>NC_069435.1:40707208-40769685 GCF_026875155.1 Cherax quadricarinatus | reverse complement strand
TCACCAACGGGGGGACAGCAAGCGGGCTCCCGGGACAGGTCCGGTACCCGGCAGTTCGAAAATAGGGACAAAATTGGTTCGAAAAAAGGGTTCTATTTTCGAAGAGGTCGATAAGCAATAGATTCGAAATTTGAGGCTCCACTGTATTCTTGTTGCAAACCTTTGCATGTTCTCTAATTTCTTGACCTGCTTGACCAGGTGTGGGTTCCAAACTGGCGCTACATACTCCAATATGAGTCTGACGCACACAGTGAACAGAGTGTTGAACGATTCCTAACTGAGGCATCCGAATGCTGCTCTTAGGCTTACCAGGCCCCCATATGCTGCAGCAGTTATATGGTTAGTGTATGCCTCAGGAGATGTGCTCGTGTTATACTCACACCAAGATCCTTTCCTTGAGTGAGTTGCAGACTTTGGCCACCTAGCCTATACTCTGTCTGCAGTCTTCTTTGCCCTTACCCCAATCTTCATGACTATTGCATTTGGTAGGGTTAAATTCCTGGAGTCAGTTTCTGGACCAGGGTGGCAGGCTGTCCAGGTCCCTTTGCAGTCACGCCTGATCCTAGTCCAATTTTATTCTCCTCATTAACTTCATATCATCTGCAAAGAGGTACTCTTCTGAGCCTGTCCCTTCCATCATGTCATTCACATACACCAAAAACAGGACTGACCCCTGTAGAAACCTGCTCTTCACAGGCGCCCACTCTTACACCTCTTTCACGTACCATGAATCTTTGTTGCCTCCCTGTCAGGTATTCTCTGTTCCACTGCAGTGCCTTCCCTGTAATGCATGCTTTATCCTCTAGCTTTTGCACTAATCTCTCGTGAGGAACTGTGTCGAAGGCCTTCTTGCAGTCCAAGAAAATGTAATTTACCTCCCCCCTCTTTCTCTCTCTCATTTCTTACCTCCGTTATTTTGTCATAAAACTCATGAATCTCCACGACTATGGTGCTGTTCGCACCTACTCCTAGGTTGAGGGACTGATTACCTCATCTTCTGTACATAGTTCTACTGTCTTCAAGTTATGTCCTGGAATTTGTATTGATAAAGCCACTGGATGGCGAAACGTCTACAATAAAGATACCCAGATGTTGCACATGTGTCTTACTCTCATAAAACTCCTGTTGGTTTGTGACACAGGATTTCCCTTCCCTGAAACCGTGCTGGTTTCATTTAAAAGCTTGTTCCTTTGTAAGTTCTCCACCACTTTCCTAAAGATAATCTTCTCCATGTCTTTGCATACTATACACATCAGTGACACTGGCCTGTAGTTTAATGCCTCTTGTCTGTCTTCTTTCACTGAAATTCGGACTACACTTTCTGTCTTCCATACCTCAGGTAGACGCCCAGTTTCAATGGATGTTTTGAAGTATGTTGTTAGTGGCACACACAGCATCTCTGAACCCTCTCTAAGGACCTACGGAAAGACGTAAAATCCCACAACCTTTTTCATCTTCTCGGTTGTGTGTATTTCATCCAGCAATTGTTTGTATATCCCTTGTTGGTGCATCCCACTATTCTGACTTCCTGGAGTCCTTTCTGTTTCCACTGCAAATATTTCCTTAAATTTCATATTGACCTCATCACATACTTCTTGGTCATTTCTTGTGAGCTCTTCACCTTCCTTCCTCAACCTGATTACCTGGTCCGTGACTGTCGTTTTCCTCCTTATGTGGCTAAACACCTGCTTTGGGAAAGACTTGAATTTCGATGATATGTCATTTTCTTATTATTATTATGGCTGGGCCGAGGCTGTCCATTTTTGTGCATACTTATTTCTGGCTCATGGACTAATCACTTTATTTTCTTGGGTCTTCTGTACTTTTCCCATTCTCTAGCTCACTTAGTTTTTGCCTCCCTATACCATTAGGTGAACCAAGGGCTCGTTCTGGTCTTATGAACGAAGAAGGAAGGAACACTGTAACAGGCCTACTGACCCATGCGAAGCAGGTCCATGTCTCCCCCGGATTAGCCCAATGACCCACCTAGTGAGGTCACTTTCACTCAAGCAAGGAACACGGCATCAGACCTAGTAGCACAAGCTAGTCAGGTCCGACTTACACCCTCATCCCACACCCACTCATGTATTTATCTAGCCTATTTTTAAAACTAGACAACGTTTTAGCCTCTATAACTGTACTCGGGAGTTTGTTCCACTCATCCACAACTCTATTACCAAACCAGTGCTTTCCTATATCCTTCCTGAATCTGAATTTTTCCAACTTGAAACCACTACTGTGAGTCCTGTCTTGGCTGGAAATTTTCAACACGCTATTTTCATCCCCTTTATTTATTCCTGTTTTCCATTTATACACCTCAATCATATCCCCCTAATTCTACGCCTTTCGAGAGAGTGCAGATTCAGGGCCCTCAGTCTATCCTAGTAGGGAAGATTTTTGATACATGGGATCAACTTTGTCACCCTCCTCTGTACGTTTTCCAGAGCATTTATATCCATCCTGTAATACGTTGACCAGAACTGAGCAGCATAGTCTAAATGAGGCCTAACCAAGGATATAGAGTTGAAGAATAACCTGAGAACTTCTATTATTTATACTTCTAGATATGAAACCAAGAATTCTGTTAGCTTTATTGCAAACACTAATGCACTGTTGTCTTGGTTTTAGATTACTGCTAACAAGAACTCCTAAATCCTTTTCGCAGTCACTAGTATTAAGATCTACATTATTTAGTTTATACGTGGCATGGTTATTTAACTGTCCAACATTTAGAACTTTGCATTTGTCAGTATTAAACTGCATCTGCCACTTCTCCGACCATTGCATCAGTCTATTCAAATCATCCTGGAGTGTTCTAGTGTCCTCATTAGAATGAATTGGACGGCCTATTTTGGTGTCATCAGTAAATTTGCTTATGTCGCTATTTATTCCCTCATCTATGTCGTTTATGTAAATTGTGAACAACGGGCCCAACACTGACCCCTGAGGAACACCGCTTGTGACGTGCCCCCACTCTGATTTCTCCCCATTTATGCAAACTCTCTTCTGTCTATTTGTCAGCCATGCCTCTACCCAGGAAAAAATTTCTCCTCCTAAATTCCCCTGTGCCTTAAGTTTCCTCAATAGCCTCTGGTCTGGAACTCTATCGAAAGCCTTACTGAAGTCCATATACACAATATCATATTCATTACCATGATCTACCTCTCAAACACCTTAGTGAAGAAAGTTAGTAAATTCGTAAGACAGGGAAAGCCCCTTTGTAAAACCCTTTAAATTCATTAATCAATCTGTGCCTGTCAAGATGGCTACGAATTGCTTCGGGAATTATTGATTCCATAAATTTTCCCACTAGGAGTAAGGCTTATGGTCCCATAGTTCGAAGCCAAGGACCTGTCCCTGCCTTGTAAATAGGTATTACATTTGCTATTTTCCACTTATCAGGCACCATGCCAGTTGTAGTGATATGTTAAAAAGATTAGCCAAAGGTATGCTAATTCCTCTTTACATTCCTTTAACACCCTTGCAAACAGTTCATCGGGACCTGGGGATTTTTTTAGGTTTCAGTTTCTCTTTTTGTCTGAGGACCATGTCACTAGTTACCGCAATCGTACAAAAGTTTTATTATCATCCTGTTCTACATAATCTTTTAAATTTCGGGAAATATCGCTAGTATTTTCCGGGGTGAAAACTGAGAGGAAGTAGGTATTGAGAATTTCACAATATCCTTATCACTGTCAGTGATCTGACCAGAGTTACTCTTAAGTGGGCCAATTTTGTCCCCTAATCTTAAACTTCTGTATCCCGGGAAAGAGCCCTTTTGGGTTAGTCTTTGAATCCCTTGCGACCTTAGCTTCATAATCCCTTTTAACTTTCTTATTTCTTTCTTTATTTCTCTCTTTAACTGAATATATTGATTTTTTAACTGCCTATCCCCTCTTTTGATACGCCTATACATGCCTCTCTTTTGACCAATGAGATGTTTTAAAATCTATTGTTCATTCATTTGGGATCATTTGTGTTAGATCTAATTTCCCTACTCGGAACAAAAGTTGTCTGGGCACTAGAACTATGCTCTGAAAAACGTCATATTGGAAACCCAAAGATCATCTACCTGACCCATAGTCAGGAACACCCCAATTTAAATAATTAACCCACCCAGGTAATTTTTCAGTCCAGGAAGTGGGCCAAGCGAAAATCTGGGACAGAGATTTGATTGCAGTTATCTGGTAATTCCATGATATATTGAAACTAAGCGTTTATTGATCACTTTCCCCAAGCTCATCTTTAACCCAAGATTATTAATTATGAATCTTTGTTGGCAAGACCAAGTCAAGCAGATTGTTTCCTCTAGTTGGTTCGGGTCACAACCTGTTCTAAAAAGCAATCCTGAACCGTATCAAAAAATCACTAGACTCAAGATTTCCTGTCATATTGTTCCAATCAATTTGTCTAAAGTTAAAATCCCCCATTATCCAACATTTTCATATCTAATCCTTATAAATTTCGTCCCATAACAGCTTACTGCCCTCCAAGGGAGCTAGTCACTCGTTGCCCTCTACTATCTCTCTTTGTTTGTTGATCAATTGATTTGCCATTACTAGCAACTTTATTTGAATATTGTCTTTTTAAAAAATCCCTGAGGGATCCCGGGAATAACTACTGTTTTTAACCCTAATGCTGCAGCCTGATTGTGGCATGGTTATTTTCCTGTCCAACATTTAGAACTTTGCATTTGTCCTACATCAAACTGCGTTTACCACTTCTCCGACCATTGCATCAGTCTATTCAAAAACATCCTGGAGTGCTCTAGTGGGCCTCATTAGAATGAATTTGGGCCCCCTATTTTGGTGTTTTCAGTAAATTTGCTATGTCGCTATTTTATTCCCTCATCTATATCGTTTATGTACATTCGAACAACAATGGGCCCAACACTTAGCCCTGCGGAACACCGCTTGTGACGTGCCCCAATTCTGATTTCTCCCCATTTATGCAAACTCTCTGCTGCCTATTTGTCAGCCATGCCTCTAAGAATTTTTTTTTCCTCCTGTTCCATGTGCCTTTCGTTTTTCTCAATAGCCTCTGATATGGAACTCTATTGAAAGCCTTACTGATGTCCATATACACAATATCATATTCATAACCATGGTCTAGCTCCTCAAACATTTTATTGAAAGAAGTTAGTAAATTCGTAAGACAGTAACACCCCTTTGTCAAACCGTGTTGAAAGTCATTAATCAGTTGAGCCTAACAAGATGGCTACGAATTGTTTCGCAATTATTGGTGTATAGTTCGAAGCTAAGGACCTGTCCCCCTGCCTTGTAAATAGGTATTACATTTGCCATTTCTACTTTTCAGCACTATGCCAGTTTGTAGTGAATGTTGAAAAGATTAACCAAGGGTATGCTAAGGTCCTCTTTACATTCCTTTAACACCCTGCCCAAAAAGTTCACAGGGGCCTGGGGATTTGTTAGGTTTTATTTGTCTCTGCATGTCTGAGGACCATGTCACTAGTTACCGCAATCATGCACAGTTTATTATCGTCCTGTTGTACATAATCTATTATTTCAGGAATTTCGCTAGTATTTTCCAAGGTAAAAACTGAGAGGAAGTAAGTAATGAAAATTTCACACATATCCTTATCACTGTCAGTGATCTGACCTGAGTTACTCTTAAGTGGGCCTCTGTGTCCCTAATCTTACTTCTGTATACCTGAAAAAAAAAACTTTTGGGTTACTCATCAAATCCCCTGCGACATTAGCCTCATAATCCCTTTTTGCTTTTCTTATTTTTTTTATTTCTCTCTTTAATTGAATATATTGATTTCTTAACTGCCCGTCCCCTCTTTTGATACGCCTATTTATGTTCATCCATTTGGGATCATTTTTATTAGAACTAATATCCCTACTCGGAACAAAAGTTGTCTGGGCAGCTACAACTATGCTCTGAAAACGTCATATTGACAACCAAGATCACCTACCTGACCCATAGTCAGGTCATCTCAATTTAGCACACCCAGGTAATTTCTCCGTTCCATTAAATCGGCCAAGCGAAAATCTGGGACTGAGATTTGATTGCAGTTATCTGGGTAATTTCATGATGTGTTGAAACTAAGTGATTTGTGATCACTTTCCCAAAGCTCATCATTAACCTCAAGATTATTGATTAGTGATTTTTTGTTGGCAAGAACCAAGTCAATCAGATTGTTTCCTCTAGTTGGTTCTGTCACAAACTTTTCTAAAAAGCAATCTTCAACCGTATCAAGAAAGTCATTAGATTCAAGATTTCCTATCACATTGTTCCAATCAATTTGTCTAAAGTTAAAATCTCCCATTAACACAACATTTTTATATCTAGTTGCCTTTTGAATTTTTCCCCATAACAGCTTACCCTATCAAGGTTTGGGGGGTTATAAATCACACCCATAATTAATTTGTTACGACCCTCGAGAAACTGTAGCCAAACATATTCTGTGTCCGATGTTTCTAATCTTATATCATGTATAAGACAACAATTATTATTTCTGTTGCCCTTGGGAACAAACCTCTCCTCTGCCTCCTTGCATTTTGTTGTCATGTAGTCCATTATTCTGTTAACTGATTTCCCTAGCAATTCTCTTTCCCACCTGTGTATTCCCCCGTTTTGTAGTCTGGCTTGACCCATCCTACTCCTGTTAACTCTATGTATTCAAATCTCAGAACCATGTGATCACTAGCTCCAAGGGGCCTTTTGTCTGTGATGTCCTCAATGTCTGAATTACTCGAGGTGAATACGATGTCCAGTCTTGCAGGTTCATCTTCACCACTCTCTCTGGTATTATCCCTAACAAGTTGATGCATGAGATTTTCCAGTACCACATCCACCATCTTGGCTCTCCATGTTTCAGGACATCCATGTGGCTCCAAGCTTTCCCATTCAATCTCCTTGTGAGTGAAATCACTCATAATTAGTAACTTTGCTCTACCCGTGTGAGCTCTTCTGGTCACCTCAGTTAGTGTGTCTACCATTGCTCTGTTGCTCTTATCATATTCTTCTCTTGGCCTCCTGCAGTTCTGTGTTGGGTTGTTCATCTCTGCAATTACCACCGTATGGCCCCCAGATTGAATTGCTCTTATGTAGTCCCGTTCTCCCATACTGTCTATTCCTCAAATTTCCTTAGTCGTGCTTTCTCCTGTAGGATCCTATTTCGAGCCAATTCTGCCTTGAAAATCACTTTGACTGGCTGTTTTTTTCCACTTGCAAACCCCCCTATTCTCAGAAAATTTGTCAGCTAGGCCATGTTTTCCTCTCCTATTACTTTTTCTCCCCTTGTCTTCTTACTTCGTAAGTTTTCCCTTCAACTTCCTGGAGCCCATAAACAAAGACTGAACTCTCCTTTTAATTCTCTCACTGCATTTCCCTTTGCATCCCGAGTCAATTTAGTTGCCTCTGTCACAGCTGTTCTTTCTTCATTCTCTTCTCTAAGTGATGTCCCTGTACCCAGTGGTCTGTCATTTTTTTCCTCACGGCTTTTTCCTGGGCACTGCTGTGGTCTGTTAGGGACTCTCTTTCTTCAGTGCCCTTGTTTGTTCCTGGTGTGCTCTTCATCTTTTCCCAGGATCCACGGTGGTGTGATAGGGCCTCTGCATACAGTTTAACTCCTTTGTTCCCTACAGTCCCCTCGTTTGTGAATGATGTAGCAGTTTCTGATGCCATGTCCATACTGCACTTTGGTTCTTTAGACTTTCAGGTTTTTCACTTCCTGTACCTTTGTTTCTGCTGCTGTGGCTTGTAGCTCCCGTTTCCTGCTCTTTTCAGCTATCCTCTCCATTTTCTTGATAAGGTCAGAGAATGTAGGTGGGTGTGTGTGTGTAGGAATGTGTTTGTGTAGGTCTATGTGTGGGTGGGTGTATGTGTGTGGATCATATGATGTGGGGTTTAATTTATGGAAAAGTGGATGAGTGTGGAGGGTGTGATGGTATTTTGGGGTTTTCTGTTGCACTGGTTTTTTGTGCTCCTCAATCACCTACCCACAACCCCAAACTAGCTTATACTTTCTTCTTGTCCCCTCCCTAAGCAATTATGGATCGAGAACTTACAAGGAATACTCAAGTTTTGTCAAGTTTGGAAAGGGTGCGATGGAGAGGGATCGAGATAGGAGCAGAGAAAAGTGGAAAACTGAGGTGGGAGAAGAAGGAAAATACGATAGCGAGGCAATCACAAATAGCAAGGGAGGAGGGGACCAGAGCGGTGCCACAGAGAACAAGAGCAACCAATCAGTTATTCAAGTGAAAAAACCAGCACACCCTTTTTTTCCATCTCTACCCTCTTTAATATTAATTACACTAATGGTCCTAGGCACTTTATTTTCTCGCGGTGGCCCTGGTGGTTAACACTCTCGCTTCACACGGTGAGGGCCTGGGTTCGATTTCCTGCAGGTAGAACATTGGACGTGTTTCTTTCCACCTGTTGTCTATGTTCCCATCGTAAAATGGGTACATGGGTGTTAGTCGACTGGAATGGTGTGGGTCGCATCCCGGGGACACTGACCTAAGGAGGGCCTGGGGTCACAGACCGGGCCGGCCGCCGCGGGCGGCGTTGACCTCACGGAAACTATCTCCAGTAAACTCCAGGCTAACTCCAGCTTGTATTTCCTTATTTACTATTCTCCATATTCACCACCAGGATTTTAATGGACAAAAAACACTTCTATCCCTTTCTCCCAGTTTCCCCTTACTTAAATTATCTTCAGAAGTCAGTCCTAAAAACCAGACTACCCAGCACTACTGTAAGATTAAACGTCAGGAAATGCGATATTTAAACGAAGATGGTATCGCAAACAAAAGTGTTGAACTAAAGGCAAAGTAGCAGAGAGGTATCCATATATTGTAGCTATCATAGAGACAAAATTTTGGAATGTTTAACCAGTGAAGTACAATAAATACCCTACACCTAGGAGAGTGAACTGTGACAACTTAGACCATTAACATATCACCCTTAAGCTAGACTGGAAGGATTGCCAGAGGATGAGGGCGGTTTAGTAACGGAGATGGTGCAGTGGAACAGTGTGGGTAGAGGAGAGAAGAGTAGTAGTAGTTGTAGCAACAGTGATTATTCTTTGTCAGTAGTAATAGTAGTGGTTGTTGGCGGATATATGCAGTAGTCATTGAGGGAAAAAAAAATAGACAAGTAGGAAAAATAATGGTAGATAGTGTCCCCCCCCCCCCTAATTTTAGAAGATACTGCAATGTGAAACTGAACTACCGGTCCACAAGGGTAGGACAAAATCCCCTGTTAGACAAATATTCAATAAGACAGGGACCCACCAAGGACAGGAATCAGAATGATTCAGAGGGATTTCATAGAAACAAGTGAAACAGGTGATCAGAGTAGGAGATGCTATTGGTTTAATGGCCAAAAAAAAAAAAAAATCTGTTGGGTTGTGTTGAATTGTTGAAAACCGAACTAGTTGGAAGAATTGAGACACTTATGCTACATTATGGGGAATATTTATTGAAGAAAAACTTGGCCACACATTGGCTTCATCAGTCCAATTCAAGTAGACATGGGTAAGGAGAGGAGTAAATTGATGGTAACCAGCCCACTCAGCTGAAATCGATCTGTTCAGTCCTTCACTCTTGTAGGAAGTATAGCACAGGTAGCCAGAGAGGTAGCTTATATACTGCAGTAGGTGATTTCGAAGAAGGGTCTTAGGTGATACCCATCTCAACTGTGGTACGAGCAGCGACTCAGGGAGAATCCCTCCATATGATAGAAGCTGGTACAGAGCGCAATGTTACACGCCAATCCTTCGGCTTCGTTTGGGGCTTTCCCAAGCCAAGATGATGGTTAGACAAGGCTGACGAGATGTGCCAGTACTATGCCAAGTCGTTGTCCAGCGCCCCCATTACACACTATTTTGGAGTGCGAAAGTTACTGAAGACACTCCGAGGCAACTAGCACTGATGTCCCTCCTGAAGAGGACCAGAGATGACTGCGGCTACACTATTGTACCAAATGAGTCAACACAACCAGACAAGCTGTCTGATAACGCGATAACGACGTGATAACGACGTATACTCCTGGCTCACCCGTGTTCACAGTTAGAGTACACATACGGTGTTGTCGATCATAGGTCGACCAAATGGAACTGACCATAACTGTGATTCAGCAAGCATACGTTGCAACATTGAGGCAGAACCCTTTATCCTTCTGGAGCCAGAGACGGTCATCGCAAGATTTAAGTTCCGTGCCAGGATCCTCCGGTCTTGGAGAACATGTGCATACTAAAACTGTATCCTACAAGAGTTTTGACTGAACGCATCGGTTCCAGGCTGAGGACTCGATTACATACAATTCCTCCCTCTTCATACCCATCTACTTTGTATTGATGATAGAAGCCACGGTGTGTCGAAAACGTTTCTCAAAGATTCCCATATGTTGCTCTTAAGTGTCTCAATTTCGTCATTGTGCGGGTTATGAAGAAGAGCAGAAAGAAATGTTGGAGACTGTTAACTTCAGTGACTATACAAGTAGGAGAAGATAACGATTGATGGGTTCATAAGCACGTTTCCCCTTCCAGTTCTTAAAGTAATCTGACTCCTGCCTCGGGGTTCGCATTGGGCGCTCCTTCCTTGCAATAGGATTGGCTGCACTCATCGTTATTTCCCTTCCTTGCTAAACTCTGCAAAGTAGTTAATACAAGATGGTCGATTTCTTGTTGTCTGGGACATAGATGATAGTTCATTAGTATCCCACATTAATAAGGGAAGTGATGCAGGGTGGTTCTGTATTTTTTATGACTATGGTTAAATGAGAATCCTTTTTTCTCATTTCTCTGTCAAATCGTATTATTCACCAACACACTATCTCCGCAGAGTGGCGTGACTATGACGGACTCTGCTCTCTGTGAAGGCTGGTGGCCCTCAGGGGGATGAAGGGGGCTGAGAGGGCTGGAAATCCCTTTCTGTAAAGAAAATTTTCTACCATTTCCATATATCCTCAGCTTTGAATAATTATTGTGGTGGTCGTTGAGACATGGAAGGAAGCACAAATAATAAATGGTATTCAGAAGAGGGGACTATCCTGGAAGATTTTTTCTAAATGGAATCGAAGGACAGTCAATCAGTTGAGGTGAGGGGAGGGCCTTGCCAGACGGTACCTGGAGATCAACAGTTCCTCTGTTAGCGTTTCTACCTAACAGAAGGTATAGAAATCTAGGGTACAAAGAAGTCCTTGAATTAAACACATACCGAAGGTAGGTTCAAAAAAGCATGGGGAAAAAGTTAGATAGCAGTAAATAAGCGGCAACTATAAGATAGTGAGGTATGAATACTGAAGTTTCTTTGAAAAATTCCATAAGCAACAAAGATCAACAGCACAGCCAAAATAACTATATATTCGCATCAGAAGGAATGTGATTGTAAGAGATAGTGGACAAAGAGGCTGAAGAGAAAGGGATGGCGGAGGGACGAGGGAGAGGAGAGAGGGATGGAGGGAGGGAGGGAAGGATTGTGGATGGGAGGGGTACTCATAGAAGAGATAGAGAAAATGTGGAATAATAAAACAGAAGATTTAAAAGACATTCCATTGAAGACATAGGGTTGGATGGCCAGAATGCAAAGTTCAAAGACTGATTAAACATATATGAATTGAATTCATGTATCAAAATAAGAGGTAAAACGAATCTATTAAACACATTGAAACTCATCAAAAATCAAGAGGTTGATGCACAGGAGATGCATTGAAAAAAACTCTCACACTTGAATCTCGCACGGTACTTAGGTGAACACACGGCAGCTGCGAAGTAAATTACTTTCTTGGAGTAGCTTGGCGAGTTTTCAATGAGTCGGTGTTTCGTTGAGGTTAGGTCGATAATTTTTTTCGTAATGCTTTCAGTACTTATTTTGAGGATTATGTGCAATAGTATGGAATATTTTAAAAAGAGTAAGAAAGAGAGAAGAAGACCGAGTGTGTGTGTGTGTGTGTGTATCTATTTCACGCTGGGAAAAATGGCTTTGGTAAAATCACAAAATGGCTGTTAAACACACAAAATGGATGGTAAAACTCACAAAATGGCTGTATAACACACAAAATGGGCTGTGTTTAATAAACTCAAAAAATGGCTGGGTTTTTTTTAAACACACAAATGGCTGGTAAACTACACAAAATGGGCTGGTAAAAACACACAAAATGGACTGGTTTAAAACTCACAAAATGCTTCAGCAAGCATTTTGCGAACGACAGCAATGTATCGGAACACAGTATTTTGAATACTTTTTCTCGATTAAAAGATGGACGAACGTTTCTTCTGTGTCCAATGGCAAACCGACCAACACTGCGAAAGTAAGTAAAGTTATTCAAGAAGACCGTCAATCAGAATTTCATATGGACGTGTTTAAAGCATTTTGGCTGAGATTTGTGGTAACGGAAGAAATGAAACCGACAGCTGGTTTGCCGGGCATCTAGAAGGAGATATCTTTTTTCTTGTAAGGTAACACCATAGATTTAGAGAAATTAAGTCTTGCCTCAATAATCTTCTGGGAGTTGTAATGAAAGACATAAGGAACAATTAAGGGGAAGGA
This sequence comes from Cherax quadricarinatus, assembly GCF_026875155.1. Taxonomy (NCBI): domain Eukaryota; kingdom Metazoa; phylum Arthropoda; class Malacostraca; order Decapoda; family Parastacidae; genus Cherax; species Cherax quadricarinatus. Next base: position 40,757,164 of record NC_069435.1, on the reverse strand, counting down.
AGACAAGCTGGAATTAACTACTACTTGTTTGTTGGGTAGAATTACCAAAATTGAGTAAAGTTAAAAGGACACAAGTGAAACTAATGTGACATTCTTATTGTGACAACGTTTCAGCTCTCCAGGAGCTTTGTCAAGCCGTTACAAACAGTACTGGACACAGAGGGATATCGAGGCTGATACTACTACTATACTACTATACTACTACTACTATACTACTACTACTAGTACTCACTACTAATACTACTACTTACTATACTACTAACTACTACTACTATATACTACTACTACTACTAGGATGAAACTGCTGAAACAGGCCTTTTTACCCAACCTCCAATAGACATATTAGTCTAACCTATTTTTATGTACCCAAAGTAATGCTTTTATATCCTTTTACTCATGTGCGAGTTGAGTGTTCACCATATTGTTATTACTACTGCTACTACATACTACTACTACTACTAATACTACTACTACTCTACTACTACTACTACTACTACAACTTATGTCAGTACTACTACTACTACTACCCACTTATATCACTACTTACTTACTACAAACTTATATCACTATTACTTACTACCACCACTTATATCACTACTACTACTACCACTTATATCACTACTACTACTAACAACTTATTATCAACTACTATATACCACTTATATCACTACTTACTACACAACTTATATCATTACTACACTAACAAACTTTATCACTATACTTCTACAACTTATATCACATACTTACTCTACCACTTTATATCACTACTACTACTACAACTTATGTCAGTTACTACTACTACTCTTCAAACTATACTCACTACTAACTACTACAACTTATATCACTTACTACTACTACCACATTAATATCACTACTTCATCTACCACTTATAATCACTACTACTTACTACAAAATTATGTCAATATCTACTTACTATACTACAACTTTTATCACTACTACTACACAAACTTATATCACTACTACTACTACAACTTATATCATACTACTACTACCACTGTATATCACTTACTACTACTAAATTTTATCACTAATACTACTACCACTTATATCTCTTACTACTACTACAACTTATATCACTACTACTACTACAAACTTATATCACTACTACCTTACTACAACTATTATCACTACTACTACTACAACTTATATCACTCTACTACTACAACTTATATCACTTACTACTTACTACAACTTATATCACTACTTCTACTACAATATATCAATAATACTACTTACTCTTATATCCACTAACTACTACATACAACTTTTATCACTACTACTACTTCACTTTTGTCACTACTACTACTACTACTATACTACATACAACTTATATTACTATTACTACTACCACTTATATATTACTACTTCTACAACTTATGACACTACTACTACTCTACACTTATATCACTACTACTACTACAAACTTATGTCAGTACCTACAATATATACAACCACTTATATCACTTACTACTACTACAACTTATGTCTCTGCTACTACTCTACTTCTTATATCACTACTACTACTACAACTTAAGTCACTGCTACTACTGCTATACTTATATCACTACTTCTACTTACTACAATAGTATTACACCTCACACTTAAGCCTTATATTCCCTCTGTGTCCATTGTTGTTGTGTAACGGCTTAACAAAGCTCCTGGAGAGTGAAACGTTGCCACTATAAAATGTCAATTAGGTTGTATTGTGTCTTTTTACTTTACATATCTGTTACTTCTGGACTGTACGAAAGCATTTGACTCTGAGACTAATTCTGCAAGTTAGGAAGCAGGATGGGATACCAGGACTAAAGTTTACAGTGGATCAAACAACGAACAAAAAGGACAGAGGATGATGTTACGGCAGATGCTTCAGGATGGGAAAGTCGTAACAGCGGGGTAACTCGGGATCAGTCTAGGATCTTTGTTATTCTCAATATACGTAAAATGGACTTGCGAAGGGATTGACTCACATTGTTTCACTGTTTGTTGATGATGTAAAGCAATAAGAAGATTACAAATATAAAGAAGTAAAGGGGACAAAGCTAGAAGGCAAGAAATAATCAAATGGTTACAGGCAATCAAAGCATATTTCGTCAAGGTTACGGAACATGCTATGAAGAGAGGCGCCCCCAGACACGAAATACAACTTGGAAATCGAGGAATCTGCTAATGCATTAGAAAAGACTTTTGGGAGTGAAAGTTACACTCAACATATCAAAAAAGGTTCAGATGCATCGTTGTAATTGAGTTACTAAGCGAGGGTAACACAGCACCAAACACTGCCTTCAGAACACCAGCAAAGAATTCTTCAATACTTTTTACACGGAACATATCATAGAGTACGCAGCACCAGACATGAAAGCCGTCACCTGGAAGTTGTAGTAGTAGTAGTGGACGGTGGTTAGTTTTAGTAGTAGATAGTAGTTGTAGTGTAGTAATGTTATGGTTAGTAGTAAGAGTAGTTGTATAGTAGTTAGTAGTAGGTTGTTGGTGGTTGATAGTAGTAGCGGTAGTACAGTAGTAGCAGTTGTTGTGGTAGTTAGTAGTGCTGGTGGTGATGGTTGTAGTAGTATAGTTGTAGCAGAAGTAGTCAGTAGTAGTAGCAGAGTAGTAGTAATATTAGAAGTAGTAGTTGTAGTGGTGGTAGTAGCAGTAGTAGTAGTAATTGTTATTATAGTACTAACAACAGTTGTTGTATAAGTAGTGGTAGTTGTTGTCATTGTCATATTAAAAACAACAGTAGTGGCAGTAGTTGCGGGAGTTGTTGTTTTTACAGTAGTAACAAGAATAGTGGTAGAAGAAGTGGTAATTGCTGTTGTTGTTGTTATAGAAGTAATAACAGTAGTGGTAGTTGTTGGTGGTATAGTAGTAACAACAGTAGTGGTAGTTGTTGTTGCTGTTTAGCGTAACATACGTTGTGGTGTAGGTTCTTCAGTTGTAAACAACGATTGTGGGTAGATGTTGCTGCTATTGTTGTAACAACAGTAGTGGTTAGTAGTAGTGGTAGTTGTTGCTGTAAACAACAGTAGTGGATAGTTTAAATAGTAGTAAACAAGTAGTAGTGTAGTAGTGTTGTTGTTATAGTAGAAACTCAGTAGTTGGTAGTTGTTAATCTAGTAGTAACAACAGTAGTGGTGGTTGTCTTTATAGTAGTAACAACAGTAGTGGTGTGTTGTTTATAGTAGTAACATACAGTTGTGGTTGTTGTTATAGTAGTAACAAAAGTAGTGGTGGTTGTTATAGCTGCAACAAAGGTAATGGTGGTTGTTATAGTAGTACACAACAGTAGTGGTAGTTGTTATAGCAGTAACAACTGTAGCGGTAGTTGTTATAGTAGTAACAACAGTTGTAGTAGTTATAGTAGTAACAACAGTAATGAGTGGTTGTTATAGTAGTAACAAAGCAGTGGTAGTTGTATAGTAGTAACAAAACAGTAGTGGTGAAATGTTATATAGTAAACAAACAGTTAGTGGTAGTTGTTACAGTAGAAACCAGCTGTAGTGGAAAGTTGTTATAGTAGTAATCAACGTAGTGGTAGTTTTTATAGTAGTAAAACAGTATGGTAGTTGGTTATAGTAGTACAACAGTGGTGGTGGTTGTTATAGTAGTAACAACTTTAATGGTAGTTGTTACTAGTCAGTAACAAAAGTAGTGACAGTTGTTATAGTAGTAAAACAGTGTGGTAGTTGTTATAGTAGTAACAACAGTAGTGGTAGATGCTTACTGTAGTAAACAACAGTAGTGGTTACAGCAGAGAGAGGAGCACTGCAGCAGCTAATATTACCAGGCTGGGCAGGACGAGATACAGGTCATGGAAGTGAGATACAATTGAAGTTGAGTGAGTATCTCAACACTAACACCTATCTCCTAGATTGGTCCGTGGGAAAAGCTGTAGGTTACTGGCCACCGGGTAGGAAGAAAAGGAAGCCAAGGAAATAGAATATAAATAAAAAGGCTAAGAGATGTAGAAAATAGATGGAGGAAAAAAGGAGAGCAGAGGTCGGTGTAGTCACGAGTGTTTGAAGATTACATCATTTGTCAATTGTACTGAGAAAGGCATGAATCTACAGAACAAACCAGAACTATGATTCTTGTTATGGAAAGGTGTGTTGTAGAGATGATTTATCTTGATGGCGCATTGAATTATAGAAGAACGGTAAATAGTTTTGCTGAATAATTATGATCTATAATACGCGTGTAAATGCATTGTTAGTGTCGTCCTAAAGGCAGTAACATGTTTTGTTCTCTTTACGTTCGTTAAAAAGATAGCGGCAAAGTTCACCAAAGTATTGGAAAGGAAAAGAGGAAACAGGAAATAGTGTAGAGAACGGAAGTATCAGTGGCTGGAGGAGAAGTATGAGCAATTTCATTATGAAGAAAAAGGTATTAGTTGACGACAGAAGCAATTTGACATTTAGAAGATGGAGATATTGCAAAGAATTTCAAAATTGGAAACGTAGGAAGGCATTAACGGAGATTTCTGAGGAAGAGGACCATCGGACATCAAGGACGTCATCGAGGTAAAGAGGCGAAGATGTTAGTTTACCATTCAGCTTTGAATCTTGATGGAAGGAGGAGACGTTGGAAAAGCTGTGCCATGTGGCCAATGGTCAAAGATATAGTCTATATAGCGAAACCAGAGCTACATATGGCGTTGCAGTAAGTGAGCAAACAGGCTGCTGCAGTGTTCCTTCTTTCATATGTTCTTATGTTCTTTGGTTCTTAAGTAGAACAGCTTGGAAATACTCCATATTACGGTAGTCAAGAACGTTAATAAAGGGAGAGGCATGCAACATCAAAGGTTTTGTAATACTATTTACCCTGAAAGGAAAGTGAGTTCGGGTTTCTCACCAATACGAGTGAGATCAAGAAAAGTCATTCAGTGGGTATAGGGGGAAGAAACTAACACTTCACTGGTTTCACTCAGACTCGCTCACTGCGGTCTGGGTGTATGATGTTTTGACTCCCAGATGTTTCGCCAGGCGTTTCTCTGCACCACTCGCTCCTTCGGACTCACTCACGCCTCAATGGGCTGTGACAGCATAGCGCTGTTACAAGTCGTGAAGTGTCTCCTGAGTCGCTTGACAGAGTACATGACCAGTTGCTAGGTTTGACGACGTGTTCCGAGGGCACCAGCTTGTCGTGCTCCAAGTTGAGTGAACTGCAGTGACTACTACGATGGGACTACTTCACAGTTCCAGTGGAGGACCGTACCCGGTTACGGTCACAGATCAGCTGCAGCGCGATGTATCCTCGTGTTGCAGTATCTGGTCCAGAATTGAGGAGGACGTGCAGTGATGCCCATCGATGATCACTGCCTATGACCCCCCTACCTGTAGGAAGTTGTTTTCCTTGTCCAATATGTAATATAACTGTTTTTATTTTGTGTTCTGTGACAGTTCCTACGAAGAGAGAGGGACGGGTAAGTTTTTTTCCCATAATGTATTGTCGCATTGGGACGACGCAAGGTTGGTGGCAAGGAAATGTAGACAGCACTGTACTGTCTGCACAGACAGCCTTGGTGTATGCCTGCTTAGTTCATATTTCGCGGCAATCAGGTGCGGCCCTCTACAGGTCAGCCGAGCTCACTGTGGGTTGCTGCTCACTCACTAGCAGTCTTTCCCTTCTCCCTCGCGGGCATGGCCCTCCTAGGCCACGGGGCACTCAACACACAAGCGCTGTGTTACCACACACGACTTTTGCAAATAAAGTAAGAAGCCTCCGAATGACGTAACATTTACTCCCCGCTACCAGAAACACCAAATATACTCATAAACTTAATTATTATTATTATTATTATTAGTATTATTATTTTATTATTATTATTTTTATTATTATTTTTATGATTATGTATCTATTATTATTATTATTATTATTAGTATTATTGTTATTATTATTAACATTATTATTATTTTATTATTTTATTTATTATTATTATTATTATTATTATTACTTTTTACTTATTATTATTATTATTATTATTATTTTTATTATTATTATTATTATTTCGCTCATAGCACGACAATGCCTAATCCGATCGGCTTCAAATTTTCAAATCAGGTGTACAATAACTCGGGTAAGAATTTAGGAATAACTGGCATTCCCAACATCCTGGAATGGCTCGGATAAATTTCAGCAGTTTGAGGAGAAATTGCAGATCTAGAGAATGTACAGAGAACCTTTACTGCACATATAAGTTCCATTAAGCACCCCAACTACTGGCAACACTTGGAAGCCCTTGACTTGTACTCCCTGGAAGGCAGGCGAGAGAAATCATATATATATCTACACTTGGGAAAATCCTAGGTTGGAATGGTCCGAATCTGCACACACTTTCACTCTACGAAAGTAAAAAATTGGGCAGGACGTGTGCAAAATACTCCCAGTGAAAAGTAGGGGAGTCATTGGAACACTACGAGAAAACACTACAAGTGTCCGGGGCCCAAGACTGTTCAACAGCCTCCCACCAAGCATATGTGGAATTACCAATAGGCATCCTGGCTGCCATCAAGACGGAGCTTGACAGGATTACTTAAAGTCCGGTGCCGGAATCTCAGTCGGGCTGTGTTTCGACGATGGGAGCTATGTGAGGCCAACAGTAAAAGATGGTGATAAGGTGCTGATCCACCGGGAGCCGGGTTCATGGACAGGGCCGCGGGGCACATGGATCCCCAGGAACACCCCTAAGGTAGACTCAGTTAGGAACGTAGTTTCAGACGTCTGAAACATCAGGCCACCTGACTCAGTGACGATGGGAAGTATTCGTCAGGTGTGTAGGTTCACATCTGTCAAATTTAATAAGAGGAATAATGTAATTTTAATCCCATTAAATTTACCGTAATTATATTTTAGTATGACTCTTCTAAATGACTTTAATATTTAAAGAGTTGTCGTTTCTCACTGTCAGTAAATATAGTTTGTGTGAGGGCCAGGTTTCAGTAGACTAAATTAGTATATATAATTGGAATTAGTAGCGGTAGAAATGACTATTCTGTCTGGCTTCTTATATTTTTTAGTCCACGATGGATTATTTTGGAAACAATCATTCGATTTTCAAAAATATTTACTCTGATGTGTTCCATATAAGAATGATACCACAAAAGTGCAAATTTTGTTTTGTCATCAAAAAAGACGACATATTATTATTATTATTATTTATTATGTTTATTTATTATTAGTATTTTTATTATTTTATTATTTATTATTGTTTTTTATTATTCCTTATTATTTTTTTATTATTATTATTATTTTATTTATTATTTATTATTATTATTATTTTTTTTATTAATACCATCACATGAAACGCGTAAGGGATGTATTTGCTTAGGACTTGCTCTTTTCAGCAACATTTGTATAGCGCTGTGTGGTGATTGCAACACGAAATGCCTAGAGCTATTATTCAACTCCCTGTGGTTGTTTTGCATCTTGTAACGTTTGTTCGTGATATTATTAACAAGCGCAATTTAATTTAGCCTAATCAACTATATATATTTTGATTAAGTTTCACAATAATTTAATAATAAACAAACACAATGAAATATGTTCTTTGGTTAGGGGTCAGAATTATACTTCTTGCGAAATTATTGGCATTCACTAATTTTCGCTTGCCTTAGTCGGGAGAATGAGGTTGATTCTTTTATGCAAAAATCGTTAAGTTTTACCTATTCGCACGGACATCTGTATTCAACAAACCGGCCATTATATCACCGAGACGGAGCTGATCTAATATAAAAAAACACCACTTCTTTTTAAAATTTAATAATGTTTAGTGGAGAAAGGGGTTACTAGCCCCTTGCTCCGGCATTTTAGTTGCCTCTTACGACACGCGTGGCTTACGGGAGGAAGGATTTGTTTATTATAATTTTACGACCATTCTAGTATTCTTGGAGATATTTTATTGCTGTTAGTTAGGCCTTTTTGTTATACAAAAAACTGTTTTGTACCAAATTTAATTTTTTTTTTTAATTTGTCGAGAAAACTGAAGAATACCTCTTTCTGGTAGGCTTCAAACTTTTAGTGTTTATGTGGTTTTATGGAAATGAAGTTTTCACTTTGAGCAAATAAGTCTTAAATTGCCAGTGTTATTATGTAAATAGCTTAGCAAGTAATAACTAGAGAATGCTTCTTCTGGTAGGCTTGAAACTATTTAGAGTTGGTGGATATTCAGGTGGAAACAGGGTTTTACGAATCTTGGGTCTTCGTCCTGTCATTGTGCTTTTTTACTTGATATTTTTTTTACAATTTTAACTCTTAAAAATCTCAGATTTTTTCTTAGATGTTTGTAGAGAAGTTAGAAGAAGAAATTGAGGAACTTACGTTTTTGGTAGCGTTTTTAATTTTTTGACGAGTTTAGTGAGGTTTTCCATAGTGTGCGTCAACAGTGCCAAGGCTTAACATTCCTAAAGTTTGACGTTATAACTTTACAAACTACTTATCCGGATCGATTTTAAATTTCTCAACCCTGGTCACTATTACAGGTGAAGATTCCTGGAACAATTGACAGTGTCGATGATGTTTTTATCACTTGGATATTATCAAACCTGAAGCTGCTTTCTGGGAAGGTGACTTTTGATTATTATTATTATAATGAAGGGAAGCGACTAAACAGTAGGATTATACATTAAAATGGTTAAAATCCGAAAGGTTGTTAGGTAGGAAACATATGCAAACAGTTAGGTACTTTACTTGTGAAAACGTTTCGCCTACACAGTAGGCTTCTTCAGTCAAGTACAGAAATGTTGATTGAAGCAGTATCTTCTGCTTCTATCAACTTTTTCTGTACTGACTGAAAGATAGCATACTGTGTAGCGAACGTTTTCACAATAAAGGTACCTAATCTGTTGCATATGTGTCTTACCTAACAACCACGTGAGGATTATGCAAGAGCCTGTGGGGGATGAAAATGGAAAGTTATTCAGGCTTTATTCATAGGATGGAGCACAGAATCCAATTCCCTAGATCAAGAGGGCTGGAGGGTGACTTTAGAAAGGCTCCAGTTGTTTCCAAAAATTTCAACACTGTTGTATCTGCCATAGAAGAAGTTGTGTTGTTAAAGGAGTAAGTTGTAGCCTCGTGCATTTATCAATTTCAACTAGTATAGGAACTGTTTTATATTACCTTGTATTTTTTGTATTGTTGCTGTGTGAGGGCTCGTGATCCAAGGAAAATACCTTTTACTTTCCTTCCTTTGAGGTGTGCGGGATCTGAAATCCTACATTCAAAAGGATGCATTATAAATCATTTTTTTTTTTTAGCTTTTCCCTCATCAAATAAAACATTTTCCAATGGTATCAAATTTTAAGAGTGATTTACAAAAGAAATTAAAGAGGTCGTGTCAAGGTGCAAGCTGTGTTGCGCAAATTTTATGGGAATTCTGTGCACAAGTTAAGAGGAATGCATCTCCTCTTCCAGGCTTCAAAAATGTAGTGATGTGTTTTCCTCAGAGCAATACTTTGTGTACGTTTTAAATGGCGACTCTCTTCCAGTCAGAAATTTGCATTACTAATATCGTGAGTCATAAGTCAAAGGTTTTGACTTTATTGGGTTTTCGCTAGGTTAAAACCTTCATAATGTACTATTCATCAATGCAAACAATTGTTTACGTTTTTTTTTATTGTACCAAATGTTTAAATACCATTCACTTAATTACCGCATGCTTTATTTTATGTAAGTCTTAAATCTTAAAACTGTGGTCAGTCTAATCTTATAAACATGTTTGGAATAGTTTTGGATTATGTTGGTTCTAATTGGACTTTTGTAATGGGAGAGTATTTAGATGGAATTTAAAATTTCTTGTTTTCTGAAGCCTCTCATCCAATGACTTCATCGTCTCATAGCTGATAACTTAATGATTGCAATTTCACAAAGTGGGCAATAGTTCCATTTACTTAGGTCAAAGAGCTCTTCGCCAGCTTTATGCAAATCTATGATGTAGGTGAGAGAGCCTCACCCTCCTCTGGGTGTTAACAGGACGGAGGCTCGAGCATCCCCACTCCTTCCAGCAAATGACCTAACTGACCCTCTCACCAAAGAGAATTTTATTTCTAGCAACTAATTCCTAATTTTCAGTATTTTTTATCTGAATTGCTTGGATAGATGGATAATGGGGTATGTAAGTATGTGAGGGAAACTAAGTAATTCAGTAGGTGTTGGATGATGCTCAGGTCACGGCTTAACAGGGTGTTAGTCAACTAAAACAATCAAGGAAGTTTCCTTGAAGCTGGTGAGGGGGCCCCTGATCTAAGGAATTGAACCTTGCTCCAAACTTCCTTGAATCGAGTCTGAGTGCTTTCCATTCCCCTAGGCGCTGCATGACCCCAACAGGTCGTTCAGTGTTCCTCATTTATTGTAATACTATTAATAGTAAAACTACAGGAAAAATATCTGCTGTAGCAGAGGACAGATTCAGTTGAACAAATAAAGATTTTATTCTCCACAGCTCTGCAGGTAATGAGTCACTCTGTGTTTGAGCTTCGTCACATCGTGTTTCTGTGTCGTTCCCTTTTTCTGGACAATTATTACTCGTATGTATGTTTCTCCTGTCAATGTTATCTCTGTGTAGAACTTATATATTAAGGCTTATTTACTCAGTGTGGATCTCTATCAAGTCTAATGTAAATCACAATTATTTCAGATATATGTTGACGGATATTATCGCAATACTATAGAGATATGTAGAAATATATTTACAAAAGTATATCAAGGATATCTTCAGAAATATTGCGAGGTGAGAAGGTATATGTTAGCCAGTCACAGAGGTCCATGACATGATTGATTTGCCTGAGTAAGACTTATTTTTTTTTCGCTGTAAAACACGAACGCAAGCACACACGACCACACGAACACGTTCAAGACTCTGGATACCATATAACGTCTGGTCAATATTGGAGTATGCATCAACTGTTTGGAACAGAACACAGTCAAGCAACGGTCTAGAATTTAGAGTGAAAAAGGTTTGCAACAAGGGTCTAGTCCCAGAGCTAAGGGGATTGTCCTATGAAGAAAGGTAAGGGAAATCGGCATTGAGTCAATGTGAAGACTCGAGGGTCAGGGTTTGGTAAGACCATGATTTCGACATATTAAAATACTTGTGTAACATAACAGTGTGGACAAAGACAAGATGTTCCAGAGTGGGACACAGAAACTATGGTTCACAATTGGAGATTGAAGACTCAGATGAGCCAAAAATGAGGTTAGGAAAGTATTTCTTCAGTCACAGAAATTGCCATGAAGTGGAATAGCCAAGAAAATGACGTTGTGGCGGGGCAGGACCTATACATAGTTTTAAAGACGAGGTTGATAAAAAACTCAATTAGCAGAGAGTGTGAGGACCTAATTAGCACACCAGGGAAGAGGCGAGACCAGGAGCTATGACTCGACCCCTGCAACCACAAATAGGTGAGGGACCATATAGTGAGTACACACAACACTATGATTCGACCCCTGCAACCAAATTAGGCGAGTAGACACACAACAGATTGTTGCTTTTAGAGAAGCTATTACAAGCAAAATTGGAACTGAGAAAAGTAAGAGGAGGACCTGCCCCTAAGCCCATAATGAAAAAAAAAGATGAGACAATACAGTAACAAAACTAATACAGGAGAGAGTGGAGGTGAGCTGTTAAAATAAATGAACAACTTGGGATGGCGAATAAGATAGCAAAAGGAGAATTCTTTGATCGATATTTAGAGTACTCAGTGCAGCAAGGGAAAGCGTGAAGATGAAGAGGAAGGAGGGAGAAAGAAGAGATGCTAACAGCTCCAGTCAGAGGAGGGAAAAAAAATGGGATATTGCAAAAGAAGGAAGACGTCGTTCAGTGACAGTGATCTTCCATCAAAAAGCAATTATGGATCGAGAACTTACAAGGAATACTCAAGTTTTGTCAAGTTTGGAAAGGGTGCGATGGAGAGGGATCGAGATAGGAGCAGAGAAAAGTGGAAAACTGAGGTGGGAGAAGAAGGAAAATACGATAGCGAGGCAATCACAAATAGCAAGGGAGGAGGGGACCAGAGCGGTGCCACAGAGAACAAGAGCAACCAATCAGTTATTCAAGTGAAAAAACCAGCACACCCTTTTTTTCCATCTCTACCCTCTTTAATATTAATTACACTAATGGTCCTAGGCACTTTATTTTCTCGCGGTGGCCCTGGTGGTTAACACTCTCGCTTCACACGGTGAGGGCCTGGGTTCGATTTCCTGCAGGTAGAACATTGGACGTGTTTCTTTCCACCTGTTGTCTATGTTCCCATCGTAAAATGGGTACATGGGTGTTAGTCGACTGGAATGGTGTGGGTCGCATCCCGGGGACACTGACCTAAGGAGGGCCTGGGGTCACAGACCGGGCCGGCCGCCGCGGGCGGCGTTGACCTCACGGAAACTATCTCCAGTAAACTCCAGGCTAACTCCAGCTTGTATTTCCTTATTTACTATTCTCCATATTCACCACCAGGATTTTAATGGACAAAAAACACTTCTATCCCTTTCTCCCAGTTTCCCCTTACTTAAATTATCTTCAGAAGTCAGTCCTAAAAACCAGACTACCCAGCACTACTGTAAGATTAAACGTCAGGAAATGCGATATTTAAACGAAGATGGTATCGCAAACAAAAGTGTTGAACTAAAGGCAAAGTAGCAGAGAGGTATCCATATATTGTAGCTATCATAGAGACAAAATTTTGGAATGTTTAACCAGTGAAGTACAATAAATACCCTACACCTAGGAGAGTGAACTGTGACAACTTAGACCATTAACATATCACCCTTAAGCTAGACTGGAAGGATTGCCAGAGGATGAGGGCGGTTTAGTAACGGAGATGGTGCAGTGGAACAGTGTGGGTAGAGGAGAGAAGAGTAGTAGTAGTTGTAGCAACAGTGATTATTCTTTGTCAGTAGTAATAGTAGTGGTTGTTGGCGGATATATGCAGTAGTCATTGAGGGAAAAAAAAATAGACAAGTAGGAAAAATAATGGTAGATAGTGTCCCCCCCCCCCCTAATTTTAGAAGATACTGCAATGTGAAACTGAACTACCGGTCCACAAGGGTAGGACAAAATCCCCTGTTAGACAAATATTCAATAAGACAGGGACCCACCAAGGACAGGAATCAGAATGATTCAGAGGGATTTCATAGAAACAAGTGAAACAGGTGATCAGAGTAGGAGATGCTATTGGTTTAATGGCCAAAAAAAAAAAAAAATCTGTTGGGTTGTGTTGAATTGTTGAAAACCGAACTAGTTGGAAGAATTGAGACACTTATGCTACATTATGGGGAATATTTATTGAAGAAAAACTTGGCCACACATTGGCTTCATCAGTCCAATTCAAGTAGACATGGGTAAGGAGAGGAGTAAATTGATGGTAACCAGCCCACTCAGCTGAAATCGATCTGTTCAGTCCTTCACTCTTGTAGGAAGTATAGCACAGGTAGCCAGAGAGGTAGCTTATATACTGCAGTAGGTGATTTCGAAGAAGGGTCTTAGGTGATACCCATCTCAACTGTGGTACGAGCAGCGACTCAGGGAGAATCCCTCCATATGATAGAAGCTGGTACAGAGCGCAATGTTACACGCCAATCCTTCGGCTTCGTTTGGGGCTTTCCCAAGCCAAGATGATGGTTAGACAAGGCTGACGAGATGTGCCAGTACTATGCCAAGTCGTTGTCCAGCGCCCCCATTACACACTATTTTGGAGTGCGAAAGTTACTGAAGACACTCCGAGGCAACTAGCACTGATGTCCCTCCTGAAGAGGACCAGAGATGACTGCGGCTACACTATTGTACCAAATGAGTCAACACAACCAGACAAGCTGTCTGATAACGCGATAACGACGTGATAACGACGTATACTCCTGGCTCACCCGTGTTCACAGTTAGAGTACACATACGGTGTTGTCGATCATAGGTCGACCAAATGGAACTGACCATAACTGTGATTCAGCAAGCATACGTTGCAACATTGAGGCAGAACCCTTTATCCTTCTGGAGCCAGAGACGGTCATCGCAAGATTTAAGTTCCGTGCCAGGATCCTCCGGTCTTGGAGAACATGTGCATACTAAAACTGTATCCTACAAGAGTTTTGACTGAACGCATCGGTTCCAGGCTGAGGACTCGATTACATACAATTCCTCCCTCTTCATACCCATCTACTTTGTATTGATGATAGAAGCCACGGTGTGTCGAAAACGTTTCTCAAAGATTCCCATATGTTGCTCTTAAGTGTCTCAATTTCGTCATTGTGCGGGTTATGAAGAAGAGCAGAAAGAAATGTTGGAGACTGTTAACTTCAGTGACTATACAAGTAGGAGAAGATAACGATTGATGGGTTCATAAGCACGTTTCCCCTTCCAGTTCTTAAAGTAATCTGACTCCTGCCTCGGGGTTCGCATTGGGCGCTCCTTCCTTGCAATAGGATTGGCTGCACTCATCGTTATTTCCCTTCCTTGCTAAACTCTGCAAAGTAGTTAATACAAGATGGTCGATTTCTTGTTGTCTGGGACATAGATGATAGTTCATTAGTATCCCACATTAATAAGGGAAGTGATGCAGGGTGGTTCTGTATTTTTTATGACTATGGTTAAATGAGAATCCTTTTTTCTCATTTCTCTGTCAAATCGTATTATTCACCAACACACTATCTCCGCAGAGTGGCGTGACTATGACGGACTCTGCTCTCTGTGAAGGCTGGTGGCCCTCAGGGGGATGAAGGGGGCTGAGAGGGCTGGAAATCCCTTTCTGTAAAGAAAATTTTCTACCATTTCCATATATCCTCAGCTTTGAATAATTATTGTGGTGGTCGTTGAGACATGGAAGGAAGCACAAATAATAAATGGTATTCAGAAGAGGGGACTATCCTGGAAGATTTTTTCTAAATGGAATCGAAGGACAGTCAATCAGTTGAGGTGAGGGGAGGGCCTTGCCAGACGGTACCTGGAGATCAACAGTTCCTCTGTTAGCGTTTCTACCTAACAGAAGGTATAGAAATCTAGGGTACAAAGAAGTCCTTGAATTAAACACATACCGAAGGTAGGTTCAAAAAAGCATGGGGAAAAAGTTAGATAGCAGTAAATAAGCGGCAACTATAAGATAGTGAGGTATGAATACTGAAGTTTCTTTGAAAAATTCCATAAGCAACAAAGATCAACAGCACAGCCAAAATAACTATATATTCGCATCAGAAGGAATGTGATTGTAAGAGATAGTGGACAAAGAGGCTGAAGAGAAAGGGATGGCGGAGGGACGAGGGAGAGGAGAGAGGGATGGAGGGAGGGAGGGAAGGATTGTGGATGGGAGGGGTACTCATAGAAGAGATAGAGAAAATGTGGAATAATAAAACAGAAGATTTAAAAGACATTCCATTGAAGACATAGGGTTGGATGGCCAGAATGCAAAGTTCAAAGACTGATTAAACATATATGAATTGAATTCATGTATCAAAATAAGAGGTAAAACGAATCTATTAAACACATTGAAACTCATCAAAAATCAAGAGGTTGATGCACAGGAGATGCATTGAAAAAAACTCTCACACTTGAATCTCGCACGGTACTTAGGTGAACACACGGCAGCTGCGAAGTAAATTACTTTCTTGGAGTAGCTTGGCGAGTTTTCAATGAGTCGGTGTTTCGTTGAGGTTAGGTCGATAATTTTTTTCGTAATGCTTTCAGTACTTATTTTGAGGATTATGTGCAATAGTATGGAATATTTTAAAAAGAGTAAGAAAGAGAGAAGAAGACCGAGTGTGTGTGTGTGTGTGTGTATCTATTTCACGCTGGGAAAAATGGCTTTGGTAAAATCACAAAATGGCTGTTAAACACACAAAATGGATGGTAAAACTCACAAAATGGCTGTATAACACACAAAATGGGCTGTGTTTAATAAACTCAAAAAATGGCTGGGTTTTTTTTAAACACACAAATGGCTGGTAAACTACACAAAATGGGCTGGTAAAAACACACAAAATGGACTGGTTTAAAACTCACAAAATGCTTCAGCAAGCATTTTGCGAACGACAGCAATGTATCGGAACACAGTATTTTGAATACTTTTTCTCGATTAAAAGATGGACGAACGTTTCTTCTGTGTCCAATGGCAAACCGACCAACACTGCGAAAGTAAGTAAAGTTATTCAAGAAGACCGTCAATCAGAATTTCATATGGACGTGTTTAAAGCATTTTGGCTGAGATTTGTGGTAACGGAAGAAATGAAACCGACAGCTGGTTTGCCGGGCATCTAGAAGGAGATATCTTTTTTCTTGTAAGGTAACACCATAGATTTAGAGAAATTAAGTCTTGCCTCAATAATCTTCTGGGAGTTGTAATGAAAGACATAAGGAACAATTAAGGGGAAGGAAGACAAGCTGGAATTAACTACTACTTGTTTGTTGGGTAGAATTACCAAAATTGAGTAAAGTTAAAAGGACACAAGTGAAACTAATGTGACATTCTTATTGTGACAACGTTTCAGCTCTCCAGGAGCTTTGTCAAGCCGTTACAAACAGTACTGGACACAGAGGGATATCGAGGCTGATACTACTACTATACTACTATACTACTACTACTATACTACTACTACTAGTACTCACTACTAATACTACTACTTACTATACTACTAACTACTACTACTATATACTACTACTACTACTAGGATGAAACTGCTGAAACAGGCCTTTTTACCCAACCTCCAATAGACATATTAGTCTAACCTATTTTTATGTACCCAAAGTAATGCTTTTATATCCTTTTACTCATGTGCGAGTTGAGTGTTCACCATATTGTTATTACTACTGCTACTACATACTACTACTACTACTAATACTACTACTACTCTACTACTACTACTACTACTACAACTTATGTCAGTACTACTACTACTACTACCCACTTATATCACTACTTACTTACTACAAACTTATATCACTATTACTTACTACCACCACTTATATCACTACTACTACTACCACTTATATCACTACTACTACTAACAACTTATTATCAACTACTATATACCACTTATATCACTACTTACTACACAACTTATATCATTACTACACTAACAAACTTTATCACTATACTTCTACAACTTATATCACATACTTACTCTACCACTTTATATCACTACTACTACTACAACTTATGTCAGTTACTACTACTACTCTTCAAACTATACTCACTACTAACTACTACAACTTATATCACTTACTACTACTACCACATTAATATCACTACTTCATCTACCACTTATAATCACTACTACTTACTACAAAATTATGTCAATATCTACTTACTATACTACAACTTTTATCACTACTACTACACAAACTTATATCACTACTACTACTACAACTTATATCATACTACTACTACCACTGTATATCACTTACTACTACTAAATTTTATCACTAATACTACTACCACTTATATCTCTTACTACTACTACAACTTATATCACTACTACTACTACAAACTTATATCACTACTACCTTACTACAACTATTATCACTACTACTACTACAACTTATATCACTCTACTACTACAACTTATATCACTTACTACTTACTACAACTTATATCACTACTTCTACTACAATATATCAATAATACTACTTACTCTTATATCCACTAACTACTACATACAACTTTTATCACTACTACTACTTCACTTTTGTCACTACTACTACTACTACTATACTACATACAACTTATATTACTATTACTACTACCACTTATATATTACTACTTCTACAACTTATGACACTACTACTACTCTACACTTATATCACTACTACTACTACAAACTTATGTCAGTACCTACAATATATACAACCACTTATATCACTTACTACTACTACAACTTATGTCTCTGCTACTACTCTACTTCTTATATCACTACTACTACTACAACTTAAGTCACTGCTACTACTGCTATACTTATATCACTACTTCTACTTACTACAATAGTATTACACCTCACACTTAAGCCTTATATTCCCTCTGTGTCCATTGTTGTTGTGTAACGGCTTAACAAAGCTCCTGGAGAGTGAAACGTTGCCACTATAAAATGTCAATTAGGTTGTATTGTGTCTTTTTACTTTACATATCTGTTACTTCTGGACTGTACGAAAGCATTTGACTCTGAGACTAATTCTGCAAGTTAGGAAGCAGGATGGGATACCAGGACTAAAGTTTACAGTGGATCAAACAACGAACAAAAAGGACAGAGGATGATGTTACGGCAGATGCTTCAGGATGGGAAAGTCGTAACAGCGGGGTAACTCGGGATCAGTCTAGGATCTTTGTTATTCTCAATATACGTAAAATGGACTTGCGAAGGGATTGACTCACATTGTTTCACTGTTTGTTGATGATGTAAAGCAATAAGAAGATTACAAATATAAAGAAGTAAAGGGGACAAAGCTAGAAGGCAAGAAATAATCAAATGGTTACAGGCAATCAAAGCATATTTCGTCAAGGTTACGGAACATGCTATGAAGAGAGGCGCCCCCAGACACGAAATACAACTTGGAAATCGAGGAATCTGCTAATGCATTAGAAAAGACTTTTGGGAGTGAAAGTTACACTCAACATATCAAAAAAGGTTCAGATGCATCGTTGTAATTGAGTTACTAAGCGAGGGTAACACAGCACCAAACACTGCCTTCAGAACACCAGCAAAGAATTCTTCAATACTTTTTACACGGAACATATCATAGAGTACGCAGCACCAGACATGAAAGCCGTCACCTGGAAGTTGTAGTAGTAGTAGTGGACGGTGGTTAGTTTTAGTAGTAGATAGTAGTTGTAGTGTAGTAATGTTATGGTTAGTAGTAAGAGTAGTTGTATAGTAGTTAGTAGTAGGTTGTTGGTGGTTGATAGTAGTAGCGGTAGTACAGTAGTAGCAGTTGTTGTGGTAGTAGTAGTGCTGGTGGTGATGGTAGTAGTAGTAGTAGTAGCAGAAGTAGTAGTAGTAGTAGCAGTAGTAGTAATAATAGAAGTAGTAGTTGTAGTGGTGGTAGTAGCAGTAGTAGTAGTAATTGTTATTATAGTACTAACAACAGTTGTTGTATAAGTAGTGGTAGTTGTTGTCATTGTCATATTAAAAACAACAGTAGTGGCAGTAGTTGCGGGAGTTGTTGTTTTTACAGTAGTAACAAGAATAGTGGTAGAAGAAGTGGTAATTGCTGTTGTTGTTGTTATAGAAGTAATAACAGTAGTGGTAGTTGTTGGTGGTATAGTAGTAACAACAGTAGTGGTAGTTGTTGTTGCTGTTATAGACGTAACATACGTTGTGGTGTAGGTTCTTCAGTTGTAAACAACGATTGTGGGTAGATGTTGCTGCTATTGTTGTAACAACAGTAGTGGTTAGTAGTAGTGGTAGTTGTTGCTGTAAACAACAGTAGTGGATAGTTTAAATAGTAGTAAACAAGTAGTAGTGTAGTAGTGTTGTTGTTATAGTAGAAACTCAGTAGTTGGTAGTTGTTAATCTAGTAGTAACAACAGTAGTGGTGGTTGTCTTTATAGTAGTAACAACAGTAGTGGTGTGTTGTTTATAGTAGTAACAACAGTAGTGGTAGTTGTTATAGTAGTAACAAAAGTAGTGGTGGTTGTTATAGCAGCAACAAAGGTAATGGTGGTTGTTATAGTAGTAACAACAGTAGTGGTAGTTGTTATAGCAGTAACAACTGTAGCGGTAGTTGTTATAGTAGTAACAACAGTTGTAGTAGTATATAGTAGTAACAACAGTAATGAGTGGTTGTTATAGTAGTAACAAAGCAGTGGTAGTTGTATAGTAGTAACAAAACAGTAGTGGTGAAATGTTATATAGTAAACAAACAGTTAGTGGTAGTTGTTACAGTAGAAACCAGCTGTAGTGGAAAGTTGTTATAGTAGTAATCAACGTAGTGGTAGTTGTTATAGTAGTAACAACAGTAGTGGTAGTTGTTATAGTAGTAACAACAGTAGTGGTGGTTGTTATAGTAGTAACAACTTTAATGGTAGTTGTTACAGTAGTAACAAAAGTAGTGGAAGTTGTTATAGTAGTAACAACAGTAGTGGTAGTTGTTATAGTAGTAACAACAGTAGTGGTAGTTGTTACAGTAGTAACAACAGTAGTGGTACAGCAGAAGAGAGGAGCACTGCAGCAGCTACTATTACCCAGGCTGGGCAGGACGAGATACAGAGTAATGGGAGTGAGATACAATTGAAGTTGAGTGAGTATCTCAACACTAACACCTATCTCCTAGATTGGTCCGTGGGAAAAGCTGTAGGTTACTGGCCACCGGGTAGGAAGAAAAGGAAGCCAAGGAAATAGAATAGAAATAGAAAAGGCTAAGAGAATGTAGAAAATAGATGAGGAAAAAAGGAGAGGCAGAGGTCGGTGCAAGTCACGAGTGTTCTGAAGATTACATCATTTGTCAATGTACTGAGAAAGGCAAGAATCTACAGAACCAAAACCAGAACTATGATTCTTGTTATGGAAAGGTGTGTTGTAGAGATGATTTATCTTGATGGCGCATTGAATTATAGAAGAACGGTAAATAGTTTTGCTGAATAATTATGATCTCTAATACGTCGGAAAATAGCATTGTTAGTGTCGACAAGGCAGTCACATGTTTTGTTCTCTTTACGTTCGTTAAAAAGATAGCGGCAAAGTTCACCAAAGTATTGGAAAGGAAAAGAGGAACAGGAAATAGAGTAGAGAACGGAAGTATCAGTGGCTGGAGGAGAAGTATGAGCAATATCATTATGAAGGGTATTAGTTTGACGAGAAGCAATTTGACATTTAGAAGATGGAGATATTGCAAAGAATTTCAAAATTGGAAACGTAGGGAAGGCAAATAACAGGAGATTTCAGAGGAAGAGGAACATCGGACATCAAGGACATCGAGGAAAAGAGGCGAAGAGTTAGATTACCATTCAGCTTTGAACTTGATGGAAGGAGGAGACGTTGGAAAAGCCTAGTGCCATGTGGCCAATGGTCAAAGATATCGTCTATATAGCGAAACCAGAGTACATATGGCAGTAGCAGTAAGTGAGCCAACAGGCCTGCTGCAGTGTTCCTTCTTTCATATGTTCTTATGTTCTTAGGTTCTTAAGTAGAACAGCTTGGAAATACTCCATATTACGGGTAGTAAGAACAGATACTAAAGGAGAGGCCATGGCAACATCAAAGGTTTTGTAATACAATTTACCCTGAAAGGAAAGTGAGTTCGGGTCCTCACCAATACGAGTGAGATCAAGAAAGTCATCAGTGGGTATAGGGGGAAGAACTAACACTTCACTGGTCTTCACTCAGAAGAAACTAGAAATATTATCAAGAGGAACTTTAGTACAGGGAGACTCAACGTTAAGCCGCAGTATTTTGCAGATCGGATGTGGCTGCACACGTTCAATAACGTCTTGGGAGTGAAGAAGTGAGCAGGGAAATAGGAGCCAAGACAACCTGGAGACTTGGAGAGGGTTTCGGGGGTCAATATCCATGAGGCTTGGTCTCAGACCAAGCCTCATGGTGGAACAGGGTTTGATCAACCAGGCTGTTACTGCTGGCCGCACGAAAACTGACGTACGAACCACAGCCCGATTGGTCAGGTACTGATTTTAGGTGCCTGTCCAGAGCCTTCTTGAAGACAGCCAGGAGTCTATTGGCAATTCCCCTTATGTATGCTGGGAGGCAGTTGAACAGTCTTTGGCCCCGGACATTTACTGTGTTGTCTCTCAATGTACTCCCCCTGCTTTTCATTGGGGGAATGTTGCATCTCCTGCCGAATCTTTTGCTTTCATAGGGAGTGATTATCGTGTCAAAGTTTGGTATTAATCCCTCTAGAATTTTCCAAGTGTAAGAGATTCTTGGCCAATCAGGAGACAAACGGGTTAGTAACCAAGCCTCTATAACAAAAGATTAGTCGAAAAGTAATACCAGTCTTGAGGGTTTTAGGAAGACTATAGAAATAAGGAAGAGAGGGACGCATAATACGGAAATGATGAACAGGATCAAAGTCGTGATGGGATTAAGAAGGTAGGAAAACAAGAGAAATGTAGATGCGTGAATCAATAACCAAGGATTCAGCGTTTGGAGGTAATCCTCAGTATCAAGGACACCCATCTGTCAGAAGGAAGGATGACAATATTAGTGGCGTATTTAAGAGAAGCAAGAACAAGTTGACAGCGACGTGGAAGGTGGTGATTGTTAGGATAAAGGATGTCAGTGAGAGCACGGCGAGCAGAAGACATTTCAAGAATGCTCTGAGAGCTAAACTGGCGAAAGGAATCAAAGGAGCTAATGGGATCAATGCCAGCGCGAGGAGAGAGTCAAGAGTTAAAGGAATTACCAACACCAAGAACTTCACGCTTATGTTGGGAAAGTGAGATGAAGGGAAGATTAGTTACACAGTTAGTGAGACAGAATTTGGACCGGGAACACTTAGTGATAACCCGGTGTAGTTTGTTCTGTAAGACAGAAGTGAACAGTAGGTGTGAGTAATGTGTGTTATAGTTAACCAGGACTGTGAGTAATGTGTGTTATAGTTAGCCAGGACTGTGAGTAATGTGTGTTATAGTTAGCCAGGACTGTGAGTAATGTGTGGTATAGTTAGCCAGGACTGTGAGTAATGTGTGTTATAGTTAACCAGGACTGTGAGTAATGTGTGTTATAGTTAACCAGGACTGTGAGTAATGTGTGTTATAGTTAACCAGGACTGTGAGTAATGTGTGTTATAGTTAACCAGGACTGTGAGTAATGTGTGTTATAGTTAACCAGGACTGTGAGTAATGTGTCTTATAGTTAGCCAGGGGAGTATGGTGAAGTATAAAGCCAAGAGAGTATGGTGAAGTATAAAGCCAAGAGAGTATGGTGAAGTATAAAGCCAAGAGAGTATGGTGAAGTATAAAGCTAAGAGAGTATGGTGAAGTATAAAGCCAAGAGAGTATGGTGAAGTATAAAGCCAAGAGAGTATGGTGAAGTATAAAGCCAAGAGAGTATGGTGAAGTATAAAGCCAAGAGAGTATGGTGAAGTATAAAGCCAGGGAATTATGATGAAGTATAATAATAAAGTCAGGGAAGTATAGAGAAGTATATTAATAACGTCAAGGAACTCTGATAGAAAGATGATGAATTTGAGTCAAGGGAGATGGCCGGTGTCCATATATAATGAGAGTCATCATATTCATCACCTTCACACTGGCATGATAACACATGATGAGTGAAAGAGTTAGTTGGTGTTAACTGCTGGATGTGGATGATGAATGCTTGAACATCTGTTGGTAAAATGGCACAAGCAGACACTGCTTGTTGAGAGTTACTGCAGAGAGAAAGAGAGAGAGAGAGAGAGATAAGCTGACGTAGGTAACAGCTCTTAGCTTGTCCTGGAGGTTACCTGGAGGTTATTCCGGGAATCAACGCCCCCGCGGCCCGGTCCATGACCAGGCCTCCCGATGGATCAGGGCCTGATCAACTAGGCTGTTACTGCTGGCCGCACGCAGTCCAACGTACGAGCCACAGCCCGGCTGATCTGGCACTGAATTTAGGTATCTGTCCAGCTCTCTCTTGAAGGCAGCCAGGGGTTCATTGGCAATTCCCCTAATGCTTGATGGGAGGCTGTTGAACAGTCTTGGGCCCCGGACACTTATGGTGTTTTCCCTTAGTGTACCAATGGCGCCCCTACATTTTATTGGGGGCATTTTGCATCGCCTGCCCAGTCTTTTACTTTCGTAGGGAGTGATTTCTGTGTGCAGATTTGGGACCATTCCTTCCAAGATTTTCCAAGTGTAGATTATGATATATCTCTCCCTCCTGCGTTCCAACGAGTACAAGTCAAGTGCTTCCAAGCGTTCCCAGTAGCTAAGGTGCTTCACAGAACTTATACGTGCAGTAAAGGATCTCTGTACACTCTCTAGATCTGCGATTTCACCTGCTTTGAATTAAGATGTTAATATACAGCAGTATTCCAGACTAGAGAGAACAAGTGATTTGAAAAGGATCCTCATTGGCTTGGCATCTCTCGTTTTGAACGTTCTCATTATCCATCCTATCATTTTCTTTGCACGTGCGATCGTGGCACTGTTGTGATCCTTGAAAGTGAGATCCTCAGACATTACTACTCCCAGGTCCCTTACATTATTTTTCCGCTCTATTGTATGGCCAGAGTCTGTAGTATACTCTGTTTTAGTTATTATCTCCTCCAGTTTTCCATAACGGAGTAGTTGGAATTTGTCCTCATTGAACATCATATTGTTTACCGTTGCCCACTGGAAAACTTTGTTTATATCTTCTTGGAGGTTAACCGCGTCCTCAACAGATGACAGCCTCATGCAGATCCTAGTATCATCCGCAAAGGATGATACGGTGCTGTGATGTATATCTCTGTCTATGTCTGATATGAGGATAAGGAATAAGATGGGGGCGAGTACTGTGTCTTGTGGAACAGAGCTCTTCACTATGGCAGCCTCCGATTTAACTCTGTTGACCACTACTCTTTGTGTTCGATTTGTTAGGAAGCTGAAGATCCATCTCCCCACTTTCCCAATTATTCCTTTAGCACGTATTTTATGGGCTATTACGCCATGATCGCATTTGTCAAATGCTTTTGCAAAGTCTGTGTATATTACATCTGCATTCTGATTTTCTTCCAGTGCCTCCAAGGCATAGTGATCCAGTAGTTGTGAGAGGCAGGAGCGACCTGCCCTGAACCCATGTTGCCCTGGATTGTGCAGATTTTGGGAATCCAGGTGATTTGCAATCCTGCTTCTTAGCACTCTTTCAAAGATTTTTATGATGTGGGACGTTAGAGCTATTGGTCTATAGTTCTCAGCTAATGCTTTGCTGTCACCTTTATGGAGTGAGACTATATCCGTTGTTTTAAGTGGCTGTGGAATTTCACCCATGTCCAAGCTCCTCCTCCATAGTGTACTTAGGGCGCACGAGAGGGGTTTCTTGCAGTTCTTAATGAAAACAGAGTTCCACGAGTCTGGGCCCGGGGCTGAGTGCATGGGCATGTTGTCAATGGCTTTTTCGAAATCTATCGGAGTTAGGGTAATGTCGGAAATCTGGCATACATTTATGGAGTTTTGAGGCTCATTCATGAAGAAATCATTTGGGTCGTCCATCCTCAGACCGATTAGTGGTTCACTAAACACAGAGTCGTACTGGGATTTCAATATTTCACTCATTTCCTTGTTGTCATCTGTGTAAGTCCCATCCTGTCTGAGTAAAGGCCCGATACTAGATGTGGTATTTGCCTTGTTTTTGGCATATGAAAAGAAATATTTTGAATTTCTTTCAATTTCACTAATAGCATTAAGCTCCTCCTGTCTCTCCTGGTTCCTGTAAGAGTCATTTACCTTAAGTTCAATAGTTTCCACTTCCTTTCGTGTATCAGATATTCTAGCACTCCTGAGGAGCTCAGTGACTCTTCGTCGTCTTCTGTAGAGGGAGTGTCTTTCTCTCTCCAGTTTACTCCTGCTCTTCTTCTTTCTTAGGGGAATATGCCTAGAACATGCTTCTGGTTTGGATCCATGTCAGTAAAGTTAGGAATCCTTAACCTGTAAATAGTTTGTCATTAAAGCTAGGGATCCTTAACCTAACCTTGTCAAACCCTGTGTAAAAAAAAAAAAAAAGAGGGAGAGAGAGGGAGAGTGAAGACGTGTCACAGTGTGCTCCACAAACTTCCTTAATATTACTTAAATACGAGGATTGGTGAGGATAAAAACTGTTCAGTGACGAAGTAATACCTACAACACATTAGTACAAGTAAGCCAACTCTTCCACTGAAGTGAATATAAGCAATATCAGTGAAGTTTAAGTGTGGTATGGTGAAGATATGGTGTGAGTGAGGGGACAGCGGCAGGCCTAGGAGTGACGTCACTATTGCCTTCACAGTGAGCATCTAATATGATGTGTTTTGTGCTATGTCTTAGCATCTGGTGCTTCATAACAACGTGACTGGTACAATGAAGCATAGTGATTTGTGTAACATCTTCCTTTAGTGGAAAAGTGGATAGCATAATCAGTGTTTATTAAGTGATAGTGAGAAGGCAACACTTCCAGCTCGTCGGCCACTGCCTGCCCTCACTACCCACCCCGCTATAAACACCCCCACCCACGATACCCCACCCCACCCACGATACCACCACCCACCCTCTCTCTTCTGTGAACTTCATTGCAAACCTACAAGCCTCCTCTGGGATGACTTCACATCGCAAAATAGCAAGAATATCTACGCTATCTGGCTATTGTCCAGTAGTTACTGCAGTGTTTGTGGGTATACCACAAGGGACAAAATTCTTCTTAGATGTAAGGAGCCTACTTGTTCCAACTACTGCCACACAGATTGCATTCCAGAAGAACAATTTTGTTGCAGCCAGGTTGAAAATTTCAGAAAATTGAAGGATACCCATAATCCTGTGGTATATGTGGATACAAGCCTGGAGCTACAGGAGGAAGGTTCAGAAGTCCTACCTCGGGGACTTCTGTCCAAAGATCAAGACTGCCCTCTTGGGCTGTGTTGTAAAGTTGCAGCTAAGATAATCCATCACAGGGAAGCACTTCATGAGCTCCTCAAATCATTAGATAACCTCCAAGCTATTGTAGAAGGTCAGTGCAAGCTTGCATCAAGTGACGTAAGCTGCTCAGCTGATGGTGACACTATTGACAAAGATTGGAAGTCCCACACTGAGCTTAACTCAGGGGTAAATAACTGGTGGAATTCTGTCATCGCTAAGGTCCTACAGACTGACAGAGTTCAAAACACTACCTTTGGGAATTCTAACACAATTCCTCTGACCACCACAGAGGGAACAAATCCTCTTCCCAGCAACGAAGGAAGCCTTGGATCTGTTAATTCTCCTACACCTGACATCTCTGCTTCAGCCACTGCCAGTCCACTTGGGAGTGCACATACCATCTCTGATCCTACACCTGTCAGCACACGTGCCGACACTATTCCAGAATCTGGTAACAGTGCTTCATCAGCAAGTTCCGAGTCAGGAGTTTCTCCACCAGAGATTGGTGAAGTTAATAATCAGGGAACTATCACTTCACCTGATCACCTACTGCACCAAAGTACGAACAGCAGGGACACATCTGTCAGAACTGGTAGAGGATGGGGCAGAGGACATGGAAGAGGACGTGGAGGAGGACGTGGAGGAGGAAGACATCTACAGCCATCTCACCCTCCACTAACACAGTTCAAGCAGCAGAACCTGAGGACAAATCTGCAAAACACAGGAGGTGCAACAAATCATAGTCCACCCTCCCAGGCACCTAGGCTGTGCTCTCGCTGTCACCAAAAGGGGCACACCACCAACAACTGCCTGCGAGACACCAGGGGCAATTACGCTACAAGAAAGGACATCAGAGGACCAGTGTGGGAAAAAAAAGGGGAAACTTGTCAGACAGGACCACCTGTTTAGAAAACCTGTTCTCAAACAACCAGTAGGATCTCTGAATTGGTGAACACTCTCACACGTCACCCACTCAGCTACTCCTATCCCAGCACAGCAGGTGGAAATTGGCCTTAACAAGACCACAGACCTACATCCCTGCAGCTGCCTCAGTACCCTACCTCTCTCAAGGGCAGGCACCTTACAAGCCCTACACATCCACCACCTCAAGCTTACCACATCATGAGGACCAGCTATCAGATCCTGTGGGCCAACATTAGAGGTTTCATTACTAATGTTGGAGAGCTCACACAAAAGTTTTGTGAACATTCGACGTCCCGACATGATAGCTGTTGTTGAAACATTTTTGGATTACAGGACTCCAGAAAATTTTGCAAGAATTGCTGGCTACACATCATGGATGAGAAGAGACAGGCAAGGGCAAGGAGGAGGTGTTGCTGTTTGCTTCTCTAAAAGTGTTCATGCCCAGCACATTGATGTTGCTACCCCTACTCATCTTGAAATGATGTTCTTCAAGCTCTGCATAAACACTAGTACCTCTGTACTAGCATGTGCAATGTACAGACCTCAGTGGGAGCATGCAGACCCCATCAACTTCCTAATGGAAAATATGGACTCCCTTCCGCTACAGCACATCTGTCAACATATCATAATTGTTGGTGACCTCAACCAACACCTTATACAGAGGGACTTTGATGACCTTCTTGCAGCATTTGACATGAGAAACTTTGTTGATTTCCCTACTCAATCTCTGGCCCCTCCCTTGACCCAGCATGAGTGTCGGCAAAAGGGCAAGTACCGTCAACCCCTGGGCTACGAGGGATCGTCTGACCACAGGTTTTTTTTACGCCTTTAAAGACCCCAACAAACGAGGTGGGGATCCACTTGCAAAACCCGGGTTTTTGGGGAAGAGTTATTGGGCCACCCCTTTTGCTCTGAGCTCCCCACCACCAATTGGAACCCTTTTTCCCAAGGGATGTTGAAAACCAAGTGAAACCCTCACGGGACACACCCTTTAAACTACAAAAAAGAACACATTCCTCCCGGCAATATGTGGCAAGCCTAAGTCACCTTGGTTTGGCTTTCGTTGTAAGAGGTTTTACAGCAAGAAAAAGCTGCAAAAGGTTAAAGACACCCTTTAAACCCCCTAAAAGAATTGCACAGGCAACCTGTAGGCATATGGGTGACGTTAAAAAGGGGGGCCCATTGAAAATTTGGAGGGACACAAAAAAAGCAACATCAGTGGGGTAGGCTCCAAAACCTGTGATCCTGGTAAAGGACAGAAAAGATTGTTGCCTGACGAACTCTTCCCCCTCTAAATCGACAGGGGGGCCCAAACCCTAACTAGTTCAAGAGAAGGCGACCTTTTTTGTAAAACACTTTGCTCCCAAAAAATGCAAGTTCCCTACCAGAAAGGGGACCCTCCTTGGGCTGCTGCAAGAATGTGTCAAAATTTTGGGTGACAATAAGCAGGAGGGGGTGCTTTTCCCTTTTTAAAATCACTTGCCCCAAGAAAAGGCTGGGGGCCCAGACAAGTTGACCAAGCGCTAGAAGAGTGCAGACCACTGGCAGACTCTAAACCCCATCTTTTAGCACTGCCAAGTAATGTAAATGGCCCCTCTGTGGAAAGAGGCAAATGATCCCTTTTCACAAAAGAAGAGCAAGCAGAAATCAGCAACTACAGACCAGTGTCACTCCTGTCAATCACTGGTAAGATCCTTGAGACAATAATCTCAAGACAAATGACAGTTTTTTGACTACCACTCACTACTTTGTGATCGTCAATATGGCTTCAGGAAAGGTTACTCTGCTGCTGATCTGTTGTTAAACCTCTCCACTAAGTCGCACCAGTCACTGGATGAATCCAAAGTCAGCTGTGTGGTAGCACTGGACATTGCTGGCACTTTCGACCGGGTGTGGTACCAGGGCCTCTTAGCAAAACTTCAAGCACTGGGAATTGCAGGCTCTACGTTATGTCTCCTTCATGATTACCTTCATGGTAGATCTCTTAGGGTAGTTCTCAATGGAACGGAATCAGCAAAGCATCCTGTTGGGGCAAGTGTTCCACAAGGAAGAGTACTGGGACCATTGTTATGGAATGTCTACTTCAACGACCTTCTTCATCTCATCCAGAATCACATGCATATGCAGACGACTGTACACTGACATTCACTTATCCAAGAGAAGAAATGCCAGCTGCTCTAAGCTACATCAATCACCAGCTGAGAGCTATATCAGGTTGGGGAAATAGATGGCAAGTAACATTTGCACCTGAGAAAATGCAAATGATGATCGTCTCTAGGCACCATGACGGTAATGTTGGTGCAGTAGTAAGGATGAATGGGAGGGTGTTGGCACCTAGAGAAGAAGTTGATATCCTTGGTGTGAGGGAAAAGTTCCACAGATAGGAGTAGCAAGCGAGTATATGGTGATGATAGTTTGATTGCCGGTTGCTTGTTAAGGTAGGGTCAGTCTAGCTCCTGCTATCCCCTCCCTCCCCTTTTTCCCCACCCTGAAAGGTGACATGTGGGGCTCCGGCCAAACAGTATGACTTGACGCACAGCTCCCAGCACAACTGTAAGTAAAAGCCTCTGCTCCTATTCTAGTGGACTTATTGGTTGAAAGCTTCACTTTTGACCAATAATAAACTTAGTCCTTTCAGCCTTGATCTCCATGTTAGATGTTTTGATAATCACCACGTCTTTTAGGTATTGTACTTATCATGGAGAGTGATTTCTTAAGCTGTGGGTAACCTGTCTCTCTTTCCAGCTTGGAATGACAGATCAGGTCACCTGCCAACCAACGAGAAGTGTTGAAGGAGACGGACTTTTGCAAAAGTCCGGAGATGTCACTTTTTGGATCTACCTAGCTGATTAACTGTAGGCAACAGCAGACAACAACCCCTCATCTTTGTAGTGGTAAAGAACCTGCTTTCCTGTCATCTGGACTGACTATTCAAGGCTATAGACTCTGTGAAGAACTAGTCGTTGGGTTGTCACCAACACCTGTGACCCCCCCCAACATCAGCAACAGCTACAATTTTTACAAGACAGTGTCAACCTCCACCAGACACTCCATTATAACTGTACATATTAGCGTTGAATTCAAATGTCATTTTTTCATTTCATTTTTCATTTTTCTTTCAAATAGGATACACCTTCATGTTTCACTGTTTTATTTTTGCATTAATAAATAATAAAGTGTTCATCTTTGTGAATTATTATTTCTTTTTCTATTCATGAATTTTCTTGAGGAGGAGCCAGCCTGAGTAATACTGTCTGAAGTTGTTACAGGGCTGAGTAAGCCTTCACAAGTGGCGACCTTGCCAGGATCAACTCGACTGAATCAAGATTCAACTCCATCTCGAATCTACCACTGGAACTTCAACGCCGCATACCACAGATGGTTACCACCCGCCATGAGTAATCATTCTCTATGGCAGGACTACAGTACAGGTATTTAAAAGATTTGGTGATTGTTATAGTCTCAATTTATTGTAAGTCAAGTCAGGCAGGATATACTAGTTAATTCTGTCACCTTTATTTTTTGAGCTTGAAACGAATTGGAGGAATAGACTCTAGGGACCAGAGATTTTCCAGTGACAAGTTGTTTCACTGAGCTCTTTATTATATCAAGGAAACTTCGTAGCACACTCTTGATTTGTTGGTGAGAAGATTGGATGGTCAAGGGACCCCATTCTACTTACTGTTTGCTCGGAGCCGGCATAGAACCTTTTGTTTTCATTCACACATACTGTTTAATCGAAGCAGGGATCAAACCCTCCGATTTATTTACAGTTTGAGCAGAGCAGAATTTAACCCTCCGTTTTCTTTGATATATCCGTTTCATTTTCCCCTGGTAGTTTAAGTTATTCTTGCAAGTATGAAGGAATACCAGTTTTGGATGAACACTGGGAGTAAGTTAGGAATAACAGGGAAAAATTTAGAAGCTTTCATTAACCCTAAGATCCAGGAAAGAATGGAGATAGAATCGAAAGAGAAAATCAAGAAAGAGAAAGAGAGGAGAAAAAGGAGCGTGATAGACTTGATCGTGAGGAGAGAGCTAAAGTACATGAGGAACAAGTTAAATTAAGAGAACTTGAGGAAAGAGCAAAGGATAGAGAAGTTGAGGAAAGAGCTAGAGAACATGAGTTAAGAGAGAGAGAAAAAGATCGCGAGCTCGAAAAATCTCGCCTTTAATTAGAGAATAAAAAGTTAACTTTTACACAACAACAATTAGAGGAAGGAGTAATTGAACATCATGCAGCTAGTGCACATATTCCAACACCTAATTTACCTCCCTTCACAGAGGGGTGAAGACATTACTTCATACATTATCAGGTTTGAAAATACCGCTACCCTCTTTGAATGGCCTGCTGACACCTGGGCTACCAGGTTAGGAATGTTATTTTCTGGTACAGCTTTGAATATCTATGCAACTTTGTTGCAGGATATCATATGTAATTATAACCTACTGAAGAAGGCAATCCTTAAAGCATATCAAAAAACCACAAATTCTTACAGGAAAGATTTCAGGTATGCCACCTTACAGCCTGGCCAGAACTTTCAGCAGTTACAGGTAACACTCTTTCGTTTGTTCGACTTTTGGATAGAGAGTTCAGGAATTGACCACAGTTATGAATCTCTTAGAGACTTCATGATTGCTGACCAGTTCCTGAAGGCTCTTCCCCACCAGATAAGAACATTCATTAGAGAACGTAACCTGATTAAAGCTGATGAAGTTGCTGAGGCCGCTGACTTGTATGCTGAGGCTCACAATTCCTATAAAGACCTAAAGGGATCGAACCTTAAGGGCAATGGTTCACCTGAACCAAAGATTAAAAAGCCTACAGTAGAAAAAAAGTCACCAGCTATTATACCAACCTGTCATCGATGTGGTGGTATCGGACATAAACGTCCAGATTGTCCTTCCAAGAAAATAGAGAAAGTTGGAAGATGTTTTGTTGACGGTAATGACCAAGCATCCTTCTGTTCAGGAGCAGTTAATGGTATAAAAGTCTCAGACATATTACGTGACACTGGATGTACGTGCATCGTAATTTCGGACAAACTGTTCCCTTACTTTAAAACCTCTCGTGTGTCCTCTATTCTTTCAGATTACTTGGGTCGTGAAAATACTTTCCCAACAATGCGTTGTTACTTGAAAACTAAATGGTTCACCGGTTTGACTAATGCGGTACTAGCCCCAATTACTTGTTCTATAATAGTGGGTAACATTAAAGGTGCCATTCTTCTTTCGGAGGCGGATCTTTCGTCACCAACCGTGGACCTAAGTTTTTCAGCTCCTCTTCCTTGCAAGTTAAATAAGCCCCTTAACAATTGCGCACTGGAAGCTGCATTGTCTCGTACTGTTCATTTGGGGGTGGAAACAGATACTGCTCTCGATAGTGAGGTAGCAGGATCACCTGTCCACTCGTTAGGTGAAAGTAAGGGTATTGCCTCCGGCACTCTCAATGTCTTGACTAGGGCTCAGACCTTAACCCTAGTTTCTCCTACCTCCTCTTCTCCCACCGTAAGTCCTTTTATTTTCCCAGATTTTATGTCCAAGGATGACTTTGTCAATATACAGCGCAATTGCCCTTCAATTCGGGATTGTCATAATCAAGCTTTTAACAACAAAGTTATCCATGGGAGATACGTATCTCATAAGTTCGAATATATTAAAGGTATCTTATATAAATCTGTATTTAAATCTCATTCTTCAGCGATAGATTATTCCCTCCTTGTTGTTCCTAAACCATGTCGAGAGACTGTTCTTCAAATGGCTCATGATTTGCCAGTGACCGAACACTTGGCTCATCCTAAGATGTGGCATAAACTCAAGCACACTTATTTTTGGCCAAGCATGTACTTACAGGTTACAAAGAAGTATAGTGCTTGCAATAGGTGTCAGGTGCTTGCTGCACAAAACACACACTCCTAGTTCCTGTATATTTATTAAATCTAAAACTCCCCTCCTGCAGAAACGAGAATACTTCACCATAGAAAAGGAATGTTTGGCTCTTGTGTGGAGCATCTCCAAACTTAAATTTTATTTACTGGGAAAATAATTTATTTTAGAAACGGATCACAAACCTTTGATATACCTAGAAACTTTTAAGGGAACCAACAGTCGCCTCTTAAGGTGGACATTGGCACTCCAAGCTTTTAAGTTTCATATTGTGTATATCAATGGTTCATCCAATTATTTCTCTGACTGGTTAAGTCGTGACAGTCAGTAGATTTGTTAGCTTACGCGACTTCATATTAGAACTTTTTCCTCGCCTATTCTTCTTATACTCCTTGACTATAAGTCTTGGTATGGGGGAGTGTGAGGGAAAAGTTCAACAGATAGGAGTAGCGAGCGAGTATATGGTGACGATAGTTTGTTTGCCGGTTGCTTGTTAAGTTAGGGTCAGTCTAGCTCCTGCTATCCCCTCCCTCCCTTTTTCCCCACCCCAAAAGGTGACATGTGGGGCTCCGGCCAAACAGTAATGACTTGACGCACAGCTCCCAGCACAACTGTAAGTAAAAGCCTCTGCTCCTATTCTAGTGGACTTATTGGTTGAAAGCTTCACTTTTGACCAATAATAAACTTAGTCCTTTCAGCCTTGATCTCCATGTTAGATGTTTTGATAATCATCATGTCTTTTAAGTATTGTACTTATAATGGAGAGTGATTTCTTAAGCAGTGGGTAACCTGTCTCTCTTTCCAGCTTGGAATGACAGATCAGGTCACCTGCCAACCAACGAGAAGTGTTGAAGGAGAAGGACTTTTGCAAAAGTCCGGAGATGTCACTTTTTGGATCTACCTAGCTGATTAACTGTAGGCAACAGCAGACAACAACCCCTCATCTTTGTAGTGGTAAAGAACCTGCTTTCCTGTCATCTGGACTGACTATTCAAGGCTATAGACTCTGTGAAGAACTAGCTGTTGGGTTGTCACCAACACCTGTGACCCCCCCAAGATCAGCAACGGCCACAATTTCTACAAGACGGTCGCATCCCCTACTGTCGCATCTGCTTGACAGTAGGGGTTGCAAGATTCTGTACAATGCACAAGTACGCTCACACCTTGAGTATGCTCCACTTTCTTGGTTTGCCTGCCCCCATCCCTCTCATCTGCGACTGCTTGACAGAGTAGAGAACAGAGCAAGATGTCTCATCTCTCACCTGGACCCATCCTGGATAGATCTGTCATTTCAGCAGAGCCTTCAACATAGGAGGGATGTGGGTGGCCTTACTGTTATGTACAAGGCCAATATTGTGAAAGTACCACACTTGGATCCACTTCGAGGACAGCGTGAAACAAGCTTTTATGCCACAAGACGGGCAGAAAGCAGCAACTTCACTCTGGCTGTACCCTTTTCAAGAACATCACTCAATCTGAGATCATATATACCCAGGATGACTCAAGTATGGAACACATTCGTACAGCATAATGATGTCAACGAGATAAAGTCAGTTGATCAAACGAAAATGCTGGACCACAGATGGCTCCATCTTCATCCTGTTCCCTACTTGTATGTCTCTTAACAATAAAAATTCTTTCAAATGAGCTGATGTAGGTAACAGCTCTTAGCTTGCCAATAAAGTTAGGAATCCTTAACCTGTAAATAGCTGGTCAATAAAGCTAGGGATCCTTAACCTTGTCAAACACCGTGGAAAGAGAGAGAGAGAGAGAGAGAGAGAGAGAGAGAGAGAGAGAGAGAGAGAGAGAGGGAGAGAGAGAGCAAATGTCGTAATAATGTTTGTAGAATTACCGACAATATGTAAAGTAAAAGGACACAAGTGCAACTAATGTAACATTTTTATTGTGGCAACGTTTCGCTCTCCAGGAGCTTTGTCAAGCCGTTACAAATAATACGTGGACACAGAGGGTATATATAGGCTTAGTGTGAGGTGTAATATTATTGGTGGTAGTAGTAGTAGTAGTAGTAGTAGTAGTAGTAGTAGTAGTAGTAGTAGTAGTAGTGATATAAGATGTAGTAGTAGTAGTAATACATTTAATTTGCACATTAGTAAAAAGATTTAAAAGCTATTATTTGGAAAGCATAAAAATAAGTTAGACAAATATTTCTATTGGAAGTTGAATTAGAGGCAGCCTGTTTCAGTGTTCATCCTCTGTAATGTGTGTGTGTAGTATAACAGGAGAGACTATGTGATGGCAGGGTTTACTGTTTTCAGGAAGATTCTTGCTAAGACTTCAGAGATGGTGAAGCTGCCTTTGTTTTGTTTAATTGCATTAGAAACAGCGATTAGTGCTGACTCAAGGCACTTGCGTCTGCGGAAATTAGTTTCTTTGATCACTAATTGCGCGTCCCTGAATTTCATGAGGAGATTGGTGGAATTCCGGTGTTGAACGCAGGCGTTGTTCAAGTTATCTTTCCTACAGGCGTAAATGTGTTTATTGAGGCTAGTTTGTGCGGTGCACTGCCTATACCTGACGTGATTGGTCAGAGAGGAATATTATGTTTATGGGTCTATAGGCAGTGCACCGCATAAACTAGCCGGAGTTCTTGCCAAACATCTTTCCTGCCTTCTGGGGACTATCAACCCCGCTCATCTTATGCCTTCGGGCGACCTTCTCAACCGCATCCGATACATCTCCATCCGTAACAAGAAACTAAGCAGTTTGGACGTGACTTCCCTCCTCACAAAGTACCTACCACAAAAGCCATCGAGGTTCTACGACGTAAAGTCAATAAGGACCTTAATCTTCCTCTACCTCCCTGAGATTCTGTTGACTTGATTGAACTCTGTTAATTTCAACTGTTTTTCTTTCAACAACAAGCTCTACAAACAAACCTACGGCATGAGAATGGGGTCTTCCATCAGTGTCGTCTTAGCCAACTTGTACATGGAACACATAGAGGCTGAACACTTCGCCAACATCATCCCTTCAAGCGTCACTTGGTTACGTTACGCTACGTAATAACTCCGAAACGTTATGATGTACGGAATCTTCAGGCAAGGCTTAACGCAGTTGAACCGGGGATCGAGTTTACCCTAGAAGAAGAGTCCAATGATAAGCTACCTTTTCTAGACGCCATCATTCACAAAGTAGATAACAACCTAAGATTTCAAGTTTACCGGAAACCTACAAATAAAAATGATCTCACACAAAACCAAACGAGGCATCATCATCGGATTTTTTCTAAGAGCTTAATACCGAATTTGTAGTCCTGAGTTTCTTGACGAGGAATGTACATACATTCACCAAACCTTCACTGATTTACATTTTCCTTCCTTTTCATCAAAGACTGCAAGAAAAGAGCTCTTCAGATCATTAATTCTCCACGCACCAACACAAAGTTATAAGTCTTCCCAACAACTAGGTTGCACTGAACATGTCTTAAGTACTTTCACAAGCTAACACCAGTGTCGCCATTGCTTCCAATAAGGGATCTAACCAGGACAAAATCCAAGTACCACGAACCAGTCAACACAGGGGTTTACACTATACCCTGTGGAGGCTGCGACAAGATTTATGTAGGTGAAACAGCAAGAAACCTCTACACTCGCCTCAATAAACACATTTACGCCTGTAGGAAAGATAACTTGAACAACGCCTGCGTTCAACACCAGAATTCCACCAATCACCTCATGAAATTCAGGGACGCCCAATTAGTGATCAAAGAAACTAATTTCCGCAGACGCAAGTGCCTTGAGTCAGCACTAATCGCTGTTTCTAATGCAATTAAACAAAACAAAGGCAGCTTCACCATCTCTGAGTCTTAGCAAGAATCTTCCTGAAAACAGTAAACCCTGCCATCACATAGTCTCTCCTGTTATACTACACACGCACATTACAGAGGATGAACACTGAAACAGGCTGCCTCTAATTCAACTTCCAATAGAAATATTTGTCTAACTTACTTTTATGCTTCCCAAATAATAGCTTTTAAATCTTTTTACTAATGTGCAAATTAAATGTATTACTACAACTAGTACAACTTATGTCACTACCACTACTACTACTAGTACTATTACTACTACTACTACTACTACTACTACTACTACTACTACTACTACTACTACTACTACTACTACTACTACTACCACCAATAATATTACACCTCACTCTAAGCCTATATATACCCGCTGTGTCCATGTATTGTTTGTAATGGCTTGACAAAGCTCCTGGAGAGCGAAACGTTACCACAATAAAATGTCACGTTAGTTGCACTTGTGTCCTCTTACTTTACACAAAGCAAATGTCATTGGAATACCGACAGTTGTAGATAAACTGAGTTAAACTGGAGGATTTTTACCTGGGTCTTTAAAAAAGGGAGAGAACACGCTCTGGAATTAATATTTTGTAGCCAGGCAGCGAAGGAAAGAAATTATGAAAAGAAAAAAAAAAAAGCTAAAACGAATGAGAGCAACAAGTACACAGGACCCACCCTGACCCAGGACCCACCCTGACACAGGACCCACCCTGACACAGGACCCACCCTGACCCAGGACCAACCCTGACCCAGGACCCACCCTGACACAGGACCCACCCTGACACAGGACCCACCCTGACACAGGACCCACCCTGACACAGGACCCACCCTGACCCAGGACCCACCCTGACCCAGGACCCACCCTGACACAGGACCCACCCTGACACAGGACCCACCCTGACACAGGACCCACCCTGACACAGGACCCACCCTGACACAGGACCCACCCTGACACAGGACCCTCCCTGACACAGGACCCACCCTGACACAGGATCCACCCTGACACAGGACCCACCCTGACACAGGGCCCACCCTGACACAGGCCCACACCGACACAGGACCCACCCTGACCCAGGACCCACCCTGACACAGGACCCACCCCTGACACAGGACCCACCCTGACACAGGACCCACCCTGGCCCAGACCCACCCTGACCCAGGACCCACCCTGACCCAGGACCCACCCTGACACAGGACCCACCCTGACCCAGGACCCACCCTGACACAGGACCCACCCTGACCCAGGACCCACCCTGACACAGGACCCACCCTGACACAGGACCCACCCTGACACAGGACTCACCCTGACCCAGGACCCACCCTGACACAGGACCCACCCTGACACAGGACCCACCCTGACCCAGGACCCACCCTGACACAGGACCCACCCTGACCCAGGACCCACCCTGACACAGGACCCACCCTGACACAGGACCCACCCTGACACAGGACCCACCCTGACACAGGACCCACCCTGACCCAGGACCCACCCTGACACAGGACCCACCCTGACACAGGACCCACCCTGACCCAGGACCCACCCTGACACAGGACTCACCCAGACACAGGACCCACCCTGACACAGGACTCACCCTAACCCAGGACCCACCCTGACCCAGGACCCACCCTGACACAGGACCCACCCTGACACAGGACCCACCCTGACACAGGACCCACCCTGACACAGGACCCACCCTGACACAGGACCCACCCTGACCCAGGACCCACCCTGACCCAGGACCCACCCTG
The DNA here is from genome assembly GCF_026875155.1 of Cherax quadricarinatus. NCBI lineage: Eukaryota > Metazoa > Arthropoda > Malacostraca > Decapoda > Parastacidae > Cherax > Cherax quadricarinatus. The sequence goes on along the minus strand of NC_069435.1, from coordinate 40,718,275 downwards.
ACCCAGGACCCACCCTGACCCAGGACCCACCCTGACACAGGACCCACCCTGACCCAGGGCCCACCCTGACACAGGACCCACCCTGACACAGGACCCACCCTGACCCAGGACCCACCCTGACACAGGACTCACCCAGACACAGGACCCACCCTGACACAGGACTCACCCTGACACAGGACCCACCCTGACCCAGGACCCACCCTGACCCAGGACCCACCCTGACACAGGACCCACCCTGACCCAGGACCCACCCTGACACAGGACCCACCCTGACCCAGGACCCACCCTGACACAGGACCCACCCTGACCCAGGACCCACCCTGACACAGGACCCACCCTGACACAGGACCCACCCTGACCCAGGACCCACCCTGACACAGGACCCACCCTGACACAGGACCCACCCTGACACAGGACCCACCCTGACACAGGAAAAACCCTGACACAGGACCCACCTTGAAACAGGACCCACCCTGACCCAGGACCCACCCTGACACAGGACCCACCCTGACCCAGGACCCACCCTGACACAGGACCCACCCTGACACAGGACCCACCCTGACACAGGACCCCACCCTGACACAGGACCCACCCTGACACAGGACCCACCCTGACACAGGACCCACCCTGACATAGGACCCACCCTGACACAGGACCCACCCTGACACAGGACCCACCCTGACCCAGGACCCACCCTGACACAGGACCCACCTTGACACAGGACCCACCCTGACCCAGGACCCACCCTGACACAGGACCCACCCTGACACAGGACCCACCCTGACACAGGACCCACCCTGACACAGGACCAACCCTGACACAGGACCCACCCTGACATAGGACCCACCCTGACACAGGACCCACCCTGACACAGGACCCACCCTGACCCAGGACCCACCCTGACACAGGACCCACCTTGACACAGGACCCACCCTGACCCAGGACCCACCCTGACACAGAACCCACCCTGACACAGGACCCACCCTGACACAGGACCCACCCTGACACAGGACCCACCCTGACACAGGACCCACCCTGACACAGGACCCACCCTGACACAGGACCCACCCTGACACAGGACCCACCCTGACACAGGACCCACCCTGACACAGGACCCACCCTGACACAGGACCCACCCTAACCCAGGACCCACCCTGACACAGGACCCACCTTGACACAGGACCCACCCTGTCATAGGACCCACCCTGACACAAGACCCACCCTGACACAGGACCCACCCTGACACAGGACTCACCCTGACACAGGACCCACCCTGACACAGGACCCACCCTGACACTGGACTCACCCTGACATAGGACCCACCCTGACCCAGGACCCACCCTGACCCAGGACCCACCCTGACACAGGACCCACCCTGACACAGGACCCACTCTGACACAGGACCCACCCTGACAAAGGACTCACCCTGACACAGGACCCACCCTGACACAGGACCCACCCTGACACAGGACCCACCCTGACCCAGGATACACCCTGACGCAATATCCACCCTGACACAGGACCCACTTTGACACAGGACCCACTTTGACACAGGACCCACTTTGACACAGGACCCACTTTGACACAGGACCCACTTTGACACAGGACCCACTCCGAAACATGACTCCCCGTGGCACAAGACCTACCGTGACAAAGGACTCAACCTGACATAGAATCTACCTTAACACAAGACCTATTCTGAAACAAGATCCACCCTCTCACAAGACCCACCCTGACCCATGACCTACCCAGACACAGAATCCACCTGACACAGGACCCATCCTGACACAGTACCCATCCTGACACAGGACCCATTCTGACACAGCACCTTGACACAGAACCTACCCTGACAGGCAAACCCACACTGACACATAACCCACCCTGACAAAAAATTCACCCTAACACATTACCACCTTGACACATGACCCACATTGACGCAGACCTCACCCTTACTCACAAAACACCCTGAGACAGAACCCAAGCTGGCACAGAACCCACCCTGACACAGAACCCACCCTGACACAGAACCCACCCTGACACAACATATCCTGACAGAGAACTCACTCTGACACAGGACCCACCCTGTCACAAGAGCTAACCTAACACAGAACATACCCTGACACAGAACGTACTCTGATACAGAACCCACCCTGACACAGAACCTACCCTGCCGCAGGACCGAACCTGACACAGCACCTATCCTGGCACCGAACTCACCCTGACACAGAACTCACCCTGACACAGAACTCACCCTGACACAGAACCCACCTTGACACTTAACCCACCCTGAAGCATTACCCCAACTTTACACAGGACTCACCCTGACTCAGGTTCCACCCTGCCACAGTACCCACCATGACACAGGACCAACCTGACCCAGAACATATCCTAACACAGAAAATATCCTAACACATGACACACCCTGACACATAACTCACCCTGAAACAGGACCCACACTGACACAGAACCCACTGTGGCATAAAACACACTTTGACACATGACTCATGCTGGCACAGAACCCACCCTGACACAGAACCCACCCTGACACAGGACACACCCTGACACAACACAGCCCTGACGCAGGACCCACTCCGAAACCTGACCCAAACTGACACAGGAGACACCTTCACACTACAAACCTTGACACAGCATCTTGACACAGAACACACCCTGACACAGCACAACTCTGACACAGGACCCACCTTGACACATGTCCCATCCTGACATAAGACCTACCCTGACCCAAGACCCACCCTGATGCAGGACCCATCCTCATACCTAACCCAAGTTGACACATGACCCACTTTAACACATAACCCAAGTTGACACATGACCCACTTTAACACATAACCCACCTTGACACATGACCCCCTTTAACACATAACCCATATGCAGTATAATGTGATCCTTTATTGACTACGTTTCGCCCACACAGTGGGCTTTTTCAAGTCACAAACAGAACTACCTGGGGTGGAAGGAACGCGAGTATTTATAGTCAGGTTCAGAATGCTGAGGTCAGGTGGAGAATGCTGTATCTGATGATGTACCGAGTGGGGTTATAGAGTCTAAAATCTTGGGTAGCTTGGAAAGGAGATTGGACAAGTTTGTGAGCAGACCTTCTACAGTGTTCTTATGTGGGATAGCGATGAAGAAGCTTCTTGGCAAGTGGTTCAGCTATGTTATAGAAGCCACTATTCTGGTTGAAGTTGTCGGATATAGAAATAAGTGATGATTCCAGGATTCTTCGGTATTGAGTGTTGTCTTCTGTGGCGATAAGTCTTGAGTTTCTGTAGTTTATCAAGTGGTTGTGTGAATTACGGTGTTGTACGCAGGCATTCCTTGTGTCATCAGACCTGCTTGCGTATTGGTGTTCTGAAATACGTGTTTGGAGGTCCCTTGATGTTTCGCCAACGTATAACTTGTTGCAGTCATTACAAGGGATTATGTATACCCTGCAGAGGGTGGAAGCTTGTCCTGTCTATCACTGGTAATGTCCTTGATGGTCGTGGTTGTGGAGGTAGATACTTGAAATGAGGTATTGGAAAAGATGTTGGAAACGTGTTTGGCAATGGAGTTGGTGGGGAGGACTATGTATCTCTTCTCGGCAGTGTCTTCTCTGGGTGTGTTGAAGATGTTTAATGCCCGTCGTCTGCAGTCTCATGAAGTGACGAGGATAGTGGAGTTTAGAAAATACTTGTTCAATCATCGTGCATTCTTCTTCAAGAAACTCATTGCTGCAGATTCTGAGTGCATGCATGAAGAAGCCTATAATTACACCACGTTTGGTTTTGGTGTCGTGGTGAGAGTAAAAGTGGAGAAGATCGTTTTGGTTGGTGGGTTTTCGATAGACTTTAAAACGAAGATCGTGGTCAGCTTTGCAAAGCAGAACATCAAGGAAAGGTAGAGTGTTGTCGACTTCTTCTTCAAGTGTGAACTGGATTGAAGGCTCGACCTGGTTGAGCTTGTCTTGGAGAGCTTTAACATTGAAGCGTTTAGGAGTTATGAGGAAAATGTCGTCAACATAACGGAGCCAGGTGACAGACGAAGGAATAATGGTGGAGAAACGTTCGGCTTCAAGATGTTCCATGTATAGGTTCGCCAGGACCGCACTGAGTGGCGAACCCATGGGTAATCCAAAAGTCTGCTGAAAGAGGTGGTTTTCGAAAGAGAAACACGTAAAGCCAACACATAGTTCAACAAGGTCGATGAAATCGCTGGCTGGAATGGGAAGATGAAGTGAATCGTCAATTTTCCTGCGCAAGAGATCGATGGCTTGTGTAGTAGGTACTTTGGTGAATAGGGAAGTTACGTCAAGGCTGGAAAGTTTCTTGTTCCTGATGTTGATGTTGCGAATGCGATTGAGAAGATCACCTGAGTGTTTGAGATGTGCTGGACTGATAGTGCCCAAGAGTTTAGAGAGGTGTTTAGCGAGAATTCCTGAGAGCTGGTGGGGAGCACTGCCTATTCCCGAGGATATGGGCCTCAGTGGGATACCTGGCTTGTGAGTTTTTGGCAGGCCGTACATCCTGGCAGGTCTGGGGTTGCTGGGTATGGTGTGCAGAAGTTTCTTCCCTTGTTCTGAGCCCCTCAGAATGCGGCGAGTCCTTTGAAGAAAAGTTTTAGTAAGGTTGTCCACTTGGTTAGTTGTGAGAGGTTTTAGGTATCTGGGTCATTAAGTAGATTGAGCATTTTGTTCCTGTAATCGTCAGTGTTCATGATAACAACACCACCTCCTTTGTCAGCGGTGGTGACCCTGATGGTCGTGTCTTCTGCTAAACCTTTGAGTGCATTGATGTTACGTCGAGGTATGACTGGGGAGCTGCGTGTTGAGATGGCTGCTGAGATGATGCCTTGAAGATAGCCTTTTTGGAAGTCGGAGTCATTGTGTCTGTAGTTTTTGGCGATGAAATTGAGGTCTTGTTTTGGTTTCGCAATTCCTGTTGCGAATTTGAGGCCTAAGCTGAGGGCTTCAATTTCTGTGGTTGACAGTGGACGAGATGAAAGATTTTGAATAATTTCAGGTCTTCCTAAACTTTTCCAATTACTATTATCGCAGAGTGTTTGTAGTTTTCTAGTAAGTCTGATCTTCTGTTGAACATTCGCTGTGGTAACTCTGCTGCGAATGATTTCGGCGGTGCGTCTGTTCATGTTGCCCCGGAGTGTTGTGCCTAGTGTTCTGGCTTGGAGAAAAGCTTCCTTTGTAGCATTGTTTAAGTCGTCTGCACACTCTTCAAGGTAGGTCCGAGCTGTAGTGGAGAAAGGTGGTTTGATGTTGGCAATTTGAGGAGGAGTAGATCTTGGTAAGACCATTTCTTCGATGCAGTCACGAAGAAAATTGTGTCTGTTGCGAAGTGAGTAAGCTTTTAGAAGAAGGTCCAGGTATTCTCTGTGTGAAGGATCCAATTCTACTGCAGTGTTTGACACGATGGAAATAAATGGTATAAAATACCGACACAATGGAAATATAAACACATATGCAGTATAATGTGATCCTTTATTGACTACGTTTCGCCCACACAGTGGGCTTTTTCAAGTCACAAACAGAACTACCTGGGGTGGAAGGAACGCGAGTATTTATAAGTCAGGTTCAGAATGCTGAGGTCAGGTGGAGAATGCTGCATCTGATGATGTACCGAGTGGGGTTATAGAGTCTAAAATCTTGGGTAGCTTGGAAAGGAAATTGGACAAGTTTGTGAGCAGACCTTCTACAGTGTTCTTATGTGGGATAGCGATGAAGAAGCTTCTTGGCAAGTGGTTCAGCTATGTTATAGAAGCCACTATTCTGGTTGAAGTTGTCGGATATAGAAATAAGTGATGATTCCAGGATTCTTCGGTATTGAGTGTTGTCTTCTGTGGCGATAAGTCTTGAGTTTCTGTAGTTTATCAAGTGGTTGTGTGAATTACGGTGTTGTACGCAGGCATTCCTTGTGTCGTCAGACCTGCTTGCGTATTGGTGTTCTGAAATACGTGTTTGGAGGTCCCTTGATGTTTCGCCAACGTATAACTTGTTGCAGTCATTACAAGGGATTATGTATACCCCTGCAGAGGGTGGAAGCTTGTCCTGTCTATCACTGGTAATGTCCTTGATGGTCGTGGTTGTGGAGGTAGATACTTGAAATGAGGTATTGGAAAAGATGTTGGAAACGTGTTTGGCAATGGAGTTGGTGGGGAGGACTATGTATCTCTTCTCGGCAGTGTCTTCTCTGGGTGTGTTGAAGATGTTTAATGCCCGTCGTCTGCAGTCTCATGAAGTGACGAGGATAGTGGAGTTTAGAAAATACTTGTTCAATCATCGTGCATTCTTCTTCAAGAAACTCATTGCTGCAGATTCTGAGTGCACGCAAGAAGAAGCCTATAATTACACCACGTTTGGTTTTGGTGTCGTGGTGAGAGTAAAAGTGGAGAAGATCGTTTTGGTTGGTGGGTTTTCGATAGACTTTAAAACGAAGATCGTGGTCAGCTTTGCAAAGCAGAACATCAAGGAAAGGTAGAGAGTTGTCGACTTCTTCTTCAAGTGTGAACTTCACTTCATCGTCACTTCATCAGAGACTGCAGACGACAGGACAAGCTTCCACCCTCTGCAAGGGTATACATAATCCCTTGTAATGACTGCAACAAGTTATACGTTGGCGAAACATCAAGGGACCTCCAAACACGTATTTCAGAACACCAATACGCAAGCAGGTCTGACGACACAAGGAATGCCTGCGTACAACACCGTAATTCACACAACCACTTGATAAACTACAGAAACTCAAGACTTTTCGCCACAGAAGACAACACTCAATACCGAAGAATCCTGGAATCATCACTTATTTCTATATCCGACAACTTCAACCAGAATAGTGGCTTCTATAACATAGCTGAACCACTTGCCAAGAAGCTTCTTCATCGCTATCCCACATAAGAACACGGGTAGAAGGTCTGCTCACAAACTTGTCCAATCTCCTTTCCAAGCTACCCAAGATTTTAGACTCTATAACCCCACTCGGTACATCATCAGATGCAGCATTCTCCACCTGACCTCAGCATTCTGAACCTGATTATAAATACTCGCGTTCCTTCCACCCCAGGTAGTTCTGTTTGTGACTTGAAAAAGCCCATTTGGTGTGGGCGAAACGTAGTCAATAAAGGATCACATTATACTGCATATGTGTTTATATTTCCATTGTGTCGGTATTTTATACCATTTATTTCCAACACATAACCCACTTTGACACATGACCCACCTTGACACATGACCCACTTTAACACATAACCCATCTTGACACATGGCCCACTTTAACACAACCCACGTTCTCACATGGCCCATGTGCCGTGCACACTCTTACACTCACACTGTTCCACCTACAGTCTTCCACCCACACTCTTCCGCCCACACACTTCCGCCCACTAAAAGAAATAAGACAAAAGCGCTGGAGTGTAGCACAACAGAAATGCTTTGCATATAACAATAGAAGTGTTTCCAGAAGTGAATGAAATGCAACAACATTGTCAAGGATCGTGAAACCAAAGACAAAAGCTACAGAATATTTTTTTATAGGCTCTTCCTTCCCTCTGAAAAGTGAATGAGTATGTGAACGAGTTCTCGGAAGCAACATTACCAATCACATGGAATCCCAACAACTGCATAATACAGGGTAGCATAGCCTAAGAGCAAGTCTCTCCTGCCTGACGCAAGTACTAGATCATTAGGAGGCGCTCCTGGATTCTATGAAGGCGCTCCTGGTTGCTATGGAGGCGCTCCTGGACGCTATGGAGGCGCTCCTGGACGCTATGGAGGCGCTCCTGGACGGTATGGAGGCGCTCCTGGATGCTATGGAGGCGCTCCTGGATGCTATGGAGGCGCTCCTGGATGCTATGGAGGCGCTCCTGGACACTATGGAGGCGCTCCTGGACGCTATGGAGGCGCTCCTGGACGCTATGGAGGCGCTCCTGGACGCTATGGAGGCGCTCCTGGTTGCTTTAGAAGACATAGTAAATACTGATGCATTGCTCACTGATTTTATCTGAGTTAAAAATAAGAGAGATTATTAACAGAGACAGGAACGTCAACAATGAAATATAGGGAGATCTAAAACTGTCGGTAAACACAGTGTGGCACTACAACAACAGTAGTAGAGATAGTGTGACCCTACAGCAACAGCAGTAGAGATAGTGTGACCCTACAGCAACAGCAGTAGAGATAGTGTGACCCTACAGCAACAGCAGTAGAGGTAATGTGGCCCTACAACAACAGCAGTAGAGAAAGTGTGGCACTACAACAACAGCAGTAGAAATAGTATGACACTACAACAATAACAGTAGAGATAGTGAGGCACTACAACAACAGCAGTACAGAAAGTGTGGCACTACAACAACAGCAGTAGAAATAGTGTGACACTACAAAAATAACAGTAGAGACAGTGAAGCACTACAACAACAGCAGTACAGATAGTGTGGCACTACAACAACAGCAAAGAGGTAGTGTGGCTCTACAACAACAGCAGTAGAGATACTGTGGCACTACAACAACAGCTTAGAGACAGTGTGGCACTGCAACAACAGCAGTAGGGATAGTGTGGCACTACAACAACAGCAGTAGAGTGAGTGAGGTACAACAACAAGAGCACTATAGACATTGTGGCACTACAACAACAGCAGTAATGGTAATGTTTCAATACAACGACAGCAGTAGGGATAGATGGCACTACAACAACAACGCATAGAGTCCGTGGGGGGACTACAACAAGGACAGTATAGACAGTGTGGCACGACAACAACAGCAGTACAGATAGTATAGCACTACAACAACAGCAGTAGAGATAGTGTGGCACTACAACAACAGCAGTAGAGACAGTGTGTAATAAAGTTGGTAGAATTGCCGACAATATGTAAAGTAAAAGGACACAAGTGCAACTAATGTGACATTTTATTGTGGCAACGTTTCGCTCTCCAGGAGCTTTATCAAGCTTTATCAAGTAATGGCTTGATAAAGCTCCTGGAGAGCGAAACGTTGCCACAATAAAATGTCACATTAGTTGCACTTGTGTCCTTTTACTTTACAGAGACAGTGTGGCACTACACCAGAAGCAGTACAGATAGTGGGGCACTACAACAAGAGCAGCAGAGATAGAGTGGCACTACAACAGCAGCAGTAGAGATGGTGTGGCACTAAAACAACAGCAGTAGAGATACTCTGGCACTACAGCAACAGCAGTAGAGGTGGTTTGGCACTACAACAACAGCAGTAGAGACAGTGTGGCACTAAAACAAGAGCAGTAGAGATAGAGTGGCGCTACAACAGCAGCAGTAGAGATGGTGTGGCACTAAAACAACAGCAGTAGAGATACTGTGGCACTACAACAACAGCAGTAGAGGTATTAAGGCACTAAAACAACAGCAGTAGAGACAGTGTGGCACTACAACAACAGCAGTAGAGGTATTGTGGCACTAAAACAACAGCAGTAGAGATAGTGTGGCACTAAAACAATAGCAGTACAGATAGTGTGGCACAACAACAACGGCAGTATAGACAGTGTGGCACTACAACAACAGGAGGAGATGTGTGGGACTACAACAACGATAAGATAGTGGTTTTGGCACTAAATAACAACAGGTAGGGATAGTGTGGCACTAAAAACAACACAGTAGAGACCAGTGTGGCACTACAACAAGGGCATATAGACAATATGACACTAAACAACACATAAAAGATAGTGTGGCACTACAACAACAGCAGTAGAGACAGTATGGCACTAGAGCAAGGGCAGTATAGACAGTGTGGCACTACAACAAGGGTAGAACAGACAGTGTGGCACTACAACAACAGCAGTAGAGATTCTGTGGCACTACAACAACAGCAGTAGAGGTAGTGTGGCACTGCAGCAATAGCAGTAGAGACAGTGTGGTACTACAACAACAACAACAGTAGAGATTGTGTGGCACTACAACAACAGCAGTACACAGAGTGTGTCACTACAACAACAGCAGTAGAGATAGTGTGGCACAACAACATGAGCAGTTGACGTAGTGTGGCACTACAACAACAGCGGTAGAGACAGTATGGCACTACAGCAGCAGCAGTAGAGACAGTGTGGCACTAAAACAACAGCAGTAGAGGTAGTGTGGCACTACAAAAACAGCATTAGAGAAAGTGTGGCACTACAACAACAGCATTAGAAAAAATGTGGCATTACAACAATAGCAGTAGAGATAGTGAGGCGCTACAACAACAGCAGTAGAGAAAGTGTGGCATTACAACAACAGTAGTAGAGGTAATGTGACACTACAACAACAGCAGTAGAGGTAGTGTGACACTACAACAACAGCAGTAGAGGTAGTGTGGCACTAGAGCAACAGCAGTAGAGGTAGTGTGGCACTACAAGCAACAGCAGTAGAGGTAGTGTGGCACTAGAGCAACAGCAGTAGAGGTAGTGTGGCACTAGAACAACAGCAGTAGAGGTAGTGTGGCACTACAACAACAGCAGTAGAGGTAGTGTGGCACTAGAGCAACAGCAGTAGAGGTAGTGTGGCACGACAAAAAACAGCAGTAGAGGTATGTGGCACTAGAAACAACAGCGTAAGGTAGTGTGGCACTAGAACAACAGCATAGAGGTAGTGGCACTACAACAGCAGCAGTAGAGGTAGTGTGGCAAATACAACAACAGCAGTAGAGGTATGTGGCACTAAGAAGCACAGTCAGTAATGGGGCACACAGCAACAAACTTTGAGGTAGTGTGGCACTACAACAACAGCAAATAGAGGTAGTGTGGGACTTTACAACAGTAATAGAGGGTGGGCACTACAACAACAGCATAAGGTAGTGTGGGGACTAAGCAACGCGTAGGGTGAGGTCTACAAAACGGGATAAGCAGTGTGGCAAGAGCAACCCGCATAAAAATAGTGTGGGACTAAGAAACAGCAGTAGGGTAGGGGGCACTACAACAAAAAGGCAGAAAATAGTTTGGCACTACAAAAAACATATAGGGATAGCGTGGTACTAACAACACCAGCAATAAGACAGTGGGGCACTACAACCAGGGCAGTTTTGACATGTGGCACTACAAAGAGGGCAAATAGACGTGT
>NC_069435.1:40622835-40706708 GCF_026875155.1 Cherax quadricarinatus | reverse complement strand
GTGGCCAAACAAATGGTGACATTTTATTGTGGCAATCGTTTCGCTCTCCAGGAGCTTATAAAGCCATTACTTGATAAAGCTCCTGGAGAGCGAAACGTTTTCACAATGAAATGTCACATTAGCTGCACTTGTATCCTTTTACTTTACATATTGTCGGTAATTCTACCAACTTTATTACACACTGTCTCTACTGCTGTTGTTGTTGTAGTGCCACACTATCTCTACTGGTGTTGTTGTAGAGCCACACTATCTCTACTGCTGTTGTAGTGCTATACTATCTGTACTGCTGTTGTTGTCGTGCCACACTGTCTATACTGTCCTTGTTGTAGTCCCACACTGACTCTACTGCTGTTGTTGTAGTGCCACTCTATCCCTACTGCTGTCGTTGTATTGAAACATTACCTTTACTGCTGTTGTTGTAGTGCCACAATGTCTATAGTGCTCTTGTTGTTGTACCACACTATCCCTACTGCTGTTGTTGCAGTGCCACACTGTCTCTAAGCTGTTGTTGTAGTGCCACAGTATCTCTACTGCTGTTGTTGTAGAGCCACACTACCTCTTTGCTGTTGTTGTAGTGCCACACTATCTGTACTGCTGTTGTTGTAGTGCTTCACTGTCTCTACTGTTATTGTTGTAGTGTCACACTATTTCTACTGCTGTTGTTGTAGTGCCACACTTTCTGCACTGCTGTTGTTGTAGTGCCTCACTATCTCTACTGTTAGTGTTGTAGTGTCACACTATTTCTACTGCTGTTGTTGTAGTGCCACACTTTCTCTACTGCTGTTGTTGTAGGGCCACATTACCTCTACTGTTGTTGCTGTAGGGTCACACTATCTCTACTGCTGTTGCTGTAGGGTCACACTATCTCTACTGCTGTTGCTGTAGGGTCACACTATCTCTACTACTGTTGTTGTAGTGCCACACTGTGTTTACTGACAGTTTTAGCTCTCCCTATATTTCATTGTTGAAGTTCCTGTCTCTGTTAATAATCTCTCTTATTTTTAACTCAGATAAAATCAGTGAGCAATGCATCACTATTTACTAAGTCTTCTAAAGCAACCAGGAGCGCCTCCATAGCGTTCAGGAGCGCCTCCATAGCGTCCAGGAGAGCCTCCATAGCGTCCAGGAGCGCCTCCATAGCATCCAGGAGCGCCTTCATGGCATCCAGGAGCGCCTCCATAGCGTCCAGGAGCGCCTCCATAGCGTCCAGGAGCGCCTCCATAGCATCCAGGAGCGCCTCCATAGCATCCAGGAGCGCCTTCATGGCATCCAGGAGCGCCTCCATAGCGTCCAGGGGCGCCTCCATAGCGTCCAGGAGCGCCTCCATAGCGTCCAGGAGCGCCTCCATAGCGTCCAGGAGCGCCTCCATAGCAACCAGGAGCGCCTTCATAGCATCCAGGAGCGCCTCCATAGCGTCCAGGAGCGCCTCCATAGCGTCCAGGAGCGCCTTAATAGCGTCCAGGAGCGCCTCCATAGCGTTCAGAAGCGCCTCCATAGCATCCATAGCATCCAGGAGCGCCTCCATAGCATCCAGGAGCGCTTCCATAGCGTCCAGGAGCGCCTCCATAGCGTCTAGGAGCGCCTCCATAGCGTCCAGGAGCGCCTCCATAGTGTCCAGGAGCGCCTCCATAGCGTCCAGAGCGCCTCCATAGCTTCCAGGAGCGCCTCCATATGCACCAGGAGCGCCTCCATAGCATCCCAGGAGCGCCTCCATAGCATCCAGGAGCGCCTCCATAGCGTCCAGGAGCGCCTCCATAGCGTCCAGGAGCGCCTCCATAGCGTCCAGGAGCGCCTCCATAGCATCCAGGAGCGCCTCCATAGCATCCAGGAGCGCCTCCATAGCATCCAGGAGCGCCTCCATAGCATCCAGGAGCGCCTTCATAGCATCCAGGAGCGCCTCCATAGCATCCAGGAGCGCCTCCATAGCATTCAGGAGCGCCTCCATAGCATCCAGGAGCGCCTCCATTGCATCCAGGAGCGCCTCCATAGCATCCAGGAGCGCCTCCATAGCGTCCAGGAGCGCCTCCATAGCATCCTGGAGCGCCTCCATAGCATCCAGGAGGGACTCCATAGCATCTGGAGCGCCTCCATAGCCAGAAGCGCTCCATAGCGTCCAGGAGCGCCTCCATAGCATCCTGGAGTGCCTCCATAGCATCCAGGAGCGCCTCCTAATGATCTAGTACTTGCGTCAGGCAGGAGAGACTTGCTCTTAGGCTATGCTACCCTGTATAATGCAGTTGTTGGGATTCCAGATGATTGGTAATGTTGCTTTCGAGAACTCGTTCACATGCTCATTCACTTTTCAGAGGGAAGGAAGAGCCTACAAAAAAATATTCTGTAGCTTTTGTCTTTGGTTTCACGATCCTTGACAATGTTGTTACATTTCATTCACTTCTGGAAACACTTCTATTGTTGTATGCAAAGCATTTCTGTTGTGCTACACTCCAGCGCTTTTGTCTTATTTCTTTTAGTGGGCGGAAGTGTGTGGGCGGAAGAGTGTGGGTGGAAGACTGTGGGTGGAACAGTGTGAGTGTAAGAGTGTGCACGGCACATGGGCCATGTGAGAAGGTGGGTTGTGTTAAAGTGGGCCATGTGTCAAGATGGGTTATGTGTTAAAGTGGGTCATGTGTCAAGGTGGGTTATGTGTTAAAGTGGGTCATGTGTCAAAGTGGGTTATGTGTTGGAAATAAATGGTATAAAATACCGACACAATGGAAATATAAACACATATGCAGTATAATGTGATCCTTTATTGACTACGTTTCTCCCACACAGTGGGCGTTTTCAAGTCACAAACAGAACTACCTGGGGTGTTGTTGTTAAAGATTCGCCGGTATTCTCCCGGCCCGGGCCCTTCCAAGTGGTGGCCCGGCACTGGCTCCCTGTCTAGGGAGTGTCTGAGACCTAAGTCTCCCATGGGAGGAGGCACAAGTACCCGCCTCATCTTGTGAGCTACAAACTCGGGCTCTGGCACCAACCATGCCCTAGAAGGGCAATGCATGGTGTCGATTGTGCTAGCGCTGTGCTCTCCTGTGTGGAGTGTCGTGTGTTGGTGTTCATTTTCATTCATGTTGATTCGCAGGTCCTTCTGGCCCAGGTCTTCTCCAGATGGTGACCAGGCAGTGGCCCCTCGGGTGGGGCGTGACGATAATTATCTTTCTTCTTTCTTGGCCCTCCGGTTGGAGGATGTCATCTTCTTCTATCTTGCGCTGACTTCCCCAAAGAGAAGCGCAGTCAGGCAGAGGCAGCAGTTACAGGGTTGATTGGAGCCACACCCCAGCTTTAGCGGACAGCAAAGTGCTGGGTGAATGGTCATGGATAGTCGTGCTAGACGAGGGTACCGTCTTCAAGGTCTCCATTCTGAAGCATCCTGAATTTCCTCTTTGAGGTGTACTCGACTTCCACAAGGTGTTGGGTGTTGGCAGTGAGTAGTCTGGTCATGTCTGCAGTGGTGTATGTAGCATTTTGGTCATAGGTATACTTGACTGTTCCATCCTGGAGGTGATGATGGATTTCTGAAGACAGCATTGTGTTCTTATACTGCTTGGTTGTGTAGAAGTATACACCCTTCAGATATCGGACTTCTTGTGGTGCAGCAGTGGCAGTGGCACCGTGGGGTGCATCCGCAGTGTCTTGTGTTTTTGCTTTCTTGGCTGGTGGCTGAACTGGTGAAGGCGAGATTTCTGACTGGTCAGTTGCTCTAGCAGTGGATGAAAGCGGTAGTGGACTCTCATTGGTGGGGTTTGCCGACGTCTCAGTGGTCTCTGATTGGTCCATCTCTGTGTCTAGTGGAGGTTGTGACAGCGGTGGAGCAGCGGTGATGCTGGTAATATTTGCAGTAGATTTTAGGATCTCAGTGGAAGGTGGTGATGCAGGGAATGTGAGGCCAGGCATATTATTTAGTTTGAAAAGTTCATTGATGGTGGTGTTGAAGGAACCAGGCTCAGCTGCATTCTGTACATGAGCATACATAATGCAACAAAGAATCTTGGTGGAGTCGGCAGTAGGTGCTGGCAGGGAAGTGGTGGGACCAGCTTGCGTGGCATGTAGTATCTTAGTAGTGTCTGCTTGAAGCTTGGCGATAGCAGAATATTGGTGTGCTTGTGGGTTGGGTTTCTTTTGTTGTTGTTGTTGTTTCTTGAGTATGTCTCTTCTGGTAGGGCACCTGGCAGCAAGAGTATGGTGGTCATTCTTGCAGTTCAAGCATTTAGGTGGTGAAGCAGTAGTGCAATTCTTGAATCATGACCCTCACGGCCACAGGTGGGCAGAACTTCTTGTCCTTGGTAGGACAATCATTTGTGGTGTGTAAGTATGAGTAACAATTATAGCACTGTGAGATATGTTGGAATTTCTCTGCTTTGATGAAGGCTGGTTGATGTGGAAGTAGTGAATAGCCAGGCCCTCAGCGAGAGCTCTGGCTGCCATGTTGACGTCACTGAAGGTGACCTTCAGCATGGATGAAGCATTGGGTATTTTAGTAATGAAGTCCACTTGGCTCAAGGTTCTTTGCTTCGATAGATGACTTGATTTCTTCAGTGGCCTATACAGTGATAAGGTTGTCGAGTCGCTTGAGGAACACAGTTCTCCTGGCCCTCAGTCCTGGGGAAGTCAAGACAAGAAATCCCTGGTCTCGTAGTAGTGGTAGTAGCAGTGGTGGTAAGTAGTTTCTCAGCCTCTGTGTCGTCTGTACAGACGACAACAAAGGCCTCTTTGAGCGATAAAATCGCATTACATTTGACTTGCAGCCTGCCACTAACGACAGCTGCAAGTGCTAGTTTGGACGACTCATTGGTTATACCACTCGTTGGTTTGATCTTTACTCTGTTAGAGTAATGCATCGTGAGTAAGCAGTGCTCTCTTCCCACTTCTAACATACTGGGGTGGAAGGAACGCGAGTATTTATAGTCAGGTTCAGAATGCTGAGGTCAGGTGGAGAATGCTGCATCTGATGATGTACCGAGTGGGGTTATAGAGTCTAAAATCTTGGGTAGCTTGGAAAGGAGATTGGACAAGTTTGTAAGCAGACCTTCTACAGTGTTCTTATGTGGGATAGCGATGAAGAAGCTTCTTGGCAAGTGGTTCAGCTATGTTATAGAAGCCACTATTCTGGTTGAAGTTGTCAGATATAGAAATAAGTGATGATTCCAGGATTCTTCGGTATTGAGTGTTGTCTTCTGTGGCGATAAGTCTTGAGTTTCTGTAGTTTATCAAGTGGTTGTGTGAATTACGGTGTTGTACGCAGGCATTCCTTGTGTCGTCAGACCTGCTTGCGTATTGGTGTTCTGAAATACGTGTTTGGAGGTCCCTTGATGTTTCGCCAACGATAACTTGTTGCAGTCATTACAAGGGATTATGTATACCCCTGCAGAGGGTGGAAACTTGTCCTGTCTATCACTGGTAATGTCCTTGATGTGGAAAAAGACACTTATGTACAGTTCAGGACATTTATTAAAGGAAACGTTTTCGCACGAGTGGGCTTCTTCAGTCCTAATACAGAGAAAACTAAGAAAACACACATATATATAGTGGCGGGAGTCAGGTGAGGTGATGCGTGGGTAGAGGTGGTAGTAGTAGTAGTAGTAGTAGTAATGGAACTAAGGAGGTGAGGGACCTGTTGATGCCAACAGGTCCCTTTCTTGGCTCACCTCCTTAGTTCCATTACTACTACTACTACTACTACTACCACCTCTACCCACGCATCACCTCACCTGACTCCCGCCACTATATATATGTGTGTTTTCTTAGTTTTCTCTGTATTAGGACTGAAGAAGCCACTCGTGGCGAAACGTTTCCTTTAATAAATGTCCTGAACTGTACATAAGTGTCTTTTTCCACATCAAGGACATTACCAGTGATAGACAGGACAAGCTTCCACCCTCTGCAGGGGTATACATAATCCCTTGTAATGACTGCAACAAGTTATACGTTGGCGAAACATCAAGGGACCTCCAAACACGTATTTCAGAACACCAATACGCAAGCAGGTCTGACGACACAAGGAATGCCTGCGTACAACACCGTAATTCACACAACCACTTGATAAACTACAGAAACTCAAGACTTATCGCCACAGAAGACAACACTCAATACCGAAGAATCCTGGAATCATCACTTATTTCTATATCTGACAACTTCAACCAGAATAGTGGCTTCTATAACATAGCTGAACCACTTGCCAAGAAGCTTCTTCATCGCTATCCCACATAAGAACACTGTAGAAGGTCTGCTTACAAACTTGTCCAATCTCCTTTCCAAGCTACCCAAGATTTTAGACTCTATAACCCCACTCGGTACATCATCAGATGCAGCATTCTCCACCTGACCTCAGCATTCTGAACCTGACTATAAATACTCGCGTTCCTTCCACCCCAGGTAGTTCTGTTTGTGAATTGAAAAAGCCCACTGTGTGGGCGAAACGTAGTCAATAAAGGATCACATTATACTGCATATGTGTTTATATTTCCTTTTGTGTCGGTATTTTATACCATTTATTTCCATCGTGTCAAACACTGCAGTAGAAATGGATCCTTCACACAGAGAATACCTGGACCTTCTTCTAAAAGCTTACTCACATCGCAACAGACACAATTTTCTTCGTGACTGCATCGAAGAAATGGTCTTACCAAGATCTACTCCTCCTAAAATTGCCAACATCAAACCCCCTTTCTCCGCTACACTCGGACCTACCTTGAAGATGTGCAGACGACTTAAACAATGCTAAAAAGGGAAGCTTTTCTCCAAGCCAGAACACTAGGCACAACACTCCGGGGCAACTGAACAGACGCCCCGCCGAAATCATTCGCAGCAGAGTTACCACAGCGAATGTTCAACAGAAGATCAGACTTACTAGAAAACTACAACACTCTGCGATAATTGTAATTGGAAAAGTTTAGGAAGACCTGAAATTATTCAAAATCTTTCATCTCGTCCACTGTAAACCCAAACAGAAATTGAAGCTCTCGGCTTGGGCCCTAAAATTCGCAACAGGAATTGCGAAACCAAAACAAGACCTCAATTTCATCGCCAAAAACTACAGACAAAAAATGATTCCGACTTCCAAAAAGGCATCTTCAAGGCATCTATCAGCAGCCATCTCAACACGCAGCCCCCCAGTCATACCTCGACGTTACATCAATGCACTCAAAGGTTTAGCAGAAGACACGACCATCAGGTCACCCACCGTTTGACAAAGGAGGTGGTGTTGTTATCATGAACACTGACGATTTACGGAAACAAAATGCTCATCTACTTAATGACCCAGATACCTACAAACCTCTCACAACTAACCAAGTGGACAACCTTACTAAAACTTTTCTTCAAAGGACTCGCCGCATTCTGAGGGGCTCAGAACAAGGAAAGAAACTTCTGCACACCATACCCAGCAACCCCAGACCTGCCAGGATGTACGGCCTCCCAAAAAACTCACAAGCCAGGTATCACACTGAGGCCCATATCCTCGGGAATAGGCAGTGCTCCCCATCAGCTCTCAGGAATTCTCGCTAAAAAACCTCTCTAAACTCTTGGGCACTATCAGTCCAGCACATCTCAAACACTCAGGTGATCTTCTCAATCGCATTCGCGACATCAACATCAGGAACAAGAAACTTTTCAGCCTTGACGTAACTTCCATTCACCAAAGTACCTACTACACAACCCATCGATTCTTGGGTAGGAAAATTGACGATTCACTTCATCTTCCCATTCCAGCCGCGATTTCATCGACCTTGTTGAACTATTTTGTTGGCTTTACGTTTTCCTCTTTCGAAAACCACCTCTTTCAGCAGACTTTTGATTCCCAGGGGTTCGCCACTCAGTGCGGTCCTGGCGAACCTATACATGGAACATCTTGAAGCCGAACGTTTCTCCACCATTATCCTTCGTCTGTCACCTGGCTCCGTTATGTTGACGACATTCTCCTCATAACTCCTAACGCTTCAATGTTAAAGCTCTCCAAGACAAGCTCAACCGGGTCGAGCCTTAAATTTCCAGTTCACACTTGAAGAAGAAGTCACAACACTCTACCTTTCCTTGATGTTCTGCTTTGCAAAGCCGACCACGAACTTCGTTTTAAAGTCTATCGAAAACCAACCAACCAAAAACGATCTTCTCCACTTTCACCTCACCACGACACCAAAACCAAAACTGGTGTAATTAAGGGTTCTTCCTGCGTGTCACTCAGAATCTGCAGCAATGAGTTTCTTGAAGAAGAATGCACGATGATTGAACAAGTATTTTTCTAAACTCCACTATCTCGTCTCTTCATCAGAGAACTGCAGACGACGGGCATTAAACATCTTCAACACACCCAGAGAAGACCCCTGCCCAGAAGAGATACATAGTCCTCCCCACCAACTCCATTGCCAAAACGTTTCCAACATCTTTTCCAAATTTTTTTAATACCCCATTTCAAGTATCTACCTTTCCCCAACCACGACATCAAGGACATTACAGTGATAGACAGGACAAGCTTCCACCCCCTGCAGTGGTATACATAATCCCTTGTAATGACTGCAACAAGTTATACGTTGGCGAAACATCAAGGGAAACCCCCAAACACGTATTTCAGAACACCAATACGCAAGCAGGTCTGACGACACAAGGAATGCCTGCGTACAACACCGTAATTCACACAACCACTTGATAAACTACAGAAACTCAAAACTTATCGCCACAGAAGACACACTCAATACCGAAGAAATCCTGGAATCATTACTTATTTCTATATCCGACAACTTCAACCAGAAAAAGTGGCTTCTATAAAAATAGCTGAACCACTTGTCAAGAAACTTCTTCATCGCTATCCCACATAAGAACACTGTAGAAGGTCTGCTCACAAACTTGTCCAATTTCCTTTCCAAGCTACCCAAGATTTTAGACTCTAAAACCCACTCGTACATCATCAGATGCAGCATTCTCCACCTGACCTCAGCATTCTGAACCTGACTATAAAACTCGCGTTCTTCCACCCCAGGTAGTTTCTGTTTTGACTTGAAAAAGCCCACTGTGTGGGCGGAAACGTAGTCAATAAAGGATCACATTATACTGCATATGTGTTTATATTTTCCATTGTGTCGGAAATTTTATACCATTTATTTCCATCGTGTCAAACACTGCAGTAGAAATGGATCCTTCACACAGAGAATACCTGGACCTTCTTCTAAAAGCTTAAACTCACTTCGCAACAGACACAATTTTCTTCCTGACTGCATCGAAGAAATGGTCTTAGCAAGATCTACTCCTCCTCAAATTGCCAACATCAAACCACCTTTCTCCGCTACAGCTCGGACCTACCTTGAAGAGTGTGCAGACGACTTAAACAATGTTACAAAGGAAGCTTTTCTCCAAGCCAGAACACTAGGCACAACATTCCGGGGCAACATGAACAGACGCACCGCCGAAATCATTCGCAGCAGAGTTAAGAACATAAGAACATAAGAAAGGAGGAACACTGCAGGAGGCCTGCTGGCCCATACTAGGCAGGTCCTTTACAATTCATCCCACTAACAAAACATTTGCCCAACCCAATTTTCAATGCCACCCAAGAAATAAGCTCTGATGTGAAAGTCCCACTCAAATCCAACCCCTCCCACTCATGTACTTATCCAACCTAGATTTGAAACTACCCAAAGTCCCAGCCTCAATAACCCAACTAGGTAGACTGTTCCACTCATCAACTACCCTATTTCCAAACCAATACTTTCCTATGTCCTTTCTAAATCATAAACTTATCTAATTTAAATCCATTACTGCGCGTTCTCTCTTGGAGAGACATCCTCAAGACCTTATTAATATCCCCTTTATTAATACCTATCTTCCACTTATACACTTCGATCAGGTCTCCCCTCATTCTTCGTCTAACAAGTGAATGTAACTTAAGAGTCTTCAATCTTTCTTCATAAGGAAGATTTCTAATGCTATGTATTAATTTAGTCATCCTACGCTGAATGTTTTCTAACGAATTTATGTCCATTTTGTAATACGGAGACCAGAACTGAGCTGCATAATCAAGGTGAGGCCTTACTAATGATGTATAAAGCTGCAGTATGACCTCTGGACTTCTGTTGCTTACACTTCTTGATATTAAATCCCAGTAATCTATTTGCCTTATTACGTACGCTTAGGCATTGCTGTCTTGGTTTAAGGTTGCTGCTCACCATAACCCCCAAGTCCTTTTCGCAATCTGTATGGCTAAGTTCTACATCATTTAATTTATAAGTACTAGGGTTATGGGCACTCCCAAGCTTTAGAACCTTGCATTTATCTACATTGAACTGCATCTGCCACTTTTCTGACCAAGAATAGAGTTTGTTTAAATCCTCCTGAAGTTCCTAACATCTACGTTTGAATCAATTATCCTACCTATCTTTGTGTCATCAGCGAATTTGCTCATATCACTAGTAATTCCCTCATCAAGATCATTGATATATATTATAAACAACAAACGGGCCCAAGACTGATCCCTGTGGAACGCCACTTGTTACAGATCCCCACTCGGATTTAACCCCATTTATGGACACTCTCTGCTTCCTGTCAGTGAGCCATGACTCGATCCACGAGAGCACTTTTCCCCCAATGCCATGAGCTGCCACTTTCTTTAACAGTCTATGGTGCGGAACTCTATCAAAAGCCTTACTAAAATCTAAGTAAATAATATCAAATTCTTTATTGTGGTCAACAGCCTCAAAAGCTTTACTGAAGAAAGTTAATAAATTAGTTAGACAAGACCGGCCTCTTGTGAATCCATGCTGAGTATCATTTATCAAGCTATGCTTATCGAAATGGCTTCTTATAATCTCAGCTATAATTGACTCTAGTAATTTGCCTACAATTGGGGTCAGGCTTATTGGGCGGTAATTTGACGGTAACGACTTGTCCCCTGTTTTAAAAATAGGAGTTACATTAGCCATCTTAAACATATCAGACACTACACCTGTTTGAAGAGATAAATTAAAAATATTAGTTAATGGTTCACAGAGTTCCATTTTGCATTCCTTAAGAACTCTTGAAAAAACCTCATCAGGACCCGGCGACTTATTTTGCTTCAGTCTGTCTATCTGCCTCACAACCATCTCACTAGTGACTGTGATGTTACATAATTTATCTTCTTCTAGCCCACTGTAAAAATTAATTACTGGAATATTGTTAGTGTCTTCCTGTGTAAAAACTGAGAGAAAATAATTATTCAAAATCAAGCACATTTCATTCTCATTGTCAGTAAGGTGCCCATAGTTATTTTTAAGGGGACCTATCTTATCTCTAACTTTTGTTCTATAGACAGAAGATCAGACTTACTAGAAAACTACAAACACCCTGCGATAATAGTAATTGGAAAAGTTTAGGAAGACCTGAAATTATTCAAAAATTTCATCTCGTCCACTGTCAACCACAGAAATTGAAGCCCTCAGCTTAGGCCTCAAATTCCCAACAGGAATTGCGAAACCAAAACAAGACCTCAATTTCATCGCCAAAAACTACAGACACAATGACTCCGACTTCCAATAAGGCTATCTTCAAGGCATCATCTCAGCAGCCATCTCAACACGCAGCTCCCCAGTCATACCTCGACGTTACATCAATGCACTCAAAGGTTTAGCAGAAGACACGACCATCAGGGTCACCACCGCTGACAAAGGAGGTGGTGTTGTTATCATGAACACTGACGATTACAGGAACAAAATGCTCAATCTTACTTAATGACCCAGATACCTACAAACCTCTCACAACTAACCAGTGGACAAAACCCTTTCTAAAACTTTTCTTCAAAGGACTCGCCGCATTCTGATGGGCTCAGAACAAGGGAAGAAACTTCTGCACACCATACCCAGCAACCCCAGACCTGCCAGGATGTACGGCCTGCCAAAAACTCACAAGCCAGGTATCCCACTTAGGCCCATATCCTCGGGAATAGGCAGTGCTCCCCACCAGCTCTCAGGAATTCTCGCTAAACACCTCTCTAAACTCTTGGGCACTATCAGTCCAGCACATCTCAAACACTCAGGTGATCTTCTCAATCGCATTCGCGACATCAACATCAGGAACAAGAAACTTTTCAGCCTTGACGTAACTTCCCTATTCACCAAAGTACCTACTACACAAGCCATCGATCTCTTGGGTAGGAAAATTGACGATTCACTTCATCTTCCCATTCCAGCCAGCGATTTCATCGACCTTGTTGAACTATGTGTTGGCTTTACGTGTTTCTCTTTCGAAAACCACCTCTTTCAGCAGACTTTTGGATTACCCATGGGTTCGCCACTCAGTGCGGTCCTGGCGAACCTATACATGGAACATCTTGAAGCCGAACGTTTCTCCACCATTATTCCTTCGTCTGTCACCTGGCTCCGTTATGTTGACGACATTCTCCTCATAACTCCTAAACGCTTCAATGTTAAAGCTCTCCAAGACAAGCTCAACCAGGTCGAGTCTTCAATCCAGTTCACACTTGAAGAAGAAGTCGACAACACTTCTACCTTTCCTTGATGTTCTGCTTTGCAAAGCTAACCACGAACTTCGTTTTAAAGTCTATCGAAAAACCCACCTACCAAAACGATCTTCTCCACTTTTACTCTCACACGACACCAAAAACCAAAAGTGGTGTAATTATAGGCTTCTTCCTGCGTGCACTCAGAATCTGCTGCAATGAGTTTTTTGAAAAAGAATGCACGATGATTGAAAAAGTATTTTCTAAACTCCACTTTTCCTCGTCATTCATCAGAGAC
The DNA here is from genome assembly GCF_026875155.1 of Cherax quadricarinatus. Taxonomy (NCBI): domain Eukaryota; kingdom Metazoa; phylum Arthropoda; class Malacostraca; order Decapoda; family Parastacidae; genus Cherax; species Cherax quadricarinatus. Next base: position 40,693,989 of record NC_069435.1, on the reverse strand, counting down.
GCAGACGACGGGCATTAAACTCTTCAAACACCCCAGAGAAGCCTGCCGAGAAGAGATAATAGTCCCCCCCACAACTCCATTCCCAAAACACGTTTCCAACATCTTTTCCAATCCCCTCATTTAAGTTCTACCCCCACATCCCGCCCATGACGGGCCCAAGTTTCCCACCCTCTGGGGTATACAAAAATCCCTTGTAATGACTGCAACAAGTTATACGTTGGCGAAAGATAAAGGGGACCTCCAAACACGTATTTCAGAACCCCAATACGCAAGCAGGTCTGAGACACAAGGAATGCCTGCGTAAACCCGAATTCACACAACCATTGATAAATCAGAAATCTTATCGCCACAAAGACAACACCAATACAAAAAACCCGGGAATACACTCTTTTCTATATCGACAACTTCAACCAGAAGGGCTTCAAATCATAGCTGAACCATTCCCAAAAAGTTTCTTCATCCTATCCCACATAAGAACACTGAGAAGGTCTGCTCACAAATTTGTCCAATCTCCTTTCCCAAGCTATCCAAGATTTTAAACTCTTAACCCACTCGGTACATCATCAGATGCAGCTTCTCCACCTGACCTCAGCTTCTGAACCTGACTATAAATACTCGCTTTCCCTTTCCCACCCAGGAAATTTCTTTTTTGTATTTAAAAAAAGCCCACTGTGTGGGCGAAACTAGTCAAAAAAGGGAATCCATTATACGCATATGGGTTATGTGTTAAAGTGGGTCATGGTCAGGGGGGGTTATGTTTTTAAAGGGGGTCAGTGTAAATTTGAGTTGTGTTTTTAAAGGGGGTCTGTGTCCTTGGGTTAGGTATGAGGATGGGTCCTGATCGGGGTGGGTCTTGTGGGGGTGGGTCTTTGTCAGGAGGGGTCAGTGTAAAGGGTGGGTCCTGTGCAAGTTGTGCGTGTAGGGTGTGTTCTTGTCAAGGTGCTGTGTCAAGGTTTGTAGTGTAAAGGGTGTCTCCTGTGTCATTTTGGGGTCGGTTTCGGAGTGGGTCCTGGTCAGGGTGTGTTTGCAGGGTGTGCTGTGTCAGGGTGGGTTCTGTGCAGGGGGGGTTCTGTGCGCATAAATCAGTGTCAAGTGGGTTTTTTGCCACAGTGTTTTCTGTGTCGGGGGGTCCTTTTTTCAGGGTGAGTTATTGTCGGGTGTTCTTGTGTTAGGATATTTTTTGTGTTTGGGTATTTTTATGTCATTTTGGGCTGGTCATGGTGGGTATGTGGGAGGGGGAAACCCGAGTCAGGGGGTCCTGGTAAAATGGGGAAAATTTTTGGGTGGGTTAAGGTCAAGGGAGTTCTGGTCAGGGTGAGTTCTGTGCAGGGTGAGTTCGGTTTCCCCGGATAGGTGCTGTGTCAGGTTCGGTCCTGGGCAGGGGATGTTCTGGGTTTTGGTTAGCTCTTGTGACAGGGGGGGTCCTGTGTCGAGTGAGTTCTCTGTCGGTATGTTTGTCAGGGGGGGTTTTGTGTCGGGTGGGTTTTGTGTGGGTGGGTTCTGTGCCCCCTTTGGGTTTTGTGTCAGGGGGTTTTTTTTTGAGTAAGGGTGAGGTTGCGTCAATGTGGGGATGTGTAAAAGGGGGTAATGTGTTAGGGTGAATTTTTTTTTCAGGGTGGGGTTTTGTGCCAGTGTGGGGTTTCCTTCGGGTGCGTTCTTGTCAAGGGGCTGGTCAGTGGGTCCCCGTGTCAGATGGGTACTGTGTCAGGATGGGTCCCTGATATCGTGGTCAGTCGTCCGTACTCTGGTCATCTCACTGAGGCCGACCCTGAGCTGCTTTGGGGATTAGTGTGGACGGTTACAAAGCAGGGCTTGCTTCTGCAGTGTTTTAAAAAAATTGAGGTTGGAGAGTTGAAGGAGGAAGGTCTTGCTTCTCCAGGGGGGAGATTAGGAGGCTAAAGTCCACCTCAATGGTCTGGGAGAGAGTGTGAGGTGGCGGGTGTTGTGGGGAATGAGGCTTCTAGCAGCGAGGTGCAGTCTGTCTCTCGCTGTGAGGAGGCTGTAGTTGGGGAGCAGCAACGGCACCAGCCAGGGGTGCAGCCAGCACCTGCAAACAAGTGGCGAGTAGTTCACAGTAATGGAAGGCGCATCAGAGTAAGGAAAGTTAAGAGTGAAGATCTGAAGGTAGGAAATCGCTTCTCTGTTCTTCAGGATGAAGTACTTCAGTGGCCATGAAGGTAAGGGTACTACTGCCCCTCTAATGGAGGTAACGCATTCTTGGGGTTTGGTGACTCTCGGGTAAGTTTACATTGACCTTTGCTTTTTGTAATAGGAATAAGAAGATGAGAGATAGAGTGTGCTTCCCTGGAGCGGGTGTTGGGGACATTGTCAACAGGCTGGATAATATCATGTCGGGTAATGGGAGCAAGCCCATTATCTGTCGCAGTGCTGGGGGAATGATTTTGGGGAAGGGTAGGAGAGAAGAGCTGCTAGATAAGTACAGGTCAGCTATAGATTTCATTAAGTCTAAGGGAGGGATCCCAATCATATGTAGCATCTTGCCTAGAAGGGAGTAGGAAATGAATGGTTGTCTAGGGCAATTGGTGTAAATTGCTGGCTAGACAGATACTGGGAAGGAACTTGCAATCCCATTCATTGACAACTGGAACAACTTTTATGGCAAACCCTGATATGTATGCAAGGGGTGGGGGACATCTCTCTGGGGCGGGGGGTAGCACTTTGCAGACTCGATTGAGAAGGCCATTGGGGGAAATGCCTATGATTTTAAACTGATGGAAGATAGAGGTATGGGTGTGTGTGGGAAACAAACAGTTGCAACACTTGGGTTGGAAACATAAATGTATAAAAGGCATTCAGCATGAAGTTATAAATAAAAAACAATAGATCAGGTCAGCAAACAAAGGGGGACAGCAGAGGGCAGCAAGGGACTAGCTCCCTTAAGGTTTACTATACTAATAAACAGGAGTGTAAGAAATAAGATAGATAGCTAAGATTAATTGCAAGTGCAGGAAACATAGATTTTTATGGCTATAACAAGACCTGGCTCAATCTGAAAGATAGAGAGATGCCCTCTGAATGGTCACATACAAGGCTATAAATTATTCCACACTGACAGGGTCAACAGGAAAGGTGGTGAGTAGCGATGTATGTCAGAGACAATTTAAATTGTTGTGTTAGACAAGATATTAAATTAGAAGCGTCAGCCACTGAATCTGTTTGGTTACAGCTTCTCGAGGCCGAGAAAAAACTAATTTTTGGGTGTGATTTACAGGGCCCCAAATCTTGATAGGGAGTGCAGTAAACTTCTATGGGACGAAATTCGTAAGGCATCTACATACGAAAAGTTGTGCTAATGGGAGATTTCAACTATAGACAGATTGACTGGAGCAATTTGACAGGAAATTTAGAGTCAGTGACTTTCTTGATACGATCCAGGATTGTTTTTTAAAACAGTTTGTGACAGAGCCAACTAGGGGAAATAACCTCCTTGACTTGGTTCTTGCCAGTAGGGAAACACTAATTAATAATCTTGACGTTAATGATGAGCTTGGGGAAAGTGATCACAAATCACTCAGTTTAATATATCATGGAATTCCCTAATAATGGCAATCAAGTCTCCGTCCCTGACTTTCGCTTGGCTGATTTCATAGGACTGAAAAATTACTTAGGTGGGCTGAACTGGAATGACCTGACTAAGGGTCAGGTAGGTGGTGATGGTTTGCCGAAAATGAAAGCTTTCCAGGGCATAGTTCTAGCTGCTCAGTCAAATTATTCCAAATAGGGAAATCAGATCAACAAAAATGATCCTAAATGGATGAACAATAGATTTTAAAAAATCTGAATGGTCAAAAGAGAGGCATATATAGGCAAATCAAAAGAGGGGAGGGGCAATTTAAAATCGATATATTCATTAAAGAGAGAAATAAAAAGGGAATTAGAAAAACAAAAAGAGATTATGAGGTTAAAGTTTGCAAGAGAATCGAAGACTAACCCCCAAAGGATTCTTTCAGGTATACAGAAGTAAGATCAGGGACAAGATAGGCCCACTCAAAACTTCCTCGGGTCAGCTCACTGAACAGTGATAAGGAAAAGTGTAGAATTTTTAACACATACTCCTCTCAGTTTTTACACAGGAGGATACCAGCGATATTCCAGTAATGATAAATTAGTAGAACAGGACGATAATAAACTTTGCACAAATTGGGGTCACAAGTGACATGGTCCTTAGGAAAAATAGATAAATTAAAGCCTAACAAATCCCCGGGCCCCTGATGAACTGTATACAAGGGTTCTAAAGGAATGTAAAGAGGAGCTTAGCAAAACCTTTGGGCAAAACTTTCAACATATCACTACAAACTGGCATGGTGCCAGATAATGGAAAATGGCAAATGTGAAACCTTTTTTTTCCAAAACAAGTGACAGGTCCTTAGCTTCGAACTATAGACCAATAAGCCTAACCTCCATAGTGGAAAATTTATGGAATCAATAATTGCCGAGGCATTTCGTGCCACCTTGAAAAGCATAAATAATCAACGAATCTCAGCATGGTTTTACAAAGGGGCGTTCCTGCCTTACGAATTTTTAACTTTTTCACTAAGGTATTTTAGGAGGTTTGATCATGGTAATGAATATTTATATTGTGTATATGACTTCAGTAAGGCTTTTGACAGGTCCCACATCAGAGACTATTGAGGAAAATTTAAAACACATGGAATAGGAGGAGAAAATTTTTTTCTGGATAGAGGCATGGTTGGGCAAATAGGCAGCAAAAGAGTTTGCATAAATGGGGAGAAATCAGAGTGGGGAAGTGTCGAGCGGTTTCCACAGGGTCAGTGTTTGGCCCCCTGCTGTTCACAATCTACATAAACGACATAGATGAGGGCATAAAGAGCGACAATCGGCAAGTTTGCCGATGACACCAAAATAGGCCGTCGAATTCATTTTGACGAGGACATTCGAGCACTCCAGGAAATTTGAATAGACTGATGCAGTTGGGCGGAGAAGTGGCAGATGCAGTTTTAATATAGACAAATCAAAGTTCTAAATGTTTGGGCAGGACAATAACCATGGCACATATAAACTAAATAATGTAGATCTTAATATTACGGATTGCGAAAAAAATTTAGGATTCTGGTTAGCAGTAATCTGAAACCAAGAAAACAGTGCATAAGTGTTCGCAAAAAAGCAATAGAATCCTGGCTTCATATAAAGAAGCATAAATAATGGGATCCCAGGTTTGTTCTTCCAACTCAAACATCCTTGGTTGGGCCTCTTTTAGTTACTGCCATTTTTTTGGTCACCTTTTTACGAATGGATATAAATTCCTGGAAAATGTACAAAGGAGGAAAACAAATTGATCCCATGTATAAAACCTTCCCTATGGGGAAAACTAAGGGCCCTAAATCTGCACTCTTAGAAAGACGTAAAATTAGGGGATATTTTGGGGTGTAAAATGGAAGACGGAATAAAAAAAGGGGGAGTAAAATGTGGCTGAAAATATCTAGCCTAGACGGGACTCGCAGCAATGTTTTAAATTGAAAAATTCAGATTCGGGAAGGGATATGGAAATACTGTTTGGGTAATAAGTTGTGGATAGGGGGAACAAACTCCCAAGTACCGTTATAGAGGCCGAACGTTGTGTCTTTAAAAATAGGTTGGATAAAACATGAGTGGATGTGGGGGTGTGAGTTAGACCTGATACTTGTGCAACCAGGTCGGTTCCGTTTCCCTTTCCCTTAATCAATGTGACCTGCCTACATTTGGGTGCATTGGCAAAGCCGGTGGGAGACTTGGCCTGCCCTCGCAGGGCCCAAAATTTTTTTTTCCCTGCTTTTTCCTTTCTTCTTATGTTCTTCTTCTTAGATCAGTTTCGGAGTGGGTCCTTTTTCAAATGGTCCTTTCAAAGGGGGTCCTGTGTCGGGGTGAATCTTCGTCGGGTTATCCTGGTCAGGGGGGGTCCGTGTCGGGGTGGGCCCTGTGTCGGGGTGGGCCGTTCGGGGTGAGCCTTTTCAGGGTGGGCCTGTGTCAGAGTGGGTCCTGTGTGGGGGGGTCCTGTTCGGGTGGGTCCGGGGCCAGGGGGGTCCTGAGTCGGGTGGTCCTGGTCGGGTGATCCTGTGTCAGGGGTGGGTCTGTGTCAGGGGGGGTCGTGGTCGGGGGAGCCCCTGTGTCAGGTAGGTCTTGTGCAGGTGGGTCCTATTCAGGGTGGGTCCTGTGTCAAGGTGGGTCCGGTCAGGGTGGGTCCTGGGTTAGGGTGGGTCCTGTGCAGGTAGCCCTGCTCAGGGGGTCCTTGTCAGGGTGAGTCCGTGCGGGGGGCCCTGTGTCAGGGGGGCCCTGTGTCAGGGGGGTCCTGTGCAGGTGGGTCCCTGTGTCAGGGGGGGTTTTCTGGTCGGGGTTTGGGTTCCTGGTCAGAGTGGGTTTGTGTAGGGGGGTCCTGTGTCAGGGGGGGCCCGGGGGTTCAGGGGGTTCCTGTGCAGGGGGGGTCCTGGGCGGGGGGGTCTGTTCAGGGTGGGTCCTGTGTCAGGTGGGTCCTGTGTCAGGGGTTTGGTCAGGGTGGGTCCATGTCAGGGGGGGTCCGTTCAAGGGGGGCCCGGGCGGGGTTTGGGTCCGGGGTTAGGTGGGTCCTTTTCCCAGGGTAGGTCCTTGTCGGGGTGGTCCTGGCGGGGTGAGCCCCCTTTCAGGTGGGTCCTGTGCAGGGGGGGGCCTGGTCAGGGGGTCCGGGTTCAGGGGGGGTCTTGTCAGGGGGGGTTCTGTGTCAGGGGGGGTCCGGTCAGAGGGGGCTTGTGTCAGGGGGGGGTCCTGTTCAGGGGGGTCCTGGTCAGGTGGGTCCTGTGCGGGGTGGGCCCCCTGTGTCAGGTGGGCCCTGTGCAGGGGGGGGTCCGGGTCAGGGGGGGTCCTTGCGGGTGGGTCCTGTGTAGGGGGGGTCCTGTGTCGGGGTGGGTTTTGTTCAGGTGGTCCTATTCAGGGTGGCTTCTGTGTCAGGGTGGGTCCTGTGTCAGAGTGGTCTTGTGCAGGGTGGGCCCCTGTGTCAGGGGGGTCCTGTGTCAGGGGGTCTTGCGGGGGGGTCTGTGTCGGGGTGGGCCCTGTGTCAGGGGGGGTTCTGTGTCAGAGGGGTCTTTGTCGGGGTGGGTCCGTGTCAAGGTGGGCCTGTGCAGGGGGGTCCTGTGTCAGGGGGGTTTCTGTGCAGGGGGGTCCTGTTCAGAGTGGGTCTTGTTCAGGGGGGGTCCTGTGCCCGGGGGGGGGGTCCTGTTCGGGGGGGCCCTGGTCAGGTGAGCCCTGTTCAGGGGGGGGTCCTGTCAGGTGGGTCCTGTGTCAGGGGGGTCCTGTGCCCGGGGGTGGGTCCTGTGTCAGGGGGGTTCTGTGTCAGGGTGGGTCCTGTGTCAGAGGGGTCTTGTGTCGGGGTGGGTCCGTGTCAGGGGGGGTCCTTGTCGGGGGGTCCTGTGTCGGGGTGGGTCCGTTGGGGGTGGGTCCTGTGCAGGGGGTCCGGGGGTCGGGGTGGGTCCGGGCCCGGGTGGGTCCTTTGTCAGGGGGGGTCCTGTTCAGGGTGGGTCTTGTTCAGGGGGGGCCCTATGTCAGGGTGGTTCTGTGTCAGGGGGGCCTTTTCAAGGGGTCTTGTGTCAGGGGGGGTCCTTGGGTCAGCGGGGGGTCCTGGTCAGGGGGGTCCGGGCAGGGTGGGCCTGTGTCAGGGGGGGTCCTGTGTCAGGGGGGGTTTGTGTCAGATGGGCTTGTTCGGGGTGGGTCCTGTGCGGGGTGGTCCGTGTCAGGGGGGCCCTGTGTCAGGGGGGTTCGTGTCAGGGTGGGCCCTGTGCAGAGGGGGTCTTGTGTCAGTGGGTCCTGTGTCGGTGGGTCCTGTGTCAGGTGAGTCCGTGTCAGGTGGGCCCCTGTGTCAGAGTGGGTCTTGTGTCGGGGGGGGTCCTGTTAGGGGGGCCCTGTGTCAGGGTGGGTTCGTGTCAGGGGGGGTCCTGTTCAGAGGGGGTCTTGTGTAGGGTGGTCCTGTGTCAGGGGGGGTTTTTGGTCAGGGGGGCCTATGTCGGGGTGGGCCTTGTCAAGGTGGGTCCTGGGTCAGGGGGCCGTGTCGGGTGGGTTCTGTGTCGGGGTGGGTCCGGCAGAGGGGGTCTTGTGTCAGGTGGCCCTTTTGTCAGGGGGGGTCCTGTGTCAGGGGGGTTCTGGTCAGGGGGGGTCCGTGCAATGGTCTTGTGTCAGGGGGGGCCCTGTGTCGGGGTGGGTTCTGTGTCAGGGGGGGTCCGGGTTCAGAGGGGGTTTTGTTCAGGGTGGTCCGTGTCAGGGGGGTCCTGTGTCGGGGGTGGGTTCCTGGTCAGGGGGTCCTGTGCAGGGGGGGGCCTGTGTCGGGGGTGGTTTTTGGTCGGGGTGGGCTTGTGTCAGGGGGGGTCCTATGTCAGGGGGGTCCTGTGTCAAGGTGGGTCCTTTTCCCGGGGTGGGTCCGGGGTTTAGGGGGGGGTCCTGTGTCAGGGTAGGTCCTTGTCCGGGGTGGGTCCTGTGTGGGGTGAGTCCTGTTCAGGTGGGTTTGGCAGGGTGGTCCTGTGTCAGAGTGGGTCTTGTGTCAGAGGGGGTCCTTGTCAGGGGGGGTCCTTGTCAGGGTGGTTCGTGTCGGGGGGGTCCTGTCAGGGGGGTCTTGTGTCGGGGTGGGCCTGTTCAGGGGGGGCCCTGTGTCAGGGGGGGTCCTAGGTCAGGGTGGGCCCTGGTCAAGGGGTCTTGTTTCGGGGGGGTCCTAGTCAGGGGGGGTCCCGTTCAATGGTCCGTGTCGGGTGGGTCCTTTTCAGGGGGGGTCCTTGTCAGGGGGGGTCCTGTGTAGGGGGGTCCTTGTCAGGGGGGGGTCCTGTTCAGGTGGGTCCGGGGTCAGGGGGGCCCGGGGGGCAGGGGGGCCCCTGTTAGGGTGGGTCCGGGGGTCGGTAGCCCCCTGTGCCCAGGGGGGGTCCTGTGTCGGGTGGTCCTGTGTCAGGGGGGGTCCTTGTCAGGGGGGGTCCTGGGTCAGGGTATCCTGTGTCAGGTGGGTCCTGTGCAGGGGGGGTCCTGGTCAGGGTGGGTCCTGTGTCGGGGTGGTCCGTGTCGGGGTGGGCCTGGGTCAGGTGAGTCCGGCGGGGGGGCCCTTGTCAGGGGGGGTCCTGTGTCGGGGGTCCTGTGTCAGGGTGGGTCCTTTTCAGGGGGGCCCCTGTGTCGGGGGGGGTCCTGGTCAGGGGAGCCCTGTGCGGGGTGGGTCCTGTGTCCAGGGTGGTCCGTTCGGGGTGGCCTTGTCAGGGGGGCCCCGGGGTCAGGGAGTCCTGTGTGGGGGTGGTCCTGGTCGGGTGGGTCCGTGTCGGGGTGGTCCTGGTCAGGGGGGGTCCTGGGTCGGGGTGAGTCCTGTGCCCCAGGGTGGGCCCTTTTGTCAGGGTGGGTCCTGTGTCGGGTTGGGCCCGGGGTCAGGGTGATCCTGTGTAGGTGGGTCCTGTGTCGGGTGGGTCCTGTTCAGGTGGGTCCTTGTCAGGGGGGTCCGGGTCAGGTAGCCCCTGTGTCAGGGTGGGCCTGTGTCAGGGTGGGGTCCTTGTCAGGGGGTCCTGTGTCGGGGGGGTCCGGGTCGGGGTGAGTCCGGTCAGGGGGGGGTCCGTGCAGGTGGGCCTTGTCAGGGTGGGCCCGGGGCAGGTGAGCCTGTGTCAGGGGGGGTCCTGTTCAGGGGGGGCCCTGGTCAGGGGATCCTGTGTCGGTGGGTCCTTGTCGGGTGGTCCTGTGTCAGGGTGGCCGTTCAGGGGGGCCCCTGGTCAGGGAGTCCTGTGTCGGGTGGGCCCGGTCGGTGGGCCCTGTGTCAGGGTGGTCCTGTGTCAGGGGGGGGGCCTGGGTCGGGTGAGTCCGTGTGGGGTGGGTCCTGGTCGGGGTGGGCCTGTTCGGGTGGGCCCGGGGGTCAGGGTGACCCTGTGTCGGGTGGGTCCGTGTCAGGGGGGTCCTGTTCAGGGTGGGTCCTGTGTCAGGGGGGTCCTGGTGGGGTGAGTCCTGTGTCAGGTGGGTCCTTGTCCGGTGGGCCCTTGTCGGGGTGGGCCCCTGTGCAGGTGGGTCCGGGGTCGGGTAGTCCGGTCAGGGGGGGTCCTTGTCAGGGGGGGTCCTGGTCAGGGTGGGTCCTTGTCAGGGTGGGTCCTGGGTCGGGTGAGTCCTGTGTCGGGGGGGTCCGTTCGGGGTGGGTCCTGTGTCAGGGGGGGTCCGGGGTCGGGGGAAGGCCCGTGTCAGGGGGGTCCTGTGTCAGGGGGGTCCTGTGTCGGGGTGGGTCCTGGTCGGGGGTGGGCCCTGTGTCAGGGTGGGTCCTGGGTCGGGGTAGCCTGGTCAGGGGGGGTCCTGTGTCAGGGGGGGCCCCTGTGTCAGGTGGGCCCTGGTCGGGGGGTCCGTGTCAGGTGGGCCTGTCAGGGGGGGTCCTGTGTCGGGGGGGTCCTTGTCAGGGGGGGTCCTGGTCAGGGGGGTCCGTGTCGGGGTGGGTCCTAGTCAGGTGATCCTGTGTCAGGGTGGTCCTTTTCAGGGGGGTCCTTGTCAGGGTGGCCTAGGTCAGTGGGGACCTGTGTCAGGGGGGGGTCCTGTTCGGGTGGGCCCGTGTCAGGGGGGTCCTGTGTCGGGGGGGCCCCTGTGTCAGGGGGCCTGGTCAGGTGATCCTTTTTCAGGGTGGGTCCGTTCAGGGGGGGGTCCTGTTCAGGGTGGGTCCTGTGTCAGGGTGGGTCCTGTGTCGGGGTGGGTCCTGTGTCGGGGTGGTCCTAGTCAGGGGGTCCGTTCAGGGTGGGTCCGGGTCAGGGGGGGCCCCGGGGCAGGGTGGTCCTGTGTCGGGGGGGGGTCCTGTGTCAGGTGGGTCCTGTGTCGGGGTGGGCCCAGTCAGGGTGAGCCCCGTTCAGGGGGGGTCCTGTGTAGGGTTTGGCCTGTGTCAGGGTGAATCCTGTGCAGGGGGCCTTGCAGGGGCCCCTTGTCGGGGTGAGTCCGTGTCAGGGGGGGTCCTGTGTCAGGGGGGGTCCTAGGTCAGGGGAGTCCTGTGTCGGGTGGTCCTGGGTCAGGGGGGGCCCGGTCGGGGTGGGTCCTGGTCAGGGGGGTCCGTGTCGGGGTGGGTCCTTGTCAGGGGGGTCCTGTGTCAGGGGGGGTCCTGTGTCAGGGGGGTCCTGTGTCAGGGTGGGCCCTGGGTCAGGGTGAGTCCGTGTCAGGGGGGGTCCTGGTCAGGGGGGCCCTGGTCAGGGGGCCAGTCAGGGTGAGTCCGTTCAGGGTGGGTCCTGTTCAGGTGGGTCCTGTGCAGGGGGGGGTCCTGGTCGGGGTGGTCTAGGCGGGGTGAGTCCTGTGTCGGGGTGGTCCTGTGTCAGGGGGGTCCTGTTCAGGGTGGGTCCTGTGTCAGGGGGGGTCCTAGGCGGGTAGTCCTGTGTCAGGGGGGGTCCTTTCAGGGGGGGTCCTGTTCGGGGTGGTCCTAGGTCAGGGATCCGTGTCAGGGGGGGTCCTGTGTCAGGGTGAGCCCTGTCAGGGGGGGCCCCTGGGTCAGGGTGGGCCTGGGTCGGGTGGGCCGTGTCAGGGTGGGCCCGTGTCAGGGGGGGGTCCGTGTCAGGGGGGGTCCTTGTCGGGGGGGGTCCTAGGCGGGGTGGGTCCTAGGTCGGGGTGAGTCCTTGTCAGGGTGGGTCCTGGGTCAGGGTGGGTCCGGGTCGGGGTGGGTCCTTGTCGGGGGGGCCCGTGTCAGGGTGGGCCCGTTCAGGGTGGGTCCTAGGTCGGTGAGTCCTGTGTCAGGGGGGTCCTGGGTAGGGTGGGTCCTAGTCGGGGTGAGCCCCTGTGTCAGGGGGCCCCTTTTCCCGGGGGGCCTGGTCAGGGGGGTCCGTGCAGGGTGGTCCTTTTCCCGGGGGGTCCTGTGTCGGGGTTGGGTCCTAGGTCAGGGTGACCTTGTCAGGGTGGGTCCTAGTCAGGGGGGGTCCTGGGTCAGGGGGGTCCTAGGTCAGGGTGATCCGGGGTTCAGGTGGTCCTGTGTCAGGGGGGGGTCCTGTGTCAGGGGGGGTCCTGTTCGGGGTGGGTCCTAGTCAGGGTGGGTCCTGGGCGGGGTGATCCTGTGTCAGGGTGGTCCTTGTTCAGGGGGTCCGTGTCGGGTGGGTCCTGGGCAGGTGACCTGTTCAGGGGGGGTCCTATCAGGGGGGCCAAGGTCGGGGTGAGTCCTGTGCCCAGGGTGGGTCCTTGTCGGGGTGGGTCCGTGTCAGGGGGGGTCCCTGTGTAGGGTGGGTCCTTGTCAGGGTTTTTCCTGGTCAGTTGGGTCCTAGGTCAGGGGAGCCCGTGTCAGGGGGGGGCCCTGTGTCGGGTGGGCCCCTGTGCGGGGTGGGTCCGTGTCAGGGGGGGCCCCTGTGCAGGGGGGGTCCTGGTCAGGTGGGCCGTTCGGGGGGTCCTGTTCAGGGGGGGTCCTGGGCAGGGGGGGCCCTGGGTCAGGGTGGTCCTTTGTCAGGGTGGGCCCCCTGTGTCAGGGTGGTCCTGTGTCAGGTGGGTCCTGTTCGGGGTTGGGCCCCGTGTCAGGGGGGTCCTGGGTCGGGGTGAGCCCCTGTGCAGGGGGGCCTAGGCAGGGGGCCCTGGCAGGGGGGGTCCTGGTCGGGTGAGTCCTGGTCAGGGTGGTCCTTGGTCGGGGTGGGCCTGTGCAGGGGGTCCTAGGTCGGGGTGATCCTGTGTCAGGTGGGCCCCGTGCAGGGGGCCTGGCAGGGGGGCCCAGGGTCGGGGTGATCCTTGCAGGGGGGGGTCCTTGTCAGGGGGGTCCTGTTCAGGGTGGGTCCGGGGTCGGGGGCCCCTGTGTCAGGGGGTCCTGTGTCAGGGTGGGTCCTTGGGGGGTGGGTCCTAGTCGGGGTAGTCCTGTGTCAGGGTGGGCCTGTGTCAGGGTGGGTCCTTTCAGGGGGGGTCCTTTGTAGGGGGGGTCCGTTCAGGGGTGGGCCTGGGTCAGGGAGTCCTGTGTCGGGGGGTCCTTTTTCGGGTGGGTCCTGTGCAGGGGGGTTCCTGTTCAGGGTGGGTCCTGTGTCGGGGTGGGTCCGGTTCAGGGTGGGTCCTGGTCGGGGGGGCCCTGTGCGGGGGGGCCGGGCAGGGGTGGGCCCTGGGTCAGGGGGGCCCTGTGTCGGGGTGGGTCCTGTGCCGGGGGGTCCGTGCAGGGGGGGTCCTGTTCAGGGTGGTCCTAGGTCAGGGGGGTCCTGTGTCAGGTGGGTCCTGTGTCAGGTGGGCCCTGTGTCGGGGTGGGTCCTGTGTCAGGGTGGGTCCTTTCGGGGGGGGGGGGGGTGGGTCCTTTCAGGGTGGTCCTGTGCAGGTGGTCCGTGTCGGGTGGGTCCTGGTCAGGGGGGGTCCTTTCAGGGTGGGTCCTTGTCAGGTGGGTCCTGTGTCAGGGTGGGTCCTGTGTCAGGGGGGTCCTGTGTCGGGGTGGGTCCGTGTCAGGTGGTCCTGTGTCAGGGGGGGCCTGTGTCAGGGTGGGTCCTGGTACTTGTTCCCTCATTCTTTTTTAGTTTTTTTTTTTTTTCCTTTCTAATTTCTTTTCTTCGCTGCCGGGGTTACAAAATTAATTTTCCAGAGGGGTTTTCTCTCCCTTTTTTAAAAAAGACCCAGGAAAAAATCCTCCAGTTTAACCTTTTTATTACAACGGTCATTTTTCCAATACATTTGCCTGTGTAAAGTAAGGGGACACAAGGGGCAACTAACGTGACTTTTTATTGGGAAACTTTTCGCTCCCCAAAGAGTTTGTCAACCCATTCAAAAATACATGGACACAAGGGATAATGGGTTTGAGTGGGTGAATATTAGGGTGGTAGTATAGTATATATAGTAAGTATAGTAGTAGTAGTAGTAGTAGTAGTAGTAGAGTAATATACTAGTGAGATGGTAGGACATAAGTTGTACTATTTGTAGTAATACATTTAATTTGTCATTAGAAAAAAAATTTTAAAAGAATTATTTGGGAACATAAAAATAATTAGCAATATTTCTTTTGGGAAATTTAAATTTAGAGGCAGCCTGTTCGGGGTTTCACCCCTTAATGTGCGTGTGTTTTATAACAGGGAGACTATGTATGGCAGGGTTTTACTGTTTCGGGAAATTCTTGCTAAGACTTCAGAGAGGTGAAGCCCTTTTTTTTGTTTAATTTGCATTAGAAACAGCGATTAGGGCTGACCAAGGCACTTGCGCCCGCGGAATTAGTTTCTTATCACAAATTTGGGCGTCCCAAATTTTCATGAGGTATTGGTGGAATTCCGGGTTGAACGCAGGCGTTTTTTCAATTTATTTTCCTACAGGCGTAAATGGTTTTATTGAGCGAGTTCGAGGTTTCTTGCTTTTCACCTACATAAATCTTGTCGCGCCTCCACGGGGGTATAGTGAAACCCCTGGGACGGGTTTCTGGACTTTGTTTTGTCCGGGTTAGCTCCTTACAAATGCTGGAAGCAATGCGACACGGGTGTTACTTTTTTAAAGACTTAAGACATGTTCAGTGCAACCTAGTTTTTGGGGAAAGCTATAATTTTTGTTTTTGGTGCGTGGAGAATTAATACTAAGAGCTTTTTTTCTTGCGTCTTTGATAAAAAGGAAGGAAAATGTAAATCAGTGAAGGTTTGGTGAATGTAAGTACATTCCTCGTCAAGAAACTCAGGACTACAAATTCGGTATTAAGCTCTTAGAAAAAATCCGATGATGACGCCTCGTTTGGTTTTAGTATCTTGACTGGAATAGAAGTGTTGATAAATTAGACACATGTGCAACTCTTGGGAATCTTTATTGAGGAAACGTTTCGCCACACAGTGGCTTCATCAGTCCATACATAGGAGAAACTTGAAGAACAGGAGGAGAATGAGGTAATCAGTCCCTCAACCTTGAGTCGATGTGTTCAGTCCATCAATCTTGAGTAGAATACGGCAGATGAGCGGAGAAGCAGCTTATAAACCGTATGGCAGGAGAGGTGTAGCAGTCATAGGTAGTGTCACATTTGTCCAATGTGGAAGTAGGTTGTGCCCAAGAATTAGGCAAGCGAAGAATTCCTAAGTATTAAGATCCCAAGAAGTTGCAGTGTCTGACAGGCTTGCCTAATTCTTGGGCACAACCTACTTCCACATTGGACAAATGTGACACTACCTATGACTGCTACACCTCTCCTGCCATACGGTTTATAAGCTGCTTCTCCGCTCATCTGCCGTATTCTACTCAAGATTGATGGACTGAACACATCGACTCAAGGTTGAGGGACTGATTACCTCATTTCTCCTCCTGTTCTTCAAGTTTCTCCTATGTATGGACTGATGAAGCCACTGTGTGGCGAAACGTTTCCTCAATAAAGATTCCCAAGAGTTGCACATGTGTCTAATTTATCAACATGTCGGTTCTCCGAACCATTCATCTACAAACTGTCAGACACTGCAACTTCTTGGGATCTTAATACTTAGGAATTCTTCGCTTGCCTAATTCTTGGGCACAACCTACTTCCACATTGGACAAATGTGACATACCTATGACTGCTACACCTCTCCTGCCATACGGTTTATAAGCTGCTTCTCCGCTCATCTGCCGTATTCTACTCAAGATTGATGGACTGAACACATCGACTCAAGGTTGAGGGACTGATTACCTCATTCTCCTCCTGTTCTTCAAGTTTCTCCTATGTATGGACTGATGAAGCCACTGTGTGGCGAAACGTTTCCTCAATAAAGATTCCCAAGAGTTGCACATGTGTCTAATTTATCAACATGTCGGTTCTCCGAACCATTCATCTACAAACCTGGAATAGAAGTGTGTGAGATCATTTTTATTTGTAGGTTTCCGGTAAACTTGAAATCTTAGGTTGTTATCTACTTTGTGAATGATGGCGTCTAGAAAAGGTAGCTTATCATTGGACTCTTCTTCTAGGGTAAACTCGATCCCCGGTTCAACTGCGTTAAGCCTTGCCTGAAGATTCCGTACATCATAACGTTTCGGAGTTATTACGTAGCGTAACGTAACCAAGTGACGCTTGAAGGGATGATGTTGGCGAAGTGCTCAGCCTCTATGTGTTCCATGTACAAGTTGGCTAAGACGACACTGATGGAAGACCCCATTCCCATGCCGTAGGTTTGTTTGTAGAGCTTGTTGTTGAAAGAAAAACAGTTGAAATTAACAGAGTTCAATCAAGTCAACAGAATCTCAGGGAGGTAGAGGAAGATTAAGGTCCTTATTGACTTTACGTTGTAGAACCTCGATGGCTTTTGTGGTAGGTACTTTGTGAGGAGGGAAGTCACGTCCAAACTGCTTAGTTTCTTGTTACGGATGGAGATGTATCGGATGCGGTTGAGAAGGTCGCCCGAATGCATAAGATGAGCGGGGTTGATGGTCCCCAGAAGGCAGGAAAGATGTTTGGCAAGAACTCCGGCTAGTTTGTGCGGTGCACTGCCTATAGACCCATAAACATAATATTCCTCTCTGACCAATCACGTCAGGTATAGGCAGTGCACCGCACAAACTAGCCTCAATAAACACATTTACGCCTGTAGGAAAGATAACTTGAACAACGCCTGCGTTCAACACCGGAATTCCACCAATCACCTCATGAAATTCAGGGACGCCCAATTAGTGATCAAAGAAACTAATTTCCGCAGACGCAAGTGCCTTGAGTCAGCACTAATCGCTGTTTCTAATACAATTAAACAAAACAAAGGCAGCTTCACCATCTCTGAAGTCTTAGCAAGAATCTTCCTGAAAACAGTAAACCCTGCCATCACATAGTCTCTCCTGTTATACTACACACGCACATTACAGAGGATGAACACTGAAACAGGCTGCCTCTAATTCAACTTCCAATAGAAATATTTGTCTAACTTATTTTTATGCTTCCCAAATAATAGCTTTTAAATCTTTTTACTAATGTGCAAATTAAATGTATTACTACAACTAGTACAACTTATGTCACTACCACTACTACTACTAGTACTATTATTACTACTACTACTACTACATCTTATATCACTACTACTACTACTACTACTACTACTACTACTACTACTACTACTACTATTACTGCTACCACCAATAATATTACACCTCACACTAAGCCTATATATACCCTCTGTGTCCACGTATTATTTGTAACGGCTTGACAAAGCTCCTGGAGAGCGAAACGTTGCCACAATAAAAATGTTACATTAGTTGCACTTGTGTCCTTTTACTTTACACATTGTCGGTAATTCTACAAACATTATTACGACATTTGCTCTCTCTCTCTCTCTCTCTTTTTTTTTTTTTTTTTTTTTTTTTAGTTGGAGCCATCTATGGTCCAGCATTTTCATTTGATCAACTGACTTTATCTCGTTGACATCATTATGCTGTACGAATGTGTTCCATACTCGAGTCATCCTGGGTATATATGATCTCAGATGGAGTGATGTTCTGGCGAAGGGTACAGCCAGAGTGAAGTTGCTGCTTTCTGCCCGTCTTGTGGCATAAAAGCTTGTTTCACGCTGTCCTCGAAGTGGATCCAAGTGTGGTACTTTCACAATATTGGCCTTGTACATAACAGTAAGGCCACCCACATCCCTCCTGTGTGAAGGCTCTGCTGAAATGACAGATCATCGGATGGGTCCAGGTGAGAGATGAGACATCTTGCTCTGTTCTCTACTCTGTCAAGCAGTCGCAGATGAGAGGTGGGAGGCAAACCAAGAAAGTGGAGCATACTCAAGGTGTGAGCGTACTTGTGCCTCGTACAGAATCTTGCAACCCCTACTGTCAAGCAGATGCGACAGTAGGGGATGCGACCGTCTTGTAGAAATTGTAGCGTTGCTGATGTTGGGGGGGTCACAGGTGTGGTGACAACCCAACAGCTAGTTCTTCACAGAGTCTATGCCTTGAATAGTCAGTCCAGATGACAGGAAAGCAGGTTCTTTACTACTACAAAGATGGGGGGGTATTTTGCCTGGGTTCCCTCCCATTTAATCAGCGGGGTAGACCCAAAAAAAGTGACGTCCCCGGCCCTTTTGCAAAAGTCCTTCTCCTTAAAAATTTTTCCCCGGGTTGGTTGGCAGGTGACCCGATCGCCCTTCCCAAAAGCGGGGAAAGAAAGGGCCCGGGGTTTACCCACGGGCCTTAAGAAATCACCCCTTCCAGAAAAGTACAATCCCTTAAAAGACATGTTTGATTATCAAAACATTTTAAATGGAGATCAAGGCTAAAAAGGACTAATTTTAATTTTTTAAAATTGGGGTTAAAAAATTTTTAAAAAAGGCCTTTTTCCCAACCCAAAAATTTGGGGGAAAGAATTTATTTGGGGAAAGGGTTTTCTTGGTTTTTAGGGGTTTTTTTTGGCGTTTTTTTTTTTTCTTAGGGTTTTGGGCCCGGGAGGAATTTTTGTTTTTTTTGGGGTGGGGGAAAAAGGGGGGGCGGGGATAGCAGGAAAATAGATTTACCCAAACCTAAAAGCCCCCGGCAATAAAATATCTTCACCCATAAAAACCTCGCTTGCTACTCCTATCTTTTTAAAACTTTTCCCTCACACTCCCCCATACCAAATTATAGTAAAGGGAGTATAAGAAAAATTAGGCGGGGGAAAAAAGTTCTAATATGAAGTCGGTAACCCTAACAAATCTACGGGACGGGTCACGATTTAAAACCGTAGGGGAAATAATTGGATAAACCCTTGAATATCACAATAGGGAATTTTTAAAAAAGTTTGGGAAGTCCCAAATTTGCCCCACCCCCAAGGGGCCAAATTTTGGTTTCCCCTTAAAAAAGTTTCTGGGTATATCAAAGGGGGTTTTTTTTGTGTTTTTCCCCCGTTTCTAAAAAAAAATTTTTTTTCCCAGTAAAAAAATTTTTTAAAAGTTTGGAGATGCCCCAAACAAAAAACCAAAAATTTCCTTTTTAGGGGGGAAGTTTCCCTCGTTTTGCGGGAGGGGGGGTTTAGATTTAATAAATAAAACAGGAACTAGGAGTGGGGTATTTTGTGCAGCAACACCTGCACCTATTGAAAAGCATTTAAACTTCTTTGTAACCTGTAAGTATTTGGGCCAAAAATAATTGGGGTTTTGAGTTTATCCACATTTTTGGGATGAGCCAAGTTTTTTGGTCAGGGCAAATCATGAGCCTTTGAAGAACAGTCTCTCACTGGTTTTAGGAAAAACCCAGTGGGGAATAATCTACCACTGAAGAATAAATTTTAAAATTTACAGATTTATTTTAAGATCCCTTTTAAAATTTTTCAAACTTAGGGAATACTTTTCTTCCCTGGATAACTTTTTTTTGTTAAAAGTTTGATTATGACAATCCCAATTTAAAGGGAAAATTGCGCGTATATTGAAAAAGTACCCTTTGGGCCCAAAAAATTCGGGAAAAAAAAAGGACTTACGGTGGAGAAGAGGGGGTTTGGGGGAGAAATAGGGTTAAGGTCTGAGCCTAGTCAAGACTTGAGAGGGCCGGGGGGAAATTTCCCATTACTTTCACCTAACGAGTGGACAGGTGATCCGTTTCCCCACATCAAAGAGCAGTATCTGTTTCCACCCCAAATGAAAGTACGAGACAATGCAGCTTCCAGTCGGAATTTTTAAAGGGGGTTATTTAATTTGAAAGGAAGAGGGTTTAAAAAACCTTGGGTCCACGGTTGGTGACGAAAAAATTCCGCCCCCAAAAGAAAATGGCATTTTTAATGTTCCCCACTATTTTTAGAACAAGAAATTTGGGGGGGTTTAGAAACGCATTAGTCAAACCGGTAAACCTTTTTTTTTTCCCAAGGAAAAACCGCATTTTTGGGGAAAGTTTTTTCACGCCCCCAAGAAATTTCTGAAAAAATAGGGGACACACGAGGGGTTTTAAAGTAAGGGAACAGTTTGTCCAAAATTAACGATGCACTTACATCCAGTTTTCACGTTTTGTTGAACTTTTTACCATTAAATGCTCCTGAACAGGGAAAGGAAACTTGGGTTTTTATTACCGTCAAAAAACATCTTTAAAATTTCTCTATTTTCTTGGGAAAGGGCAATCGGACGTTTTGTCCCATTTTCCAAACCCCACGTGACAGGGTTGGGGATAAAAAGCTGGGGACTTTTTTTCTACTTTTAGGGTTTTTTTAAACTTTGGTTCAGGGAAAACCCTTGCCCTTAAGGTTCGATCCCTTAAAGGGCTTTTTAAAGGGAAATTTTTGGGCCCAGCATCAACGCGGGGCCTAGCAACTTCATCAGCTTTTTTTCGGGGGTTTGTTTTTCTAAGGGAAAGTTCTTATCTGGCGGGGAAGAAACGGGCAAAACTGGTCAGCAATTTATGGGAATTTTCTTTAAAAAATTCATTAAAAAATGGGGGGGGGGCCAAATTCCGAACTCTCTATCCAAAAGTCAACAAAAACGAAAGGGTTTACCTGTAACTGCTGAAAGTTTTTTTGGGCCCCGGGGAAAATTTGGGAAACCCGAAATCTTTCCTGGGAAGAATTTGTGGTTTTTTTTAAATGCTTTAAAAGGGTTGCCTTCTTCAGTAGGGTTTTTAATTACATTTTTTATCCGCAACAAAGTTGCAAAGAATTCAAAACTGTACAGAAAAAAACATTCCCAAACCCGGGGGCCCGGTGTCAGCCAGGCCCTTCAAAGAGGGTAGCGGTATTTTCAAACCGATAATGTATGAAGTAATTCCCTTTAAACCCCCTCCCGTGAAGGGAAGGGAAAAATTTGGGGTTTTGGGAATTTTGGGGGCTACTTGCATGATGTTCAATTTCTCCTTCCTTTTAATTTGGTTTTGTAAAAGTTAACTTTTTATTCTCTAAATTTAAAAGGGGAGATTTTTCGAGCTCGCGATCTTTTTCTCTCTCTCTTAACTATGTTTCTACTCTTTCCTCAACTTCTCTATCCTTTTCTCTTTTTCCCCAAATTCCCTTAATTTTAAATTTTCCTATGTACTTTTGCTCTTCCTCACGATCAAGTCTATCACGCTCCTTTTTTTTCCTCTCTTTTTCTTTCTTTATTTTTTCTTTCGATTCTATTCCATTCTTTTCCCGGGTCTTAGGGGTTTAAAGAAAGCTTCCCCAAATTTTTTTCCCCGTTTTTCCTAACTAACTCCCAGTGTTCATCCAAAAAATGGTATTTCCCTTTTTTTTCTTGCAAGAAAACTTAAACTCCCCGGGAAATGAAACGGATATATCAAAAAAAACGGAGGGTTAAATTCCTGCTATGCTCCCAAAATGTAAATTAAAAACGGAAAGGGGTTTTTATCCCCGCTTCGATTTAAAAAGTATGTTTTGAAAAAAAACAAAAAGGTTCCCATGGCCCGGGTTCCCCAGGGAAAAAATAAGTAGAATGGGGTCCCCCCCACCATCCCAATTTTTCTCACCCAAACAAAGGGGTGCTACGAAGTTTCCTTGATATAATTTAAAAAGCTCAGGAAACAAACTTGTCCTGGAAAATCTCTGGTCCCCCCGAAATCTTTTTTCCTCCAATTTTGTTTTTAAGCTCAAAAAATTTAAAAGGGACAGAATTAACTAGTATATCCCCCTGAAATGGGGGTTACAATAAATTTTTAGACTTAACAAAACCTAAAATTTTTTTAAATACCTGTACTGTAAATCCTGCCTTTGAGAAGAAAATTTTCATGGCTGGTGGTAACCACTGTGGTTGCACGTTGAAGTTCCCCTGGGAGATTTGAGATTGGGGGGTTGAATCTTTATTCAGTCGAGTTATCCTTGCAGGATCCCACTTTGAAAAAATTACTCAGCCCTGCCAAAAAAACTTTCAGACAGTATTTACCAAACCCGGGTCCTCCCAGGAAAATTAATGAAAAGAAAAAAAAAATAACCCAAAAATTTATAAACACTTTTTATTTTGAAACCCCCAAAAAATAAAAACAATAAAACATAATGGGTATCCAAATTTAAAGAAAAATGGGAAAAAAAGAAAAAGAAAAAATTTCATTTGAATTCAAAAATAATAAAATACGTGATACTTGGGGGGTCTGGTTGAGGTTGACCCCTGTCTTCTAAAAATTTTTAGCCGTTGCTGATGTTGGGGGGGGGTCACAGGTTGTTGTGAAAACCCAACGACTAGTTTTTCCCAGAGTCTAAAAGCCTTGAATAGTCATTTCCAGATGACAGGAAAGCGGTTTCTTTACTACTAAAAAGATGAGGGGTAGTTGCCTGCTGTTGCCTACAGTTAATCAGGTGGGTAGATCCAAAAGTGACGTTTCCGGACTTTTGCAAAAGTCCTTCTCCTTCAACAACTTCTCGTTGGTTGGCGGGTAAACCTGTTTCTGTCTTTCCAAGCGGGAAAAGAGAGACAGGTTACCCACTGCTTAAGAAATCACTCTCCATGAATAAGTACAATACCTAAAAGACGTGGGATTATCAAAACATCTAACATGGAGATCAAGGCTGAAGGACTAAGTTTATTATTGGCCAAAAGTGAAGCTTTAAACCCAAATAAGAAAAACTAGAATGGACAGGGCTTTTACTTACAGTTGTGCTGGGAGCTGTGGTCAAGTGATTACTGTTTGGCCGGAGCCCCCCCTCACCTTTCAGGGTTGGGGAAAAAGGGGAGGGAGGGGATAGCAGGACTAGACTGACCCTACCTTAACAAGCAACCGGCAATCAAACTCATCACCATATACTCGCTTGCTACTCCTATCTGTTGAACTTTTCCCTCACACCAAGGATATCAACTTCTTCTCTAGGTGCCAACACCCTCCCATTCATCCTTATACTGCACCAACATTACCGTCATGGTGCCTAGAGACGATCATCATTTGCATTTTCTCAGGTGCAAATGTTACTTGCCATCTATTTCCCAAGCTGATATAGCTCTCAGCTGGTGATTGATGTAGCTTAGAGCACTGGCATTTCTTCCTTGGATAAGTTAATGTCAGTGTACAGTCGTCTGCATATTGCATGTTATTCTGGATGAGATGAAGAAGGTCGTTGAAGTAGACATTCCATAACAATGGTCCCAGTACGCTTCCTTGTGGAACACTTGCCCCAACAGGGGCTTTTTCTGATTCCGTTCCATTGAGAACTACCCCTTTGAGAACTACCATGAAGGTAATCATTGAGGAGACATAACGTAGGGGCCTGCAATTCCCAGTGCTTGAAGTTTTGCTAAGAGGCCCTGGGACCACACCCGGTCGAAAGTGCCAGCAATGTCCAGTGCTACCACACAGCTGACTTTGGATTCATCCAGTGGGCTGGTGCACTTAGTGGAGAGGTTTAACAACAGATCAGCAGCAGAGTAACCTTTCCTGAAACCATATTGACGATCACAAAGTAGTGAGTGGTAGTCAAAAAACTCTGTCAAATTTGTCTGAAATTATTGTCTTTAAGGATCTTACCAGTGATTTACAGGAGTGACACTGGTCTGTAGTTGCTGATTTCTGCTCTGCCTTTTTTTGTGAACAGGGGCTACATTTGCCTCTTTCCACAGAGAGGGACATTTACACTGTACTTGGCAGTGGGTGAAAGATGCGAGTTAGAGGTGCTGCCAGCTGGTCTGCACATCTTCTCAGCAGTCTTAGGCTCAACTTGTCTGGGCCCACAGCCTTTTCTTGGTCAAGTGATTTAAGAAGGAAAGCAACTCCTCCTGCCTTATTGTCACCACTGACAGTTTTGACACAGTTCTTGAGCTAGCCAAGGAGGGTCCCTGCTGGACAGGAACTTGCATTTTGGTAGCAAAGTGTTCAGCAAAGAGGTCTGCCTTCTCTTGCTACTAGTAGAGGTGGTCCCATCCTGTCGATTTGGGAGGTGAATGAGTTCGTCAGGCAGACAATTTTGTCTGTCCTTGACCAGGGATCCCCAGGTTTTGGAGCCTACCCTACCTGATGCTAGCTTTCTTTTAGGCCCACCCCCCATTTAGCAATGGCCCACTTTGAACGTCACCCAATGCCTACAGGCTTGCCTGTGCAAGTTCCGTTATAGGTGGTAGGATGTCTCTTATACCTTCGCCATGCTTTGTACTTAGCTGTAGCAGCCTCTACAACAAAGCCAAACCCAAAGGCTGATCTGTGGGCTTTGCCAACATATTGCCGGTGGGAATGTTTTTCTGTTGTAGTTTAAGGATGTGTCCAGTAAAGGCTTTCACTCGGTTGACAACATCCCCTTGGAGAAGAGCATTCCAATTGGTGGTGGCGAGCTCAGAGCAAAGGGCTGGCCAATTACCTCTTTCCCAAAAACCAGGTTGTGCATGTGGACTCATCACTCTTTTCTGTTGGGATCTTAAGTGCCGTAAAAACGCCCTGTGGTCAGGACGATCCATCGTAGCCGAGGGGTTGACAGGTGACTATGCCTTCTGCCAGATCACTCACTGCTGGGTCAAGGGAGGAGCCAGAGATGTGAGTAGGGAAATCAACAAAGTTTCTCATGTCAAATGCTGCAAGAAGGTCATCAAAGTCCCTCTGTATAAGGTGTTGGTTGAGGTCACCAACAATTATGATATGTTGACAGTTGTGTTGTAGCAGAAGGGAGTCCATATTTTCCATTAGGAAGTTGATGGGGTCTGCATGCTGCCAATGAGGTCTGTACATTGCACATGCTAGTACAGAGGTACTAGTGTTTATGCAGAGCTTGAAGAAACATCATTTCAAGATGAGTAGGGGTGGCAACATCAATGTGCTGGGCATGAACACTTTTAGAGAAGCAAACAGCAACACCTCCTCCTTGCCCTTGCCTGTCTCTTCTCATCCATGATGTGTAGCCAGCAATTCTTGCAAAATTTTCTGGAGTCCTGTAATCCAAAAATGTTTCAACAACAGCTATCATGTCGGGACGTCGAGTGTTCACAAAACTATGTGTGAGCTCTCCAACATTAGTAATGTTGGCCGACAGGATGCTGATAGATTGGCTCCTCATGATGTGGTAAGCTTGAGGTGGTGGATGTGTAGGGCTTGTAAGGTGCCTGCCTTGAGAGAGGTAGGGTACTGAGGCAGCTGCAGGGATGTAGGTCTGTGGTCTTGTATAAGGCACAATACCACCTGCTGTGCTGGGATAGGAGTAGCTGAGTGGGTGACGTGTGAGAGTGTTCACCAGTTCAGAGATCCTACTGGTTTGTTCTGAGAACAGGTCTCTAAACAGGTGGTCCTGTCTGACAAGTTCTCTTTTCTTCCGACACTGGTCCTCCTGATGTCCTTTCTTGTAGCAGCAATTGCCCCTGGTGTCTCGCAGGCAGTTGTTGGTGGTGTGCCCCTTTTGGTGACAGCGAGAGCACAGCCTAGGTGCCTGGGAGGGTGGACTATGATTTGTTGCACCTCCTGTGTTTTGCAGATTTGTCCTCAGGTTCTGCTGCTGGAACTGTGTTAGTGGAGGGTGAGATGGCTGTAGATGTCTTCCTCCTCCACGTCCTCTTCCATGTCCTCTGCCCCATCCTCTACCAGTTCTGACAGATGTGTCCCTGCTGTTCGTACTTTGGTGCGTAGGTGATCAGGTGAAGTGATAGTTCCCTGATTATTACTTCAAACCCAAACTCTGGTGGAGAAACTCCTGACTCGGAACTTGCTGAGAAGCACTGTTACCAGATTCTGGAATAGTGTCGGCACGTGTGCTGACAGGTGTAGGATCAGAGATGGTATGTGCACTCCCAAGTGGACTGGTAGTGGCTGAAGCAGAGATGTCAGGTGTAGGAGAATTAACAGATCCAAGGCTTCCTTCGTTGCTGGGAAGAGGATTTGTTCCCTCTGTGGTGGTCAGAGGAATTGTGTTAGAATTCCCAAAGGTAGTGTTTTGAACTCTGTCAGTCTGTAGAACCTTAGCGATGACAGAATTCCACCAGTTATTTACCCCTGAGTTAAGCTCAGTGTGGGACTTCCAGTCTTTGTCAATAGTATCACCATCAGCTGAGCAGCTTACGTCACTTGATGTAGGCTTGCACTGACCTTCTACAATAGCTTGGAGGTTATCTAATGATTTGAGGGAGCCCTTTGATTGAACTTTGTATAGAAAGGGGTTTAGTTATAGGTAATACATATTTTAAGAAAAAGAGGATAAATAAGTATACAAGATATGATGTAGGGCGAAATGACAGTAGTTTGTTGGATTATGTATTGGTAGATAAAAGACTGTTGAGTAGACTTCAGGATGTACATGTTTATAGAGGGCCCACAGATATATCAGATCACTTTCTAGTTGTAGCTACACTGAGAGTAAAAGGTAGATGGGATACAAGGAGAATAGAAGCATCAGGGAAGAGAGAGGTGAAGGTTTATAAACTAAAAGAGGAGGCAGTTAGGGTAAGATATAAACAGCTATTGGAGGATAGATGGGCAAATGAGAGCATAGGCAATGGGGTCGAAGAGGTATGGGGTAGGTTTAAAAATGTAGTGTTAGAGTGTTCAGCAGAAGTTTGTGGTTACAGGAAAGTGGGTGCAGGAGGGAAGAGGAGCGATGGTGGAATGATGATGTAAAGAGAGTAGTAAGGGAGAAAAAGTTAGCATATGAGAAGTTTTACAAAGTAGAAGTGATGCAAGGAGGGAAGAGTATATGGAGAAAAAGAGAGAGGTTAAGAGAGTGGTGAAGCAATGTAAAAAGAGAGCAAATGAGAGAGTGGGTGAGATGTTATCAACAAATTTTGTTGAAAATAAGAAAAAGTTTTGGAGTGAGATTAACAAGTTAAGAAAGCCTAGAGAACAAATGGATTTGTCAGTTAAAAATAGGAGAGGAGAGTTATTAAATGGAGAGTTAGAGGATTGGGAAGATGGAGGAATATTTTGAGGAATTGTTAAATGTGATGAAGATAGGAAGCTGTGATTTCGTGTATAGGGCAAGGAGGAATAACATCTTGTAGGAGTGAGGAAGAGCCAGTTGTGAGTGTGGGGGAAGTTCGTGAGGCAGTAGGTAAAAATGAAAGGGGTAAGGCAGCTGGGATTGATGGGATAAAAATAGAAATGTTAAAAGCAGGTGGGGATATAGTTTTGGAGTGGTTGGTGCAATTATTTAATAAATGTATGGAAGAGGGTAAGGTACCTAGGGATTGGCAGAGAGCATGCAATAGTTCCTTTGTATAAAGGCAAAGGGGATAAAAGAGAGTGCAAAATTATAGGGGATAAGTCTGTTGAGTATACCTGGTAAAGTGTATGGTAGAGTTATAATTGAAAGAATTAAGAGTAAGACGGAAAATAGATAGCAGATGAACAAGGAGGCTTTAGGAAAGGTAGGGGTGTGTGGACCAGGTGTTACAGTGAAACATATAAGTGAACAGTATTTAGATAAGGCTAAAGAGGTCTTTGTAGCATTTATGGATTTGGAAAAGGCGTATGACAGGTGGATAGGGGGGCAATGTGCAGATGTTGCAAGTGTATGGTGTAGGAGGTAGGTTACTGAAAGCAGTGAAGAGTTTTTACGAGGATAGTGAGGCTCAAGTTAGAGTATGTAGGAAAGAGGGAAATTTTTTCCCTTGTCTAACAAGGATGTGTGATGTCACCGTGGTTGTTTAATATATTTATAGATGGGGTTGTAAGATAAGTAAATGCGAGGGTCTTGCAAGAGGCGTGGAGTTAAAAGATAAAGAATCACACACAAAGTGGGAGTTGTCACAGCTGCTCTTTGCTGATGACACTGTGCTCTTGGGAGATTCTGAGAGAAAGTTGCAGAGATTGGTGGATGAATTTGGTGGGGTGTGCAAAAGAAGAAAATTAAAGGTGAATACAGGAAAGAGTAAGGTTATGAGGATAAAAAAAAGTTTAGGTGATGAAAGATTGAATATCAGATTGGGGGGAGAGAGTATGGAGGAGGTGAACGTATTCAGATATTTGGGAGTGGAGTGTCAGCAAGGGGTTCTATGAAAGATGAGGTGAATCATAGAATTGATGGGGGAAAAAGAGTGGTGCCTTGGGAGTCTGTGGAGACAAAGAACTTTGTCCTTGGAGGCAAAGAGGGGAATGTATGAGAGTATAGTTTTACCAACGCTCTTATATGGGTGTGAAGCAGGGGTGATGAATGTTGCAGCGAGAAGGCGGGAGGCAGTGGAGATGTCATGTCTGAGGGCAATGTGTGGTGTGAATATAATGAAAGGAAGTTCGTAGTTTGGAAGTTAGGAGGAGGTGCGGGATTACCAAACTGTTGTCCACAGGGCTGAGGAAGGGTTGTTGAGGTGGTTCGGACATGTAGAGAGAATGGAGCGAAACAGAATGACTTCAAAGTGTATCAGTCTGTAGTGGAAGGAAGGCGGGGTAGGGGTCGGCCTAGGAAAGGTTGGAGGGAGGGGGTAAAGGAGGTTTTGTTGTCGAGGGGTTGGACTTCCAGCAGGCATGCGTGAGCGTGTTTGATAGGAGTGAATGGGGACAAATGGTTTTTAATACTTGAACGTGCTGTTGGAGTGTGAGCAAAGTAACATTTTTGAAGGGATTCAGGGAAACCGGCAGGCCGGACTTGAGTCCTGGAGATGGGAAGTACAGTGCCTGCACTCTGGGAAAGGGGGGTGTTAATGTTGCAGTTTAAAAACTGTAGTGTAAAGCACCCTTCTGGCAAACATGGGTGGAGGAATGATGGTGAATGTTTTTCTTTTCGGGCCACCCTGCCTTGGTGGGAATCGGCCAGTGTGATAATAAATAATAATAAAAAAAATTGAGGAGCTCATGAAGTGCTTCCCTGTGATGGATTATCTTAGCTGCAACTTTACAACACAGCCCAGAGGGCAGTCTTGATCTTTGGACAGAAGTCCCTGAGGTAGGACTTCTGAACCTTCCTCCTGTAGCTCCAGGCTTGTATCCACATATACCACAGGATTTTGGATATCCTTCAATTTTCTGAAATTTTCAACCTGCTGGGAAAAAATTCTTCTTTTGGAATGCAATCTGTGTGGCAGTAGTGGAACAATAGGCTCCTTACATCTAAGAAGAATTTTGTCCCTTGTGGTATACCCACAAACACTGCAGTAACTACTGGACAATAGCCAGATAGCGTAGATATTCTTGCTATTTTGCGATGTGAAGTCATCCCAGAGGAGGCTTGTAGGTTTGCAATGAAGTTCACAGGAGAGAGAGAGAGAGGGTGGTGGTATCGTAGGTGGGGTGGGGTATCGTGGTGGGGGTGTTTATAGCGGGGTGGGTAGTGAGGGCAGGCAGTGGCCGACGAGCTGGAAGTGTTGCCTTCTCACTATCACTTAATAAACACTGATTATGCTATCCACTTTTCCACAAAACACATCATGTTAGATGCTCACTGTGAAGGCAATAGTGACGTCACTCCTAGGCCTGCCGCTGTCTCCTCACTCACACCATATCTTCACCATACCACACTTAAACTTCACTGATATTGCTTATATTCACTTCAGTGGAAGAGTTGGCTTACTTGTACTAATGTGTTGTAGGTATTACTTCGTCACTGAACAGTTTTTATCCCCACCAATCCTCGTATTTAAGTAATATTAAGGAAGTTTGTGGAGCACACTGTGACACGTCTTCACTCTCCCTCTCTCCCTCTTTTCTTTTTTTTTTACACAGGGTTTGACAAGGTTAGGTTAAGGATCCCTAGCTTTATTGAGAAGCTATTTACAGGTTAAGGATTCCTAACTTTATTGACATGGATCCAAACCAGAAGCATGTTCTAGGCATATTCCCCTAAGAAAGAAGAAGAGCAGGAGTAAACTGGAGAGAGAAAGACACTCCCTCTACAGAAGACGACGAAGAGTCACTGAGCTCCTCAGTAGTGCTAGAATATCTGATACACGAAAGGAGGCGCTGACCAGGGAAGTGGAAACTATCGAACCTAAGTTAAATGACTCTTACAGGAACCAGGAGAGGCAGGAGGAGCTTAAAGCTATTAGTGAAATTGAAAGAAATTCAAAACATTTCTTTTCATATGCCAAAAACAAGGCAAATACCACATCTAGTATCGGGCCCTTACTCAGACAGGATGGGACTTACACAGATGACAACAAGGAAATGAGTGAAATATTGAAATCCCAGTACGACTCTGTGTTTAGTGAACCACTAATCGGTCTGAGGATGGACGACCCAAATGATTTCTTCATGAATGAGCCTCAAAACTCCATAAATGTATGCCAGATTTCCGACATTACCCTAACTCCGATAGATTTCGAAAAAGCCACTGACAACATGCCTATGCACTCAGCCCCGGGCCCAGACTCGTGGAACTCTGTTTTCATTAAGAACTGCAAGAAACCCCTCTCCTGCGCCCTAAGTATACTATGGAGGAGGAGCTTGGACATGGGTGAAATTCCCCAGCCACTTAAAACAACGGATGTAGCCCCACTCCATAAAGGTGACAGCAAAGCATTAGCTGAGAACTATAGACCAATAGCTCTAACTTCCCACATCATAAAAATCTTTGAAAGAGTGCTAAGAAGCAGGATTGCAAATCACCTGGATTCCCAAAATCTGCACAATCCAGGGCAACATGGGTTCAGGGCAGGTCGCTCCTGCCTCTCACAACTACTGGATCACTATGCCTTGAAGGCACTGGAAGAAAATCAGAATGCAGATGTAATATACACAGACTTTGCAAAAGCATTTGACAAATGCGATCATGGCGTAATAGCCCATAACATACGTGCTAAAGGAGTAATTGGGAAAGTGGGGAGATGGATCTTCAGCTTCCTAACAAATCGAACACAAAGAGTAGTGGTCAACAGAGTTAAATCGGAGGCTGCCATAGTGAAGAGCTCTGTTCCACAAGACACAGTACTCGCCCCCATCTTATTCCTTATCCTCATATCAGACATAGACAGAGATATACATCACAGCACCGTATCATCCTTTGCGGATGATACTAGGATCTGCATGAGGCTGTCATCTGCTGAGGACGCGGTTAACCTCCAAGAAGATATAAACAAAGTTTTCCAGTGGGCAACGGTAAACAATATGATGTTCAATGAGGACAAATTCCAACTACTCCGTTATGGAAAACTGGAGGAGATAATAACTAAAACAGAGTATACTACAGACTCTAGCCATACAATAGAGCGGAAACATAATGTAAGGGACCTGGGAGTAGTAATGTCTGAGGATCTCAATTTCAAGGATCACAACAGTGCCACGATCGCACGTGCAAAGAAAATGATAGGATGGATAATGAGAACATTCAAAACGAGAGATGCCAAGCCAATGATGATTCTTTTCAAATCACTTGTTCTCTCTAGTCTGGAATACTGCTGTATATTAACATCTTAATTCAAAGCAGGTGAAATCGCAGATCTAGAGAGTGTAGAGAGATCCTTTACTGCACGTATAAATTCTATCAAGCACCTTAACTACTGGGAACGCTTGGAAGCACTTAACTTGTACTCGTTGGAACGCAGGAGGGAGAGATATATCATAATCTACACTTGGAAAATCTTGGAAGGAATGGTCCCAAATCTGCACACAGAAATCACTCCCTACGAAAGTAAAAGACTGGGCAGGCGATGCAAAATGCCCCCAATAAAAAGTAGGGGCGCCATTGGTACACTAAGGGAAAACACCATAAGTGTCTGGGGCCCAAGACTGTTCAACAGCCTCCCATCAAGCATTAGGGGAATTGCCAATAAACCTCTGGCTGCCTTCAAGAGAGAGCTGGACAGATACCTAAATTCAGTGCCAGATCAGCCGGGCTGTGGCTCGTAAGTTGGACTGCGTGCGGCCAGCAGTAACAGCCTAGTTGATCAGCCCCTGATCCATCGGGAGGCCTGGTCATGGACCGGGCCGCGGGGGCGTTGATTCCCGGAATAACCTCCAGGTAACCTCCAGGTAACCTCCAGGACAAGCTAAGAGCTGTTACCTACATCAGCTTATCTCTCTTTCTCTCTGCAGTAACTATCAACAAGCAGTGTCTGCTTGTGCCATTTTACCAACAGATGTTCAAGCATTCATCATCCACATCCAGCAGTTAACACCAACTAACTCTTTCACTCATCATGTGTTATCATGCCAGTGTGAAGGTGATGAATATGATGACTCTCATTATATATGGACACCGGCCATCTCTCTTGACTCAAATTCATCATCTTTCTATCAGAGTTCCTTGACGTTATTAATATACTTCTCTATACTTCCCTGACTTTATTATTATACTTCACCATACTCCCACGGCTTTATACTTCACCATACTATCTTGGCTTTATACTTCACCATACTCTCTTGGCTTTATACTTCACCATACTCTCTTGGCTTTATACTTCACCATACTCTCTTGGCTTTATACTTCACCATACTCTCTTGGCTTTATACTTCACCATACTCTCTTGGCTTTATACTTCACCATACTCTCTTGGCTTTATACTTCACCATACTCTCTTGGCTTTATACTTCACCATACTTTCTTGGCTTTATACTTTTTTTTTTTTTTTTTTTTTTTTTTTACTATACTATCTTGGCTTTATACTTCACCATACTCTCTTGGCTTTATACTCACCATACTATCTTGGCTTTATACTTCACCATACTCTCTTGGCTTTTATACTTCACCATACTCTCTTGGCTTTATACTTCACCATACTCTCTTGGCTTATACTTCACCATACTCCCACGGCTTTATACTTCACCATACTCTCTTGGCTTTATACTTCACCATACTCTCTTGGCTTTATACTTCACCATACTCTCTTGGCTTTATACTTCACCATACTCCCACGGCTTTATACTTCACCATACTCTCTTGGCTTTATACTTCACCATACTCTCTTGGCTTTATACTTCACCATACTCTCTTGGTTTTTATACTTCACCATACTCTCTTGGCTTTATACTTCACCATACTATCTTGGCTTTATACTTCACCATACTCTCTTGGCTTTATACTTCACCATACTCTCTTGGCTTTATACTTCACCATACTATCTTGGCTTTATACTTCACCATACTATCTTGGCTTTATACTTCACCATACTCTCTTGGCTTTATACTTCACCATACTCTCTTGGCTTTATACTTCACCATACAAATCTTGGCTTTATACTTCACTATACTATCTTGGCTTTATACTTCACCATACCTCTTGGCTTTATACTTCACCATACTCTCTTGGCTTTATACTTCACCATACTCTCTTGGCTTTATACTTCACCATACTCTCTTGGCTTTATACTTCACCATACTCCCCTGGCTTTATACTTCACTATACTATCTTGGCTTTATACTTCACCATACTCTCTTGGCTTTATACTTCACCATACTCTCTTGGCTTTATACTTCACCATACTCTCTTGGCTTTATACTTCACCATACTCTCTTGGCTTTATACTTCACCATACTCTCTTGGCTTTATACTTCACCATACTCTCTTGGCTTTATACTTCACCATACTCTCTTGGCTTTATACTTCACTATACTATCTTGGCTTTATACTTCACCATACTCCCCTGGCTTTATACTTCACCATACTCCCCTGGCTAACTATAACACACATTACTCACAGTCCTGGCTAACTATAACACACATTACTCACAGTCCTGGCTAACTATTACACACATTACTCACAGTCCTGGCTAACTATAACACACATTACTCACAGTCCTGGCTAACTATTACACACATTACCCACAGTCCTGGCTAACTATAACACACATTACTCACAGTCCTGGCTAACTATAAGACACATTACTCACAGTCCTGGCTAACTATAAGACACTTTTACTCACAGTCCTGGCTAACTATAACACACATTACTCACAGTCCTGGCTAACTATAACACACATTACTCACAGTCCTGGCTAACTATAAGACACATTACTCACAGTCCTGGCTAACTATAACACACATTACTCACAGTCCTGGCTAACTATAAGACACATTACTCACAGTCCTGGCTAACTATAACACACATTACTCACAGTCCTGGCTAACTATAAGACACATTACTCACAGTCCTGGCTAACTATAACACACATTACTCACAGTCCTGGCTAACTATAAGACACATTACTCACAGTCCTGGCTAACTATAACACACATTACTCACAGTCCTGGCTAACTATAACACACGTTACTCACAGTCCTGACTAACTATAACACACATTACTCACAGTCCTGACTAACTATAACACACATTACTCACAGTCCTGGCTAACTATAACACACATTACTCACAGTCTTGGCTAACTATACCACACATTACTCACAGTCCTGGCTAACTATAACACACGTTACTCACAGTCCTGGCTAACTATACCACACATTACTCACAGTCCTGGCTAACTATAACACACATTACTCACAGTCCTGGCTAACTATAACACACATTACTCACAGTCCTGACTAACTATAACACACATTACTCACAGTCCTGGCTAAACTACAACACACATTACTCACAGTCTGGCTAACTATAACACACATTACTCACAGTCCTGGCAAAACTATAACACACATTACTCACAGTCCTGGCTAACTATAACACACATTACTCACAGTCCTGGCTAACTATAACTCACATTACTCACAGTCCTGACTAACTATAACACACATTACTCACAGTCCTGGCTAACTATAACACACATTACTCACATTCCTGGCTAACTATAACACACATTACTCACAGTCCTGGCTAACTATAACACACATTACTCACAGTCCTGGCTAACTATAACACACATTACTCACAGTCCTGGCTAACTATAACTCACATTACTCACAGTCCTGGTTAACTATAACACACATTACTCACACCTACTGTTCACTTCTGTCTTACAGAACAAACTACACCGGGTTATCACTAAGTGTTCCCGGTCCAAATTCTGTCTCACTAACTGTGTAACTAATCTTCCCTTCATCTCACTTTCCCAACATAAGCGTGAAGTTCTTGGTGTTGGTAATTCTTTTAACTCTTGACTCTCTCCTCGCGCTGGCATTGATCCCATTAGCTCCTTTGATTCCTTTCGCCAGTTCAGCTCTCAGAGCATTCTTGAAATGTCTTCTGCTCGCCGTGCTCTCACTGACATCCTTTATCCTAACAATCCCCACCTTCCACGTCGCTGTAAACTTGTTCTTGCTTCTCTTAAATACGCCACTAATATTGTCATCCTTCCTTCTGACAGATGGGTGTCCTTGATACTGAGGATTACCTCCAAACGCCGAATCCTTGGTTATTGATTCACGCATCTACATTTCTCTTGTTTTCCTCCTTCTTAATCCATCACGACTTTGACCCTGTTCATCATTTCCGTATTATGCGTCCCTCTCTTCCTTATTTCTATAGTCTTCCTAAAACCCTCAAGACTGGTATTACTTTTCGACTAATCTTTTGTTATAGAGGCTTGGTTACTAACCCGTTTGTCTCCTGATTGGCCAAAGAATCTCTTACACTTGGAAAATTCTAGAGGGATTAATACCAACTTTGACACGATAATCACTCCCTATGAAAGCAAAAGATTCGGCAGGAGATGCAACATTCCCCCAATGAAAAGCAGGGGTACCACGAGTACATTGAGAGACAACACAGTAAATGTCCGGGGCCCAAGACTGTTCAACTGCCTCCCAGCATACATAAGGGGAATTCCCAAATAGGCTCCTGGCTGTCTTCAAGAAGGCTCTGGACAGGCACTAAAATAGTACCTGACCAATCGGGCTGTGGTTCGTACGTCAGTTTTCGTGCGGCCAGCAGAAACAGCCGGGTTTGATCAAACCCTGTTCCCCATGAGGCTTGGTCTCAGACCAAGCCACAGGGATATTGCCCCCCGAAACCCTCTCCAAGTCTCCAGGTTGTCTTGGCTCCTATTTCCCTGCTCACTTCTTCACTCCCAAGACGTTATTGAACGTGTGCAGCCACACCCGATCTGCAAAAATATTTGCGGCTTAACTTTGGTCTCCCTGTACTAAAGTTCCTCTTGAAAATATTTCTAGTTTCTTCTGAGTGAAGACCAGTGAAGTGTTAGTTCTTCCCCCTATACCACTGATGACTTTCTTGATCTCATCGTATTGGTGAGGACCCGAACTCACTTTCCTTTCAGGGTAATTGTATTAAAAAAACCTTTGATGTTGCCGTGGCCTCTCCTTTAGTATCTGTTCTTACTACCCATAATATGGAGTATTTCCAGCTGTTCTACTTAAGAACATAAGAACATATGAAAAAAGGGAAAACACTGCAGCAGGCCGTTGGCTCACTACTGCTACTGCCATATGTACTCTGGTTTCGTTTATATAGACGATATCTTTGACCATTGGCCACAGGGCACTAGGTTTTTTCCAACGTCTCCTCCTTTCCCATCAAGTTCAAAGCTGAATGGTAATCTAACTCTTCGCCTCTTTTCCTCGATGTCCTTGATGTCCGATGTTCCTCTTCCTCTGAAATCTCCTGTTTTTTGGGCCTTCCCTACGTTTCCAATTTTGAAATTCTTTGCAATATCTCCATCTTCTAAATGTCAAATTGCTTCTCGTCAAACTAATACCCTTCATAATGATATTGCTCATACTTCTCCTCCAGCCACTGATACTTCCGTTCTCTACTCTATTTCCTGTTCCTCTTTTCCTTTCCAATACTTTGGTGAACTTTGCCGCTATCTTTTTAACGAACGTAAAGAGAACAAAACATGTGACTGCCTTGTCGACACTAACAATGCTATTTTCCGACGTATTAGAGATCATATTTATTCAGCTAAAACTATTTACCGTTCTTCTAGTATTCAAAGGCGCCATCATGTTAAATCATCTCTTACACACACCTTTCCTAACATGAATCATAGTTCTGGTTTTGTTTCTGTAGATTCTTGCCTTTCTCAGTACATTGACAAATGATGTAATCTTCAGAACACTCGTGACTTGCACCGACCTCTGCCTCTCCTTTTTTCCTCATCTATTTTCTACATTCTCTTAGCCTTTTCTATTTCTTGCTTCCTTTTCTTTCCTACCTGGGGCCAGTAAGCCTACAGCTGTTCTCCTCTGACATCTTGGAGATAGGTGTTAGTGTTGAGATACTTCACTCAACTTCAAGTGTATCTCACTCCCATTACTCTGTATCTCGTCCTGCCCAGCCTGGGTAATATTTAGCTGCTGCATTTGCTCCTCTCTTCTGCTGTCCCAAACTACTGTTTTTACTACTGTAACAACTACCACTATTTTGGGTACTATTTATAACAACTCCACTACTGTTGTTACTACTATAACAACTGCCACTACTTTTGTTACTACTGTAACAACTACCATTAAAGTTGTTACTACTATAACAACCACCACTACTGTTGTTACTACTATAACAACTACCACTACTGTTGTTACTACTATAACAACTACCACTACTGTTGTTACTACTATAACAACTTCCACTACTGCTGTTACTACTGTAACAACTACCACTACTGTTGTTACTATTATAACATTCACCACTACTGTTGTTACTACTATAACAACTACCACTGCTGTTGTTACTACTATAACAACCAACATTACTGTTGTTACTACTATAACTACTACAACTGTTGTTACTACTATAACAACTACCGCTACAGTTGTTACTGCTATAACAACTACCACTACTGTTGTTACTACTATAACAACCACCATTACCTTTGTTGCTGCTATAACAACCACCACTACTGTTGTTACTACTATAACAACTACCACTACTGTTGTTACTACTATAACAACCACCACTACTGTTGTTACTACTATAACAACCACCACTACTGTTGTTACTACTATAACAAACTACCACTACTGTTGTTTTACTATAACAACACAAAACTACTACCACTACTACTGTTACTACTATTAAAACTACCACTACTGTTGTTACAGCAACAACTACCACTACTACTACCACTACTGTTGTTACTACTATAGCAGCAACAACTACCACTACTGTTGTTACTACTGTAGCAACAACACCACAACTGTTGTTACGTCTATAACATATGCAACAACACACTACCACTACTGTTGTTATACTTACACAACAACTACCACTACTGTTATTACTTCTATAACAACAACAACAGCAATTACCACTTCTTCTACCACTATTCTTGTTACTACTGTAAAAACACAAACTCCGCAAACTACTGCCACCTATGTTGTTTTTAATTGACAAATGACAAATCAAACTACCACACTTATACAACAACTGTTGTTAGTCTATATAACAATTACTACTACTACTGTCACTACCACCACTACAAACTACTACTCTATTATTACTACTACTGCTACCCTACTACTACTTCTGCTATATTACTACTTACCTCACCACAGCACTATACTACCACAACAACTGCTACTACTACCGCTACTACTACAACCACCACAACTACTACTACTACTACAACTACTCTTACTACAACAATAACAACTACTACTACAACTACTACTACTACTAATACTACCACCTCCACTACTACTACTACAACTTCCAGGTGACGGCTTCATGCTGGTGCTGCGTACTCTATGATATGTCGTGTAAAAAGTATTGAAGAATTCTTTGCTGGTGTTTCTGAAGGCAGTGTTGAGCTTAGTTACCCTCGCTTATGTTACTCAAGTTATACGATGCATCTGATCTTATTTTGATATGTTGAGTACAACTTTCACTCCAAAAGTCTTTTCTAATGGCATTAGCAGATTCTCGATTTCCAAATTGTATTTCGTGTCTGGGCGCCTCTCTTCATTAACAGTGTTCGTAACCTTACGAAATATTGCTTTGATTGCCTGTAACCATTTGATTATTTCTTCCTTTAGCTTGTCCCTTTACTCTTTTATTTGTAATCTTCTTATTGCTTTTACATCATCAACAAACAGTGAAACATGTGAGTCAATTCCCTTCGGCAAGTCATTTACGTATATTGAGAATAACAAAGATCCTAGATCTGATCCCTGAGGTACCCCGCCTGTTACACTTTCCCATCCTGAAGCATCTGCCTGTAACATCATCCTCTGTCTTATGTTCGTTAGTTATTCTTTGATCCACTGTAGGACTTTACCTGGTATCCCATCCTGCTTTCCTAACTTGTGAATTAGCCTCAGTGTCAATTGCTTTCGTACAGTCCAAGAAGTAGCAGTTATGTAAAGTAAAATGACACAAGTACAACTAATGTGACATTTTATAGTGGCAACGTTTCGCTCTCCAGGAGCTTTGTTAAGCCGTTACAAACAGTACATGGACACAGAGGGAATATATAGGCTTAGTGTGAGGTGTAATACTAGTGGTAGTAGTAGTAGTAGTGATATAAGTAGTAGTAGTAGTAGTAGTAGTACTGACATAAGTTGTAGTAGTAGTAGTGATATAAGTGGTAGTAGTAGTAGTACTGACATAAGTTGTAGTAGTAGTAGTGATATAAGTGGTAGTAGTAGTAGTAGTAGTAGTACTGACATAAGTTGTAGTAGTAGTAGTGATATAAGTGGTAGAAGTAGTAGTAGTGTCATAAGCTGTAGTAGTAGTAATGATATAAGTGGTAGTAGTAGTATTAATATAAGTTGTAGTAGTAGTAGTAGTAGTAGTAGTGACATAAGTTGTAGTAGTAGTAGTGATATAAGTTGTAGCAATAGTAGTAGTAGTAGTGACATAAGTTGTAGTAGTAGTAGTGATATAAGTGGTAGTAGTAGTAGTAGTAGTGACATAAGTTGTAGTAGTAGTAGTGATATAAGTGGTAGTAGTAGAAGTGATATAAGTTGTAGTAGTAGTAGTAGTGAAATAAGTTGTAGTAGTAGTAGTAGTAGTAGTGATATAAGTTGTAGTAGTAGTAGTAGTGAAATAAGTTGTAGTAGTAGTAGTGATATAAATTGTAGTAGTAGTAGTAGCAGTAGTGAAATAAGTTGTAGTAGTAGTAGTGATATAAGTGGTAGTAGTAGTAGTGATATAAGTTGTAGTAGTAGCAGTAGTAGTGACATAAGTAGTAGTAGTAGTGATATAAGTGGTAGTAGTAGTAGTGATATAAGTTGTAGTAGTAGTAGTAGTAGTAGTAGTAGTGACATAAGTAGTAGTAGTAGTAGTGATATAAGTTGTAGTAGTAGTAGTGATATAAGTTGTAATAGTAGTAGTGATATAAGTGGTAGTAGTAGTAGTAGTAGTGAAATAAGTTGTAGTAGCAGTAGTGATATAAGTGGTAGTGTAGTAGTAGTTACATAAGTTGTAGTAGTAGTAGTGATATAAGTGGTAGTAGTAGTAGTGATATAAGTTGTAGTAGTAGTAGTAGTAGTGACATAAGTTGTAGTAGTAGTAGTGATATAAGTTGTAGTAGTAGTAGTGATATAAGTTGTAGTAGTAGTAGTGATATAAGTGGTAGTAGTAGTAGTAGTAGTGATATAAGTGGTAGTAGTAGTAGTAGTGACATAAGTTGTAGTAGTAGAAGTGATATAAGTGGTAGTAGTAGTAGTAGTAGTAGTGACATAAATTGTAGTAGTAGTAGTAGTGATATAAGTTGTAGTAGTAGTAGTGACATAAGTCGTAGTAGTAGTAGTAGTGATTTAAATTGTAGTAGTAGTAGTGATATAAGTCGTAGTAGTAGTAGTGATATAAGTGGTAGTAGTAGTAGTAGTAGTAGTGATATAAGTTGT
Source organism: Cherax quadricarinatus (assembly GCF_026875155.1). NCBI lineage: Eukaryota > Metazoa > Arthropoda > Malacostraca > Decapoda > Parastacidae > Cherax > Cherax quadricarinatus. The sequence goes on along the minus strand of NC_069435.1, from coordinate 40,653,720 downwards.
AGTAGTAGTAGTGATATAAGTTGCAGTAGTAGTAGTGATATAAGTTGTAGTAGTAGTAGTGATATAAGTGGTAGTAGTAGTAGTGATATAAGTGGTAGTAGTAGTAGTGATATAAGTGGTAGTAGTAGTAGTAGTGATATAAGTTGTAGTAGTAGTAGTGATATAAGTGGTAGTAGTAGTAGTGATATAAGTTGTAGTAGTAGTAGTGATATAAGTTGTAGTAGTAGTAATGATATAAGTGGTAGTAGTAGTAGTGATATTTGTAGTAGTAGTAGTGATTAAGTGGTATGTAGTAGTAGTGATATTTGTAGTAGTAGTTAGTGGTATAGTTGTAGTAGTAGTAGTGATATAAGTGGTAGTAGTAGTAGTAGTGATATAAGTTGTAGTAGTAGTAGTGATATAAGTGGTAGTAGTAGTATTGATATAAGTTGTAGTAGTAGTAGTGATATAAGTTGTAGTAGTAGTGACATAAGTTGTAGTAGTAGTGACATAAGTTGTAGTAGTAGTAGTGATATAAGTGGTAGTAGTAGTAGTGATATTTGTAGTAGTAGTAGTGATATAAGTGGTAGTAGTAGTAGTGATATTTGTAGTAGTAGTAGTGGTATAAGTTGTAGTAGTAGTAGTGATATAAGTGGTAGTAGTAGTAGTAGTGATATAAGTTGTAGTAGTAGTAGTGATATAAGTGGTAGTAGTAGTATTGATATAAGTTGTAGTAGTAGTAGTGATATAAGTTGTAGTAGTAGTGACATAAGTTGTAGTAGTAGTGACATAAGTTGTAGTAGTAGTAGTGACATAAGTTGTAGTAGTAGTAGTAGTGATATAAGTCGTAGTAGTAGTGATTTAAGTTGTAGTAGTAGTAGTGATATAAGTGGTAGTAGTAGTAGTAGTGATATAAGTGGTAGTAGTAGTAGTAGTAGTAGTGATTATAAGTTGTAGTAGTAGTAGTGATATAAGTGGTAGTAGTAGTAGTAGTAGTGATATAAGTTGTAGTAGTAGTAGTGATATAATTGGTAGTAGTAGTAGTGATATAAGTTGTAGTAGTAGTAATGATATAAGTTGTAGTAGTAGTAGTGACATAAGTGGTAGTAGTAGTAGTAGTGATATAATTGGTAGTAGTAGTAGTAGTAGTGATTTAAGTTGTAGTAGTAGTAGTGATATAAGTTGTAGTAGTAGTAGTGATATAAGTTGTAGTAGTAGTAGTGATATAATTGGTAGTAGTAGTAGTAGTAGTAGTGATATAAGTTGTAGTAGTTATAGTGATATAATTGGTAGTAGTAGTAGTAGTAGTGATATAAGTTGTAGTATTAGTAATGATATAAGTTGTAGTAGTAGTAGTAATGATATAAGTTGTAGTAGTAGTAGTGATATAAGTTGTAGTAGTAGTAGTAGTAGTAGTAGTGATATAAGTTGTAGTAGTAGTAGTGATATAAGTTGTAGTAGTTAGTAGTAGTAGTGATATAAGTTGTAGTAGTAGTAGTGATATAAGTGGTAGTAGTAGTAGTAGTAGTGATATAAGTTGTAGTAGTAGTAGTGATATAAGTTGTAGTAGTAGAAGTGATATAAGTGGTAGTAGTAGTAGTGATATAAGTTATAGTAGTAGTAGTGATATAAGTGGTAGTAGTAGTAGTAGTGACATAAGTTGTAGTAGTAGTAGTGATATAAGTGGTAGTAGTAGTAGTAGTAGTGATATAAGTTGTAGTAGTAGTAGTGATATAAGTAGTAAGTAGTAGTAGTGACATAAGTTGTAGTAGTAGTAGTGGTATAAGTTGTAGTTAGTAGTAGTTAGTAGTGACATAAGTTGTAGTAGTAGTAGTGATTAAGTTGTAGTAGTAGTAGTAGTAGTAGTAGTAGTAGTAGTAGTAGTAGTAGTAGTAGTAGTAGTAGTAGTAGTAGTAATACAATATGGTGGAACAATCAACTCGCACATGAGTAAAAGGATATAAAAGCTATTACTTGGGTAACATAAAAATAGGTTAGACTAATATGTCTATTGGAGGTTGGGTTAGAAAAGGCCTGTTTCAGTGTTCATCCTAGTAGTAGTAGTAGTAGTAGTAGTAGTAGTAGTAGTAGTAGTAGTAGTAGTAGTAGTAGTAGTAGTTAGTAGTAGTAGTAGTAGTAGTAGTAGTAGTAGTAGTAGTAGTAGTAGTAGTAGTAGTAGTAGTAGTAGTAGTAGTAGTAGTAGTAGCAGCCTATATATTCCCTCTGTGTCCATGTATTGTTTGTAACGGCTTGACAAATCTCCTGGAGAGCGAAACGTTGCCACAATAAAATGTCACATTAGTTTCACTTGTGTCCTTTTACTTTACGTATTGTTGGTAATTCTACCAACATACAAGTAGTAGTTAATCCAGCCTTGTCTTCCTTCCTTAATTTTCCTTATTCGTTCATACAACTCCAGTAGATTATTGAGGCAAGACTTAATTTCTCTAAATCTATGGTGGTTACCTGTACAAGAAATAAGGTATCTCCTTTCTAGATGCTCAGGCAATCCAGCTGTCAGGTTCATTTCCCGTTACCAAATTCTCAGCCAAAATTCTTTAACACGATCCATATGAAATTCTGATGACGGTCTTCTTGAATAACTTTACTTACCTTTCCAGTGTTGGCAGTATTTTTGACACTGAAGGACGTTCGTCCAGCTTTTAATCGAGAAAAAGTATTCAAAATACTGTGTCCGATACATTGCTTCGTCGCCAAATGCTTGCTGAAGCATTTTGTGAGTTTTGCCAGCCATATTGTGAGTTTTACCTGCCATTTTGTGAGTTATACCAGCCATTTTGTGTGTTATACCAGCCATTTTGTGTGTTTTACCAGCCATTTTGTGAGTTTTACCAGCCATTTTCCCAAGCGTGAAATAGATTACACACACACACACACACGGTCTTCTTTCTCTCTTTCTTTCTTTTAAATATTCCTTTCTATTGCACAGAAACCGCAACATAGTACTGAAAGCATTACTAAAAAATGATCGTCTAACCTCAACGAAACACCGACTGCACTGAAACTCGCCAAGCTACTCCACGAAAGAATGTACTTCGCAGCTGCCGTGTTTCACCTAAGTAGCGTGCGAGAATTCAAGTGTGAGAGGTTATTTTCATTGCATCTCCTGTGGCATCAGACCTCTTGATTTTTGATGAGTTTCACTGTGTTAATAGATTCGTTACCTCTTATTTTGATACATGAATTCAATTCAATATATGTTTATCAGTCCTTTGAGCTTTGCATTCTGGCACCATCCCTATGTCTTCAATGAATGCCTTTTTAAATCTTCTGTTTTATTATTCCCACATTTCTCTATCATCTTCTATGAGTACCCCTCCCTTCCTCTATCCTTCCCTCCCTCCCTCCTTCCCTCTCTCCCTCCCTCCCTCCATCCCTTTCTCTTCAGCCTTGTCATCTATCTCTTACAATCACATTCCTTCTGATGCGAATATATAGTTATTTTGGCTGTGATGTGATCTTTGTTGCTATGTAATTTTCAAACTTCAGTATTCATTCCTCACTATCTTTTAAGTTGCCCTTATTAACTGCTATCTACTTTTTCCATGCTTTTTTGAGCCTACCTTCGGTTGTGATTAATTCAAGGACTTTCTTTGTACCTTGATTTCTTATACCTTCTGTTAGGTAGAAACCTAACAGGAGGAGCTGTTATCTCCAGGTACTGTCTGGCAAGGCCCTCCCTCACCTCACTGATTGTCTGTCCTTCGTTCCATTTAGAAAAAAATCTTCCCAGGATAGTCCCCTCTTCTGTAATATCATTTATTATTTGTGCTTCCTTCCATGTTCTCAACGTCCACCACTATAAGTATTCAAAGCTGAGGATATTATGGAAATGGAGAAAATTTCTTCAGAAAGGGGATTTCAGCCCTCTCAGCCCCCTTCAGCCCCCTGAGGGCCACAGCCTTCCAGAGAGCTGAGTCGTCATAAGTCACGCCACCTCTGCGGAGTAGTGTTTGTGAAATACGATTGACAGAGAAATGAGAAAAAGGATTCTCTTTACCTTAGCAGAAAAAATACAGAACAACCCTGCATCACTTCCCTTATAATGTGGGATAATAATGAACTATCATCTATGCCCAGACAACAAGAAATCGACCATCTTGTATTAACTACTTTGCAGTGTTTAGCAAGGAAGGGAAATAACGATGAGTGCAGCAAATCCTTTGCAAGGAAGGCGCGCCAAAGCGAAACCCGAGGCAGGAGTCAGATTACTTTAAGAACTGGAAGGGGAAACGTGCTTTGAACCCATCAATCGTTACTTCTCCTACTGTATAGTCACTGAAGTTAACAGTCTCCACATTTCTGCTCTTCTCATAACCCCACAGATGAAGAATTGAGACACTTATGCAACATATGGGAATCTTTGAGGAAACGTTTCGCCACACAGTGGCTTCATCAGTCCAATACAAAGTAGAATGGGTAAGAAGAGGAGGAGATTGAGGTAATCAGTCCCTCAGCCTGGAACCGATGCGTTCAGTCCATCACTCTTGTAGGAAGTATAGTTTAGGTATGCACAATGTTCACCAAGACCGGAGTCCTGGCACGGATCTTAATCTTGCGATGACCCGTCTCTGGCTCCTGAAGGAGAAAGGGTTCTGCAATGTTGCAACGTATGCTGCTGAAGCACTGTTATGGTCAGTTCATCTGGTGCGTCTCATCAGCGACAACACCGTATGTACTCCTAACTGTGAACACGGGTGAGCAGGAGGATACGTCGTTATCACGTCGTTATCGTCGTTATCAGACAGCTTGTCTGGTTTGTTGACTCCATTGTACACTAGTGTAGCCGCAGTCATCTCTGGGTCCTCTTCAGGAGGGGACATCAGTGCTAGTTGCCTGCGGAGTGTCTCAGTAACTTCGCACTCCAGAAGATAGTGTGTAAGGGGGCGCTGGACAACGTGCTGGCAGTACTGGCACATCTCCTCGTCAGCCTTGTTTACCATCATCTTGGTGTGGGAAAGCCCAAACAAAGCCGATGGATGGCGGTACATTGCGCTCTGGACCAGCTTCTATCATATAGAGGGGGTTCTCCCTGAGTCGCTGCTCGGTACCACTGTTGAGATGGGGTATCACCTAAGACCTGCTTCGACTCACCTGACTGCAGTACATAAGCTACCTCTCTGGCTACCTGTGCTGTACTTCCTACAAGAGTAATGGACTGAACAGATCGATTTCAGGCTGAGGGGCTGGTTACCTCAATTTTCTCGTCTCCTTACCCATGTCTACTTTATACTGGACTGATGAAGCCACTGTGTGGCCAAACGTTTCTTCAATAAATATTCCCATATGTTGCATAAGTGTCTCAATTCTTCAACTAGTCGGGTTTCAAAACAATTCTTCACAACCCCACAGATTTTTTTTTTTGGTCATTAATACCAAGCATCTCCTACTCTGATCACTGTTTCTCTTGTGTCTATGATATACCCTTCTGGGAATCATTCTGCCTTGGTGGGTCCTGTCTTATGGAAGATTTGTCTAACAGGGGATTTTGTCCTACCCTTGTGGACCGGTAGTTCAGTTCACTTGCAGTACTCTACTAAAATTACACTATCTACCATTATTTTTCCACTACTGTCTATTTTTCCCTCTATGACTACTGCATTATTCCGCCAACTACCACTACTATTACTACTACATCACTACAACTACTACTACTACTCTCTCCTCCTACCACTACTGTTCTCTGCTCCCGTTCTACCGCCCCATCCTCTGGCATCCTTCCAGTCTAGTTTAAGGGTGATTTGTTAATGGTCTAAGTTGTCACAGGTTTCACTCTCCTAGGTGTAGGTTATTTATGTACTGCACTGGTTAACATTCCAGAAAATTTGTCTCTATGATAGCTACAATATATGGATACCTCTCTGCTACTTTGCCTTTAGTTCAACTCTTTTGTTTGCGATACCATCTTCGTTTAAATATCGCATTCTGACTGTTTAATCTTTCAGTTAGTGCTGGGAGTTCTGGTTTTAGGACTGACTTCTGGAAGAAATTTAAGTAAGGGGAACCTGGGAGGAAGAGGGATAGGAAGTGTTGTCAATAAAGCTGGTGTGAAGAGGGAGAATAGTAAATAAGGAAATACAAGCTGGAGTTTACCTGGAGTTTACCTGGAGAGAGTTCCGGGGGTCAACGCCCCAGCGGCCCGGTCTGTGACCAGGCCTCCTTAGGTCAGTGTCCCGGGATGCGACCCACACCAGTCGACTAACACCCAGGTACCCATTTTACTGATGGGGAACATAGACAACAGGTGGAAAGAAACACGTCCAATGTTTCTACTCTGGCTGGGAAATCGAACCCAGGCCCTCACCGTGTGAAGCGAGAGCGTTAACCACCAGGCCACCAGATAAAATAAAGTGCCTGGACCATTAGTGTAATTTATATTAAAGAGGGTAGAGGATGGAAAAAAAGGGTGTGCTGGTTTTTTCACTTGATTACTGATTGGTGGCTCTTGGTTCTCTGTGGCACCTGGCTCTTGGTCCTCCTCCCTTGCTTTTGTGATTGCCTCGCTTCGTATTTTCCTCTTCTCCCACCTCAGTTTTCCAGCTTTTCTCTGCTCCTATGCTCAATCCCTCTCCATCGCACCTTTCCAACTTGACAAGACTTGAGTTCTTGTTAAGTTCTCGATCCATAATTGCTTTTGATGGAATGATCACTGTCACTGAACGACGTCTTCTCTTTTGTAATATCCCATTTTTTCCTCCTCTGACTGTAGCTGTTAACATCTCTTCTGTCTCCCCTCCTTCCTTCATCTCCTGCTTTCCCTTGCTGCTCTAGTACTCTAAATATCATCAAAGAATTCTTCCTTTGTGCTATCTTATTCGCCATCCCATGTGTTCATTTATTTTAACAGCCACCTCCACTCTCTCCTGTATTAGTTTTGTTACTGTTTTGTCTCATCTTTTTTTTTCATTATGTCTGAGAGGTTCAGTCCTCTTACTTTTCTCAGTTCCTTATTGCTTGAATAGCTTCTCTAAGCAACCACTCTGTGTGTGTGTCTACTCGCCTAATTGTGGTTGCAGGGGTCGAATCATAGTGTGTGTGTACTCACTATTTGTCCTCACCTATTTGTGGTTGCAGGGGTCGAATCATAGTGTGTGTGTACTCACTATTTGTCCTCACCTATTTGTGGTTGCAGGGGTCGAGTCATAGCTCCTGGTCTCGCCTCTTCACTAGTTGCTATTAGGTCCTCACTCTCTCTGCTAATTGAGTTTTATCAAACCTCGTCTTAAAACTATGTATAGTTCCTGCCGCCACTACGTCATTTTCTTGGCTATTCCACTTCATGACAATTCTGTGACTGAAGAAATACTTCCTAACATCCATTTGGCTCATCTGAGTCTTCAACTTCCAATTGTGACCCATTGTTTCTGTGTCCCATCTCTGGAACATCTTGTCTTTGTCCACACTGTATGTTACACACAGTATTTTATATGTCGTAATCATGTCTACCCTGACCCTCGTGTCCTCCAGTGTCGTCAGGCCGATTTCCCTTACCCTTTCTTCATAGGACAATCCCCTTAGCTCTGGGACTAGTCTTGTTGCAAACCTTTGCACTCTAATTTCTTGACGTGCTTGACCAGGTGTTTGTTCCAAACTGTTGCTGCATACTCCAATATGGACCTGACGTATATGGTATACAGAGTCTTGAACGTGTGCGTGCGTGTGTGCGTGCGTGCGTGTATTTACAGCGAAAAAAATTAAGTCTACTCAGGCAAATCAATCATGTCATGGACTCTGTGACTGGCTAACATATACCTTCTCACCTCGCTATATTTCTGAAGATATCCTTGATATACTTTTGTAAATATATTTCTACAAATATCATCTATATATTGCGATAGATATCCTCTACATATATCTTGAAATAATTGTGTTTTACATTAGACTTGATAGAGATCCACACTGAGTGAAATATGACTTAATATTTAAGTTCTACACAGAGAGGAACATTGATCTGAGAAACTTACATACAGAGTGAAATATTGGCCAGATAAAGGACGACACAGAAACACTGATGTGACGAAGCTCAACACAGAGTGAATCATTACCTGGCAGAGCTGTGGGAGATAATATCTGTATTGTTCAACTGAAATCTTTCCTCTGCTACAGCAGATATTTTCCTGTAGTTGACTATTATTAGTATTACAATAATGAGAAAGCACTGAACCCGTTGGGGTCATGCAGCGCCTAGGGGAATGGAAAACACTCAGACTCGATTCAAGGAATTGGAGCACAGGTTCAATTCCTTAGATCAGGGGCCCCCTCACCAGCTTCAAGGAACCTTACTTGATGGGTTGTAGTTGACTAGACACCCTGTTAAGCAGTGTACCTGAGCATCATCCAACACCTACTGAATTACTTAGTTTCCCTCACATACTTACATACCCCTATTATCCATCTATCAAGCAATTCAGATAAAAAATACTGAAAATTAGGATTTTTAGTTGCTAGATAAAATTCTCTTTTGTGAGAGGGTCAGTTTAGGTCATTTGCTGGAGGAGGTGGGGATGCTCGAGCCTCCGTCTGGTAACTCCCTGAGGGAGGGTGAGGCACTCTCACCTACATCAGTGAGGTGCATTATAGCTGGCGAAGAGCTCTTGACCTAAGTAATTGAACTATTGCCCACTTTTGTGAAATTGCATTATTAAGTTATCAGCGATGAACGATGAAGTCAATTGGATGAGAGGCTTCAGAAACTAGAATTTAAATTTCCCCAATTTCTCCCATTACAAAAGTCAAATTAGAACCAACATAATCCAAAACTATTCCAAACTTTTTATAAGTTAGACTGACCACAGTTTAAGATTTAAGTACTTACTTAAAATAAGCATGCGTGTAATTAAGTGAATGTTATTTAAACATTGGGTACATAACGTAACAATTGTTTGCAGTGATGTTTAGTACATTATGAAGGTTTTAACCTACGAAAACCCAATAAAGTCAAAACCTTTGACTTATGACTCACGATATTGTAATGACATATTTCTGACTGGAAGAGAGTCGCCATTAAAACGTACACAAGTTTGCTCTGAGGAAAACACATCACTACAAGTTTGAAGCCGAAGAGGAGATGCATTCTTCAGTTACTGCACAGAGTCCAATAAAATTTGCAGCAACACAGCTTGCACTCTTGACACGACTCTTTAATTTCTTATGGTACATCAGCTCTTAAAATTTGATACCATTGGAAAATGTTTTATTTTGATGAGGGAAAAGCTAAAAAAAAAAATGATTTATAATGCACCTTTTGAATGGGAGGATTTCAGATCCCACCCAAAGGAGGAAAGGATAAGTTATGTTCCTTGGATCACGAGCCCTCACCAGCAACAATACAAAATAATACAGTAATATAAAACAGTCCTATACTAGTTTGAAATTAAAAATGGCACGAGGCTACATACTCCATTAACAACACTAGTCTTCTTCTAGGCAGGATACACCAGTGTTGAAATTTTGGAAACAGTCTGGAGCCATTTTCTAAAGTCACCCTCCAGCCCTCTTGATCTAGGGAATTGGATCTGTGCTCCAGTTCCATGAATTAAGCCTGAATAACTTCCATTTTCATCCCCCACAGGCGCTGCATAATCCTACGTGGTTGTTAGGTAAGACACATATGCAACAGTTAGGTACCTTTATTGTGAAACGTTTCGCCTACACAGTAGGCTTCTTCAGTCAAGTACAGAAAAGTTGATAGAAGCAGAAGATACTGCTTCTATCAACTTTTCTGTACTTGACTGAAGAAGCCTACTGTGTAGGCGAAACGTTTCACAATAAAGGTACCTAACTGTTGCATATGTGTCTTACCTAACAACCTGTCGGTATTTTATACCATTTTAATGTATAATCCTACGTGTTTAGCGCTTCCCTTCATTATAATAATAATAATCTAAAGTCACCTTCCAGAAAGCAGCTTCAGGTTTGATCAATATAAAAGTGATAAAAACATCATCGACACTGTCAATTGTTCCAGGAATCTTCACCTGGTAATAGTTGACCAGGGTTGAGAAATTTAAAAATCGATCGGATAAGTAGTTTGTAAGTTATAACGACAAACTTAGAGGAAGTTAAGCCTTGGCACTGTGTCGCACACTATGGAAAACCTCACTAAACTCGTCAAAATTAAAAACGCTACAAAAACGTAAGTTCTCAATTCTTCTCTAACTTCTCTACAAACATCTAAGAAAAAATCTGAGATTTTTAAGAGTTCAAATTGGTAAAAAAGATCTATAAAATAGGCACAATGACAGGTACGAGACCCAAATTCCGTAAAACCTGTTTCCACTGAAGATTCACCAACTCTTAAGAGTTTCAAGCCTACCAGAAGAAGCATTCTCTAGTTATTACTTGCTAAGCTATTTACATAATAACACTGGCAATTTAAGACTTATTTGGCTCAAAGTGAAAACTTCCTTTCCATAAACCACATAAACACTAAAAGTTTGAAGCCTACCAGAAGAGGTATTCTTCAGTTTTCTCGACAATTTAAAAAAAAAATTAAAGTTTGCTACTAAACAGTTTTTGTCTAACAAAATGCCATATCTAACAGCATAAATATCTCCAGAGAATACTAGAAGGTCGTAAATTTATAATGAAACAGAATTCTTCCTCCGTAAGCCAAGCGTGTCGTAAGAGGCAACCAAAATGCCGGGAGCAAGGGGCTAGTAACCCCTTCTCCTCTAAACATTATTAAATTTAAAAAGAAAGTGTGTTTTTTTTTATTAGATCACCCGTCTCGGTGATATATTGGCCGGTTTGTTGAATACATATGTCGTGCCGAATAGGTAAAACTTACGATTTTGGCATAAATATCAACGCTCTTCTTCCCGACTAAGGCAAGCGAAAATTAGTGAATGCAATAATTTCGCAAGAAATAATTCTGACCCTAACCAAAGAAATATATTTCATTGTGTTTGTTTATTATTAAATTATTGTAACTTATCTAAAATATATATAGTTGGATTAGGCTAAATTAAATTGCGCTTGTTATAATATCACGAACAAACGTTACAAGATGCAAAACAACCACAGGGGGAGTTGAATAATAGCTCTAGGCCTTTCGTGTTGCAATCACCACATCAGGAGCTTACAATGTTGCAGAAAAGAGCAAGTCTAAGCAAATACGATCCCTTTCGCGTTTTTGATGGTATTAATTAAAAATTTAAATAATAAAATAATAAAAATTTAATAATAATAATAATAATATTAATAAAATTAATAAAAGGAATAATAATAATAACAATAATAATAATAATAATAATAATAATAATAATAATAATAATAATAATAATAATAATAATAATAATAATGTCGTCTTTTTTTGGATGACACTACAAAAATTTGCACTTTTGTGGTATCATTCTTTATATGGAACACATCAGAGTAAATATTTTGAAATCGAATGATTGTTTCAAAATAATCCATCGGGACTAAAAATATAGAGCCAGTCAAGAGTCATTCTTCCAACTATTCCAAGTTATATATACTAATTTAGTCTACTGAAACCTGGCCCTCACACAAACTATATTTAATGACAGTGAGAAACGACAACTCTTAAATATTAAAGTCATTTAGAAGAGGCATACTAAAATATATTTACGGTAATTTAATGGGATTAAAATTACATTATTCTCTTATTAAAGTTGACAGATGTGAACCTACACACCTGACTAATACTTCCCATCGTCACTGAGTCAGGTGGCTGATGTTTTCAGACGTCTGTAACTACGTTACCTACCTGGAGTCTACCTGGAGGGTGTTCTGGGGATCCATGTCCCCGCGGCCCGGTCCATGACCAGGCCTCCCGGTGGATCAGCACCTGATCAACCAGGCTTTTACTGTTGGCCTCACATAGTCCATCGTACGAAACACAGCCCGACTGATCCGGCACCGACTTTAAGTATCTGTCAAGCTCCGTCTTGAAGGCAGCCAGGAGCCTATTGGTAATTCCACATATGCTTGGTGGGAGGCTGTTGAACAGTCTTGGGCCCCGGACACTTGTAGTGTTTTCTCGTAGTGTACCAATGACTCCCCTACTTTTCACTGGGAGTATTTTGCACACGTCCTGCCCAATTTTTTACTTTCGTAGGGAGTGATTTGTGTGTGCAGATTCGGGACCATTCCTTCTAGGATTTTCCAAGTGTAGATTATGATATATTTCTCTCGCCTGCCTTCCAGGGAGTACAAGTCAAGGGCTTGCAAGTGTTGCCAGTGCTTGGGGTGCTTATTGGAACTTATATGTTAGAAGGTCTCTGTACATTCAGTCGCAATTTTCCTCAAACTCGAATTTATCCGAGCATTCGGATGTGGAATGCCGTTTTCCCTAATTCTCCCCAGTATTGTACCCCTGTTTGAAAATTGAAGCCGATGGGATTAGCATTGTCGTGTAGAGCGAAATAATAATAAATAATAAAAATAATAATAATATAATAAAATATAATAATATAATAATAATAATATAATTAATTAAAAATAAAATAATAATATGTTATTTAATAATACAATAAAAAATAATAATTAATAATAATATAATAATAATAATAATAATATAATAAATAAATAATAAAATAATAATAATAATAATAATAATAATGTTAATGGTTATTTGGTGTTTCGGGTAGCGGGAGTAATTTTACGTCTTCGGAGGCTTCTTACTTTATTTGCAAGTCGTGGGGGTACACGGTTGTGTGTTGAGTGCCGTGGCCTAGAGGGCCTCCCGAGGGAAGAAGGAGAAGATGCGAGTGAGTGAGCAGCATCCCAAACTCGGCTGACCTGGAGGGGCGCACTGATGCGCAAATAGAACTAAGGGCTGACAGCATAGGCTGTCTGTCGACAGTACGCTGTCACTTTTCTGGCCACTCCCTTGCGCGTCCCAATGCGACAATACTATGGGAAAAACTGGGTCCTCTCTCGTAGAACAGGGCACAGAACACAAAATAAAAACAGGATTACATATGCAAGGAAAAAAAATTCTAAGTAGGTCATAGGCAGTGAGCATCGATGGCATCACTGCAGCCTTCCTGCATCTGGACAGATACTGCAACACAGGAGACATCGCTGCATGCTGACTGTGACGTTAACAGGGTACGGTCCCCTCTGAACGGTTAAGTATCACGTAGGAGTCACTGCAGGTTTCACTCAACTTGGAGAAACGACATGCTGGTGCCCTCGAGTGAACTCGTCAAAAATTTAAAGCAAATTGGGCAGGACTTCTGGCTAGCGACTCAGGAAGGTCACTTCTCGACTTCGCGCTGGGCTTCACTCCCCTAAGCGTGGAGTGGTCTGGACGAGTGTGGCGAGGACGCCTGGCGAACACTGGGGAGTCTTTAAACATACACAGACGGAGTGACGAGCTGCAGTCAATTTTAAATCATCTTTGCGCGGAGCTCATTGAAGCTTGTGACACGAGGCGACACAGTGCCTGCTGACAGAGCTTAAACCTGCGGCTTGACGAGTGTCATTCACTCGACGTTGGAGCAAGCAGGTTAGTCTAGCATCCCAGACTGTTTTCTTACATTTAACTGGCACTCTGAAGGTCTGGAAAGGGAAGTGAAACAAATCTCGATGGAATCGTAGCAGGTACGATTCTGCAAAATCTACGAGCGACGAGATAAGAGTTTTGTACAAGGGCTCATCGCTCAGGGCGACAAATATAGCTGTTCAATCGTGGTCACACCGGGTGACAGGAAACAAGAGCTCAAGACACACGGACACAGGAAAACTTTACCCCACTTTGGGCAGTACATGCTGTACAACTGGCTTAACTACAATGATGCTTTTCTGTGACGAATTGTCACTAAGCCATACACAAATTTATTTAATTTATTATTTATTTATTTAGTAATTTAAGCAACTTCAAGGTACAAAAATACAGGTAAGAGCAGCATGCCCAAAGCCACTTATGTGCTTAGCATTCCGGGCGGGGCTTAAAATTTAACTTAGATTAACTAAGCAGATGAAATCAGTGATAAAACATTATTTTAAACAGATAACTATAAAGCACAAATGAGTATTACAAAGACAGGTCATATGGTTGCTTGCATTGCTGTACATTCAGTCGAATGGAGTATTCTGTTAGGTAGTGTATTTAAAAAATATAAAGTTAGAGTGGTCCTAGGTTTAAACATTTGTGTGTATATAATTGTGAGTAAATATAGGAATATACAATTTATAAAGGTTCAGTTATTCAGTTTTTTTTGGGGTTTTTTGGGAGGAGTAAGTGATCTTTGAGAAGAGACTTGAATTTATAAACAGGTAGTGTTTCTTTTATATTTACATGTGAGAACACTGAGAGGAATTAATTAACACGACCTATATCTTCTTTCATTCTTCTTGACAATACTGACATATTTACTGAAACACTCGATGTGACATCATGTGATGTCAGGCGTGACGTCACCAGCACTGTGACATCAGCAGACATCTCGCGGTGACGTCAGGCAGACATCGTGACGTCATGAAGTCGGACAGCAGCAGACCACAGCATGTGACCTGGGACATCTGGCTTGGTAACCCACGTGGCTTGTAGATCCACATGACATCATCCACACCCCACGTGGCGTCGGGATCCACATGGCATCGTACCTACGTGGCTTGCTGATCCAAGTGGCTTGCTGATCCATGTGGCTTGCTGATCCACGTGGCTTGCTGATCCATGTGGCTTAGTGATTCACATGGGTTCAAGTGGCCTCGGGCACTCGGATACACAGCTCTGGCAATGAATTCACATGGAAAACAGCAGAAACACAGCAGAGGGAGTGAACACATAATGGTGGTAGGTGGGTGAGGTGAGAGTGTACAGCAGGGCAAGCGTGGGCGAGGCAAGGAAACGGCCACTTCCTCATCTTCTCCCACAAACGTGGAGACATGCACACTGGATGCAGAAATCACCACAAAACTGTGGCTTGCTGAAATAGGTGTGCTGAGCTGAACAACAACAGCAGAACATACAAGTGACGCTGAAAACGTGACTTGAGAAACAGCGTGGGACGCTGTAGCATGGGATCACTGGGACACCACTTACAATTCTCGAAGAAATTCGGCAAATTTCGGCTAGATACTGCTTGTACCTCTGTCTGGATGCTGAAACGTACAAACACGACATCAGGATAACTCGTTGAGAGACGGATGCTTGTTGTGTAGGGTGATGAAGTGAACAACTTCATCCCTTCCTCTCTCTCCGGGCAAACACAACTGCTGCGACCACCGCTTCCCACCAACGTGAAACAGAATTATTTGGTAAGCTGAAAGCGGGGTTCAGTGATAAGTGGTTCCAGGCACTTCTTTTAACTGCGGTATCTGGGGTTCCCATGCCGTGTTTTAAGTCCCCATGGCCCGGGAGGGTCATAACCGCGAGGAGAGAGGAGTCACCATGTTGACTGAGTCTAGGCCGCTGAGTGAGTGAGCGAGTGCGAGTGGGACCAGCGTCCCACTGACCTGGTCTGGCCTGGAAAGGGCAGCACCTGAGTGCCGCGAAATATGAACTAAGCTGGCAGACAGCATAGGCTGTCTGTGCAGACAGCATAGGCTGTCTGTGCAGACAGTACAGACTGTCTACATAAAAATTAATAACACTTCTGTTTTTAAAAATCTATATATTCTGAACGATGATTGAAGATTGTGGTGCAGACGAGGCGAGAAATTTACTTGAACAATATAAAAGTTATATGACCAGGGGAACAGTTTTTCATGACAGGGGAAGAGTTATTATGACCTGGGGAGCGTTATCCTGACCAGGGTAGGGTTATTATGACCATGAGAACAGTTTTCATGACATGGGGAAACAGTTATCATGACCAGGGGGGGGGAGTTTTATGACCAGGTCAGTTTCATGAACAGGGAAGTTATTTTGAAACCCGGGGAACAGTTATCATGACTAGGGGAAAAAGTTTTCATGACAGGGTAACATTATCATGACATCAAATGGTGTCAATCACAGTTATCATAACCAGGGAAATTTATTATGGCCAGGGAACAATTATCATGACCAAAGGAACAATTATCATGGCCAGGGGAACAATTATCATGACCAGGGGAACAATTATCATGGCCAGGGGAACAATTATCATGACCAGGGGAACAATTATCCTGGCCAGGGGAACAATTATCATAACCAGGGGAACAATTATCATGACCAGGGGAACAATTATCATGGCCACGGAACAATTATCATGGCCAGGGGAACAATTATCATGGCCAGGGGAACAATTATCATGGCCAGGGGAACAATTATCATGGCCAGGGGAACAATTATCATGGCCAGGGGAACAATTATCATGACCAGGGGAACAGATATCATGACCATGGGAGCAGTTATGATGACAAGGGAAATAGGTGTCATGATCAAAGGAACAGTTATCATAAGCAGGGGAACAGTTATCATAAAAAGAGGAACAGTTATCAAGATCAGGGTAACAATTATCATTACTATGGGAACAGTTACCATGACCAGGGAAATAGTTATCATGTCCAAAGGAACAGCTATCATGACCAGGGAAACAGATATCATAAAGAGGGGAAAGTTATCATAAGCAGGGGAAAAGTTATCATGACCAGGGTAACAGTTATCAATAACAGGGGAACAGTTATCAATAACAGGGGAACAGTTATCAATAACAGGGGAACAGTTACCGTGACCAGGGGAGCAGTTATTATGACGAGGGAAATAGTTATCCTGACAAAAGGAAAGTTATGATAACCAGGGGAATAGTTATCATGAACAGGGTAGGAGTTATCATGACCAGGGGAACAGTTATCATGACCAGGGGAACAGTTATCATGACCAGGGAAAAAATTATTATGACCTGGGGAACAGTTATCATGACCAGGGTAGGTGTTATTATGACCAGGGGAACAGTTATCATGACCTGGGGAACAGTTATCATGAGCAGGGTAGGAGTTATCATGACCAGGTGAACAGTTATCATGACCAGATTAGGAGTTATCATGAACATAGGAACAGTTATCATGACCAGGAGAACAGTTATAATGAACAGGGTACTAGTTATCATGACCAGGGGAACAGTTATTATGACCAGGGTAATAGGTATCATGACCAGGGGAACAGTTATCATGACCAGGGTAGGTTATCATGACCAGGGGAACAGTTATCATGACCTGGGGAACAGTTATCATGACCAGGGTAGGAGTTATCATGACCTGGGGAACAGTTATCATGACCAGGGTAGGAGTTGTCATGACCAGAGGAACAGTTATCATGACCAGGAGAACAGTTATCATGAGCAGGGTAATAGGTATCATGACCAGGGGAACAGTTATCATGACCAGGGTTGGAGTTATCATGACCAGGGGAACAGTTATCATGACCTGGGGAAAGTTCATGAACAGGTAGAGTTATCATGCCAGGGGAACAGTTATCCCTGACCCCGAGTGGAGTTATCATGACCAGAGGACCAGTTATCATGACCAGGAGAACAGTTATCATGAACAGGGTACTAGTTATCATGACCAGGGGAACGGTTATCATGACCAGGGTAATAGGTATCATGACCAAAGGAACAGTTATCATAAGCAGGGGAGCAGCTATCGTAACCAGGGGAACAGTTATCATGACCAGGGTACGAGTTATCATGCCCAAAGGAACAGTTATCATAACACTAGGAACAGTTATCATTGCCGAGGGAGCAGTTTCATTACCAGTGTAACAGTTATCATGAACAGGGGACAGATATTATAACCAGGGAAATAGTTACCATGACCAAATGAACAGCTATCATAACGAAGGAAATAGTTATCATTAGCAGGGGAACAGCTATCATAACCAGTGTAAAAGTTATCATTAACAGGGTAACAGTTATCATGACCAGGGAAATAGGTATCATGACCAAAGGAACAGTTATCATAAGCAGGGGAACAGCTATCGTAACCAGGGGAACAGTTATCATGACCAGGGAAACAAATTATGAACAGGGGAACAGTTATCATGACCAGGGAAATATTTATCATTACTAGGGAAACAGTTATCATGACAAGAGGAACAGTTATCATTAGCAGGGGAACAGTTATCATTACCAGGGTAACAGTTATGATAACGAGGGGAACAGCTATCGTTGCAAGGGTTACAGTTATCATAACCAGGAGAACAGTTATTATGGCCAGGGGAACTGTTATGATAACCAGGGGAACAATTATCATTACCAGTGGAACAGTTATCATGACCAGGGAACACTTATGATAGCCAGGGGAACAGTTATCGTTATTTGGGTAATAGTTATCCAAACCAGAAGAACAGTTACTTTGACCAGGAGAGCAGTTTTCATTACCAGGGTAACTGTTATCATAACCAGGGGAGCAGTTATCATGACCAGGGGAACATTTATCAATACCAGGGGAACAGTTATCATTACCAGGGTAACAATTATCATAACGAGGCGAACAGTTAACCCTCACCAGGGGAAACAGTTTTTCATGACAGGGAAGAAAATTTATTTTGACAGGGGAACAGATATCATGACCAGGGGAACAGTTATCATAACCAGGGAACAGTTTATGTGACCAGGGAAACTTATCTGAACCAGGGGAAACGTTTCATGACAGGGAACAGTATCAGACCGGGGAACAGTTATCATGACCAGCGAACAGATATCATGACCAGGGGGAAAAGGGTTTTCATGACCGGACAGACCCCGGGAGCGTTATCACGACCAGGGAAAAGTTACATGACTGTGTAACAGGTCCCTTACCACGGATCAGTGTTGTCACTACCGGAAAAACATTATCTAGCTAGGGAGAGGTTACATTTCAAGCAATTACTTTCAACTCTCCTTTCCATAATTCAGTTACAATTTAAAATAATAATTAAATAATGGGTGTGGTTTCTTATGACAGTTAAAAAGTGTTTTGTCAGCTATACTGGGGGTGAATTAAAATGTGTGGTTATCTTAAAGGTGTAAATACTTGTGGAAAACTTTTCCCGGTTGGATTTTGTGTTACTCATGTGATAAACCCTCCTGTGTTTCTTTTGTAATAATAATAATAATAATAATTTTAATAAAATGTTAATAGAAAAATTGTTTTTATACGTTAGCGGCCCCGAGGCTTCGATCATCGGGGCTTTCCCGACATTTCACGTAGATGAAGGCTCCACTATCAACCTGACCTGTGTGGTTTTTCTCACACTCTGAACCTCCCAACTTTATCTCTTGGTATCTAACGGCAAGTAACCTCTGTCATTTCCTTCTTTCTCTTCCTGTTTCCTTGTTTAGTGTTTCTACTGCATGTTTGGGCAACATCATAAATTTATATATTTGATGTTTTTTTTTAGAAGATATATTGTTAGACACATTGTTGACAACATTGTTGGATAACATGTTAGACAAAAATTTTTGACACATTGTTTGCAAAATTGTTAGAACATTGTTAGGCAACATTGTGACAACATTTTTAGAAATTTAGACAAATTTGTTTGACAACATTGTTTTGGCCATTGTTAGACAACATTGTTGGACACATGTTAGACAAAAATTGTTTGACAACATTGTTTTGACAACATTGTGATAACATTGTTAAGGGAACATTGTTAGACAACATTGTTAGACAACATTGTTAGACAACATTGTTGGACAACATTGTTAGGCAACATTGTTAGACAACATTGTTAGACAACATTGTTAGACAACACTGTTGGACAACATTGTTAGGCACATTGTTAGACACATTGTTTAGACAACATGTTAGACAAACTGTTGGACAACATGGGTTTGGCAACACTGTTAGACAATTGTTAGACAACAATTTTTAGACAAACAATGTGGACAACATGTTAAGCAACATTGTTAGACAACATTTGTTAGACAATATTGTTAGACAAACATGGGCTCATCATGGTCCTACTGTCAAGTCTCGACTCCCCCAAGGGCAAGTCGGAACAAAACTGGACTAACGATTTATTTTCACTTTGTGTAAACAGTAAACTGTCAGAGTGAAGTGCTGTGATTCCCTTCTGTTTGTTCTTGACTAAAATTTATGCAAAATTTCAATCCTGAATTCTTATATTCCCTTTTGACGTCGGAGGAAGTTCTTCAGGGTGGAATATAATTTGGAGGATGACGCAATATTATTTAGTGAAACAAGAACATAGTTCTTTGGTTCAGCAAAAAAGTATATTACTTTGTTGGACAAGATTTGGCTGCCAAATATGAAGATGTTTAGCAAATTTTACCTGCGAAATACATTAAAGATATTTTATTTTATGTAAATATTAAAAAGAGTTTGTTTTTAGGTGGGGTATTACCCTCAAACATCTTCAGTGTGTTAATGATATTTTAGATTGTTGTGATAGTGGTTATTAAACTGTTTATTTATTATTATTATTATTATTTTTTTGATTGGTATATTTGTGGCGAGGGGTGCGCAGTTGGGGATTATTATTTATGAAAAGTTCGTTTACACAGGTGATCTTTATCATATACAAGGTGACGTAAAAGCAATGGAGTTAGAGGGTGATCGTCACAGGGCCTTTTGAAAAAATGTTCCAGGGGGTCATCCGTTAAACTCTGCATAGATGGAGCAATCTAGAGAGTGATGTAGTGGAGGTAGGTACAAAATGCCTTAAGAAGAGGTACAATAAGCTCATGGAGCATCAGAGAGTGGACCCGGAAACTATGAATCAACCCTGCAAAACCCGAATAGTGAGTATACACCACACACAGTTGGGACCAACGCGGGCGAGTCACATAATTATTATTATAATCTAGGAGCACTAAACCGAAGATTACACAGCGCATTGGGGTATGAAGGTATTACCTTAATTCAAGGGAAATGGAACACAGAATCAACTCCCAGTCAAGATCCCCCACCCGCACAAGGAAACCCCCTTTAAAGGGATACGCGAGTCACAACCTCAAGTTTGTGAATTAGTTCTTTTTGGCTAACCCACATAAATATGTCAGGGGGTTAGTGAACAATCCCTGAAGTGATTTACAAGTTGCCCTGAGCCACCATAAGTGTGGGAGAGCCACAATTTATAAGTGAACTAAAAGTGATATTGCGGCGTAAGCAGAGCGACAGGCCTAGTGAGGCAGGGAGCTGCCACATGTCACCCGAGAAAGAAAGTAATCAGTGGTGACATGAAAGAAAGCACAGTAAATAGGAATAATTAGGAAGAAAAAAACGGGGTGGAGGTTTCCCAGAACATCACAACGGGTTGGACAATCTGCAGGATGCTCGAAGGGATTTCAACCTTCCTGTACTGGGAAGTCGATGGGGGGTTTCCTGGTGCCCCAGCTCTTTTGTGAATGGTCCCACTCTCTATGAAAAAAACAGGCAAAAAGTACTCAATAAAGAAGAGTAATTGGAAATTTTAAAATAGGGAAACCCGGGGGCAAACAGGGGCCTATGAGGGCAGAGCCTCTAGGGAGGAGAAGTATAGAAAGTAAAGCTAGTTTGGGGTTGTGGGTCCCGGTCAGATTAGAGGGGCACAACAAACCACTGCAACATGCAAACCACACATACACAAACCCCAACCCTAACACACACTCCAAACCACCACTTTTCACACCAATAAACCACACATATAGATCCACACCATATACCCACCCAACATGACCTACACAAACACATTTTCCCACACCACCACACCTACATTCTTGACTATCAAGAAAATGGAGAGGATAGCTGAAAAGAGCAGGAAACGGGAGCTACAAGCCACAGCAGCAGAAACAAAGTTACAGAAGTGAAAAACCTGAAAGTCTACAAAAACGAAAGTGCAGTATGGACATGGCATCAGAAACTGCTACATCATTCACAAACGAGGGGACTGTAGGGGAAAAAAGGAGTTAAACTGTATGCAAGGCCCTTATCACACCACGTTTGGGTCTGGGAAAAGATGAAGAGCACACCAGGAAAAAACAAGGGCACTGAAGAAAGAGAGTTCCCTAACAGACCAGCATGCCCAGGAAAAAGCCGGAGGAAAAAAAAAATGACAGACCACTGGGTACAGGGACACACTTTGAGAAAAGAAGAAGAAAGAACAGCTGTGACAGAGGCAACAAATTGACTCGGGATGCAAAAGGGGAAAGCAGTGGGGAAATTAAAAGGGGAGTTCAGTCTTGTTTATGGGCCCAGGAAATTGAAGGGAAAAACTTACGAATAAGAAGACAAGGGGAGAAAAAATCGATTTGAAATTATCATAAAAGTATTTGGGGAGGAAAACATGGCCTAGCTGGACAAATTTCTGAGAATAGGGGGTTTTTCAAGTGGAAAAAAACAGCCGTCAAGTGATTTTCAAGGCAGAATTGGCTCGAAAAAGGATCCTACAGGAGAAAGCAGACTAAGAAATTTGAGAATAGACAGTATGGGGAACGGATACATAAGAGCAATTCATCTGGGGGCCATACGGTGGTATTTCAGAGATGAACAACCAACACAGAACTGAGGAGGCCCAAAAGAAGAATAGATTAAGAGCAAGAGCAATGGTAGCACACTAATGAGGTGACCAAAGAGTCACACGGGTAGAAACAAAAAATTACAAATTTGAGTGATTTTACTCAAAGGAATTGAATGGGAAAGTTGGAGCCACATGGATGTCCTGAAACATGGAGAGCCAAGATGGTGGATGTGGTACTGGAAATTTTCTTCATCAAAATTGTTAGGGATAATACCAGAGAGAGTGGTGAAGAGAACCTCAAGACTGGACATCGTATTACCTCGAGTAATCAGACATTGAGGACTTCACAGCAAAAGGCCCTTGGCTAGGATCACAGGTTCTGAGATTGAATAATAGAGTTAACAGGAGTAGGATGGTCAAGCCAGACTACAAAACGGGGAATTCACAGGTGGGAAAGAGAATTGCTAGGAAATCAGTACGAATAATGGACTACATGACAACAAAATGCAAGGGCAGAGGAGAGGTTTGTTCCCAAGGGCAACAGAATAAATAATTGTTGTCTTATACATATATAAAATTAGAAAACATCGGACACAGAATATTTTGGCTACAGTTTCTCAGGGTCGTAACAATTAATTATGGTGTGATTTATAACCCCCAAAAATTGATAGGGTAAGCTGTTATGGGAAAATTCAAAAGGCAACTGATTAAAATGTTTGTTTAAAGGAGATTTTTACATTAACAAATTGATGGAACAATGTGATTAGGAAATCTTGAATCTAAGACTTTTTTGATACGGTTGAAGATTGGGTTTTTAGAAAAGTTGTGACAGAACCAACTAGAGGAAACAATTTTGATTGACTTGGTTCTTGCCAAAAAAAAAATCACTAAATCAAAATCTTGAGGTTAATGATGAGCTTGGGAATGATAACAAATCACTTAGTTTCAATTTTTCAGAAATTACCCCGATAACGCAACAAATTTAGTCCAGATTTTTGCTTTGGGCCCATTTAATGGAACGGAGAAATTACTGGGGTGCTAAAATTAGATGTGATCTTGGTTGTCAATAGCGTTTTCAGAGCATATTTTTGCGCCCAGACAACTTTTGTTCCGATAGGGGGATATTTTTCTAATAAAAATGATCCCAAAGGATGAACTAAATAGGCGTATCAAAAAAGGGGACGGGCAGTTTAAAAAATAAAATATTCAATTAAAGAGAGAAAAAAAAAAAATAAGAAAGCAAAAAAGGGATTTTGAGGCTAAACGCAGGGGGTTTGGGGATAACCCCCAAAAGTTTTTTTTTCAGGTATACAGAAGTAAGATTAGGGACACAGAGGCCCACTTAAGAGTAACTCAGGTCAGATCACTGACAGTGATAAGGATATGTGTGAAATTTTCATTACTTACTTCCTCTCAGTTTTTACCTTGGAAAATACTAGCGAAATTCCTGAAATAATAGATTATGTACAACAGGACGATAATAAACTGTGCATGATTGCGGTAACTAGTGACATGGTCCTCAGGCATGCAGAGACAAATAAAACCTAACAAATCCCCAGGCCCTGATGAACTGTTTGCAAGGGTGTTAAAGGAATGTAAAGTGGACCTTAGCATACCCTTGGTTAATCTTTTCAACATATCACTACAAACTGGCATAGTGCTGATAAGTAGAAAATGGCAAATGTAATACCTATTTACAAGGCAGGTGACAGGTCCTTAGCTTCGAACTATACACCAATAATTGCCGAAACAATTCGTAGCCATCTTGTTAGGCATCAACTGATTAATGACTTTCAACACGGTTTGACAAAGGGGCGTTACTGTCTTACGAATTTACTAACTTCTTTCAATAAGATAGTTATGAATATGATATTGTGTATATGGACATCAGTAAGGCTTTCAATAGAGTTCCATATCAGAGGCTATTGAGAAAACGTAAGGCACATGGAACAGGAGGAAAAAAAATTTCTTAGATAGAGGCATGGCTGACAAATAGGCAGCAGAGAGTTTGCATAAATGGGGAGAAATCAGAATTGGGGCACGTCACAAGCGGTGTTCCGCAGGGCTAAGTGTTGGGCCCATTGTTGTTCAGAATGTACATAAACGACATAGATGCGGGAATAAATAGCGACATAAGCAAATTTGCTGATAACACCAAAATAGGCCGGCCAATTCATTCTAACGAGGACACTAGAGCACTCCAAGATGATTTGAATAGACTGATGCAATGGTCGGAGAAGTGGTAAACGCAGTTTGATGTAGACAAATGCAAAGTTCTAAATGTTGGACAGGAAAATAACCATGCCACAATCAGGCTGCAGCATTAGGGTTAAAAACAGCAGTTATTACCGGGATACCTCAGGGATATGTTTAAAAGACAATATTCAAAATAAAGTTGCTAGTAATGGCAAATCAATTGATCAACAAACAAAGAGAGATAGTAGAGGGCAACGAGTGACTAGCTCCCTTGAGAGGGCAGTAAGCTGTTATGGGACGAAATTTATAAGGCATCTAGATATGAAAATGTTGTGATAATGGGAGATTTTTAATTTTAGACAAATTGATTGGAACAATATGACAGGAAATCTTGAGTCTAGTGATTTTCTTGATACGGTTCAGGATTGCTTTTTAGAACAGGTTGTGACAGAACCAACTAGAGGAAACAATCTGCTTGACTTGGTTCTTGCCAACAAAGATTCACTAATTAATAATCTTGAGGTTAATGATGAGCTTGGGGAAAGTGATCACAAATCACTTAGTTTCAATATATCATGGAATTACCCGATAACTGCAATCAAATCTCTGTCCCAGATTTTCGCTTGGCCGACTTCATGGGACTGAAAAATTACCTGGGTGGGTTAATTATTAAATTGGGATGTCCTGACTATGGGTCAGGTAGATGATCTTGGTTGCCAATATGACGTTTTTCAGAGCATAGTTCTTGCTGCCCAGACAACTTTTGTTCCTAGTAGGGAAATTAGATCTAACACAAATGATCCCAAATGAATGAACAATAGATTAAAACATCTCATTGGTCAAAAGAGAGGCATATATAGGCGTATCAAAAGAGGGGATAGGCAGTTAAAAAATCAATATATTCAGTTAAAGAGAGAAATAAAGAAAGAAATAAGAAAAGTAAAAAGGGATTATGAAGCTAAGATCGCAAGGGATTCAAAGACTAAACCAAAAGGGCTCTTTCAGGTATTCAGAAGTAAGATTAGGGACAAGATTTACCCACTTAAGAGTAACTCTGGTCAGATCACTGACAGTGATAAGGATATGTGTGAAATTCTCAATACCTACTTCCTCTCAGTTTTCACCCAGGAAAATACTAGCGATATCCCTGAAATAATAGTTTATGTAGAACAGGATGATAATAAACTATGTACGATTGCGGTAACTAGTGACATGTTCCTCAGACAAATAGAGAAACTGAAACCTAACAAATCCCCAGGCCCTGATGAACTGTTTGCAAGGGTGTTAAAGGAATGTAAAGAGGAACTTAGCATACCTTTGGCTAATCTTTTTAAACATATCACTACAAACTGGCATGGTGCCTGATAAGTGGAAAATAGCAAATGTAATACCTATTTACAAGGCAGGTGACAGGTCCTTGGCTTCGAACTATAGACAATAAGCCTTACCTCCATAGGGGGGAAAATTTATGGAATCAATAATTGCCGAAGCAATTCGTAGCCATCTTGACAGGCACAGATTGATTAATGAATTTCAACACGGTTTTACAAAGGGGCGTTCCTGTCTTACGAATTTACTAACTTTTTTCACTAAGGTGTTTGAGGAGGTAGATCATGGTAATGAATATGATATTGTGTATATGAACTTAAGTAAAGCTTTCGATAGAGTTCCACATCAGAGGCTATTGAGGAAACTTAAGGCACACGGAGTAGGAGGAGAATTTTTTTCCTGGGTAGAGGCATGGCTGACAAATAGACAGAAGAGAGTTTGCATAAATGGGGAGAAATCAGAATGAGGGCACGTCACAAGCGGTGTTCCTCAGGGATCAGTGTTGGACCCGTTGTTGTTCACAATTTACATAAACGACATAGATGAGGGAATAAATAGCGACATAAGCAAATTTACTGATGACACCAAAATAGGCCATCCAATTCATTCTAATGAGGACACTAGAACACTCCAGGATGATTTGAATAGACTGATGCAATGGTCGGAGAAGTGGCAGATGCAGTTTACTATTGACAAATGCAAAGTTCTAAATGTTGGACAGTTAAATAACCATGCCAAATATAAACTAAATAATGTAGATCTTAATACTAGTGACTGCGAAAAGGATTTAGGAGTTCTTGTTAGCAGTAATCTAAAACCAAGACAACAGTGCATTAGTGTTCGCAATAAAGCTAACAGAATTCTTGGTTTCATATCTAGAAGTATAAATAATAGAAGTCCTCAGGTTATTCTTCAACTCTATATCCTTGGTTAGGCCTCATTTAGAATATGCTGCTCAGTTCTGGTCACCGTATTACAGGATGGATATAAATGCTCTGGAAAACGTACAGAGGGGGATGACAAAGTTGATCCCATTTATCAAAAATCTTCCCTACTAGGATAGACTGAGGGCCCTGAATCTGCACTCTCTCGAAAGGCGTAGAATTAGGGGGATATGATTGAGGTGTATAAATGGAAAACAGGAATAAATAAATGGATGAAAATAGCGTGTTGAAAATTTCCAGCCAAGACAGGACTCACAGCAGTGGTTTCAAGTTGGAAAAAATCAGATTCAGGAAGGATATAGGAAAGCACTGGTTTGGTAATAGAGTTGTGGATGAGTGGAACAAACTCCCGAGTACAGTTATAGAGGCTAAAACGTTGTCTAGTTTTAAAAATAGGCTAGATAAATACATGAGTGGGTGTGGGAGAAGGGTGTGAGTCGGACCTGACTAGCTTGTGCTACTAGGTCTGATGCCGTGTTCCTTGCTTGAGTGAAAGTGACCTGACTAGGTGGGTCATTGGACTAATCCGGGGGGGACATGGACCTGCTTCGCATGGGTCAGTAGGCCTGTTGCAGTGTTCCTTCCTTCTTCGTTCATAAGACCAGAACGAGCCCTTGGTTCACCTAAAGGTATAGGGAGGCAAAAACTAAGTGAGCTAGAGAATGGAAAAAGTACAGATGACCCAAGAAAATAAAGTGATTAGTCGATGAGCCAGAAATAAGTATGCACAAAAATGGACAGCCTCGGCCCAGCCATAATAATAATAATAAGAAAATGACATATCATCGAAATTCAAGTCTTTCCCTAAGCAGGTGTTTAGCCACATAAGGAGGAAAACGACAGTCACGGACCAGGTAATCAGGTTGAGGAAGGAAGGTGGAGAGCTCACAAGAAATGACCAAGAAGTATGTGATGAGGTCAATATGAAATTTAAGGAAATATTTGCAGTTTAAACAGAAAGGACTCCAGGAAGTCAGAATAGTGGGATGCACCAACAAGGGATATACAAACAATTGCTGGATGAAATACACACAACCGAGAAGATGAAAAAGGTTGTGGGATTTTACGTCTTTCCGTAGGTCCTTAGAGAGGGTTCAGAGATGCTGTGTGTGCCACTAACAACAAACTTCAAAACATCCATTGAAACTGGGCGTCTACCTGAGGTATGGAAGACAGAAAGTGTAGTCCCAATTTCAGTGAAAGAAGACAGACACGAGGCATTAAACTACAGGCCAGTGTCACTGATGTGTATAGTATGCAAAGACATGGAGAAGATTATCTTTAGGAAAGTGGTGGAGAACTTACAAAGGAACAAGCTTTTAAATGAAACCAGCACGGTTTCAGGGAAGGGAAATCCTGTGTCACAAACCAACAGGAGTTTTATGACAAAATAACGGAGGTAAGACATGAGAGAGAGAGGGAGGGTAAATTACATTTTCTTGGACTGCAAGAAGGCCTTCGACACAGTTCCTCACGAGAGATTAGTGCAAAAGCTAGAGGATAAAGCATGCATTACAGGGAAGGCACTGCAGTGAAACAGAGAATACCTGACAGGGAGGCAACAACGATTCATGGTACGTGAATGAGGTGTAAGAGTGGGCGCCTGTGAAGAGCAGGTTTCTACAGGGGTCAGTCCTGTTTTTGGTGTATGTGAATGACATGATGGAAGAGACAGGCTCAGAAGAGTACCTCTTTGCAGATGATATGAAGTTAATGAGGAGAATAAAATTAGACTAGGATCAGGCGTGACTGCAAAGGGACCTGGACAGCCTGCCACCCTGGTCCAGAAACTGACTCCAGGGATTTAACCCTACCAAATGCAAAGTCATGAAGATTGGGGAAGGGCAAAGAAGACTGCAGACAGAGTATAGGCTAGGTGGCCAAAGTCTGCAACCTCACTCAAGGAAAAGGATCTTGGTGTGAGTATAACACCGAGCACATCTCCTGAGGCATACACTAACCATATAACTGCTGCAGCATATGGGGGCCTGGTAAGCCTAAGAGCAGCATTCGGATGCCTCAGTTAGGAATCGTTCAACACTCTGTTCACTGTGTGCGTCAGACTCATATTGGAGTATGTAGCGCCAGTTTGGAACCCACACCTGGTCAAGCAGGTCAAGAAATTAGAGAACATGCAAAGGTTTGCAACAAGAATACAGTGGAGCCTCAAATTTCGAATCTATTGCTTATCGACCTCTTCGAAAATAGAACCCTTTTTTCGAACCAATTTTGTCCCTATTTTCGAACTGCCGGGTACCGGACCTGTCCGGCAGCCCGCTCTGTCCATGTCCCCACGCTTGAGTGAACACTAACCTGCGCTCTCATTCAAACATTTTACGATTATTTCATTGTGTTTAGTGCTTGTTTGACTGTGAAATAAGCTACAATGGGAGCAATGAAACTTGCTAGTGGTACCCCTGTGGTAAAGAAAGTGAGAAACACCATAGATGTGAAGAAGGAAATAATACAGATGTGGAATGATGTCCAAGTGGAATGATGTCCAAATGTGGAGAAGTACCACCCTGAGCAAGCTGAAACAAGCCATCTTTGCAACAAGTTCAGTGACAGAACAATGTCCCATTTTAGGGAAATCTTAAAGAGGCACCAGAAACAGAGGACTGTGGACAGTTATTTTGTGAGACAGGGGTCCAGTGACTCTCAAGTTGGTCCTAGTGGCATTAAAATACAGAGAAGGGAAGTAACCCCAGAGAGGGCTTTGATACCTGAAGTCCTCATGGAAGGGGATTCTCCTTCCAAACACTAACCCCAACTCCCTCTCTCCTCCTCCCTATCTTCCAGATGCCATCACCAGTCTTCAGTGACGGTAAGTAAGATGTTATTTTATATGTTTATTTAATTTATTACTACATAATTGAACACTATGTTGTATGTAAAACTTTAATTAATCTCTATAAAATGCATCTTTTTTGTGAATATTTTTGGGTTTCTGGAACGGATTAATTGTATTTCTATTATTTCTTAGGGGAAATGTTCCTTCGCTTATCAGACTTTTCGAATTTAGAACTAACTCCTGCAACGGATTAAGTTCGATATTTGAGGTTCCACTGTAGTCGTGGAGCTAAGGGACATGTTCTAGGAAGAAAGGTTAAAGAAAATCGGCCTTATGACAGTGGAGGACAGGAGAGTTAGGGAAGGCTTGATAACGACATACAAAATTCTGCAAGGAATCGACAAGGTGGACAGAGACAGGAAGTTTCAGAAATGGGACACAGAAACAAGGGGTTACAATTGGAAGTTGAAGACTCAGTTTAGTCACAGGGATGTTAGGAAAAATTTCTTCCATATCAAGTCTTCCCTAACCCTCCTGTCTTCCAGTGTCGTAAGGCCGATTTCCTTTAACCTTCCTTCGTCGATCACACACACACACACACACACACACACACACACACACACACACACACCCCAAAACACACACACACACACACACCACACACACACACACACACACACACACACACACACACACAGTCATGGAGAAGATTATCAGGAGAAGAGTGGTGGAACACCTAGAAAGGAATGATCTCATCAACAGCAGCCAACATGGTTTCAGGGACAGGAAATCCTGTGTCACAAACCTACTGGAGTTCTATGACAGGATGACAGCAGTAAGACAAGGGAGAGAGGGGTGGGTGGATTGCATTTTCTTGGACTGCAAGAAGGCGTTTAACACAGTTCCACACAAGATATTAGTGCGAAAACTGGAGGACCAGGCAGGGATAACAGGGAAGGCACTACAATGGATTAGGGAATACTTGTCAGGAAGGCAGCAGCGAGTCATGGTGCGTGGCGAGGTGTCAGAGAGGGCACCTGTGACCAGCGGGATCCCACAGGGGTCAGTCCTAGGACCACTGCTGTTTCTGGTATTTGTGAACGACATGACGGAAGGAATAGACTACGAGGTGTCCCTGTTTGCAGATGATGTGAAGTTGATGAGAAGAATTTATTCGATCAAAGACCATGTAGAACTACAAAGGGATCTGGACAGGCTGCATACCTGGTCCAGCAATTGGCTCCTGGAGTTCAACCCCACCAAGTGCAAAGTAAATGAAGATTGGG
>NC_069435.1:40599309-40622335 GCF_026875155.1 Cherax quadricarinatus | reverse complement strand
GCTGGGGAAAATTTTTCCCCGGCATTTTTGGTAAGGGTTGGGGACTGGTCTCTGCATAAGGGGGGGGGGAGAATGAATTACATTCGTCTCATGGGGATGCGACGAGGCTTAATAAATTGATTCGGTATTTTTATAATCTTATGTAAGTTAATGGGCATGTATGACACTGATATAATTCCTGTGAATATAAATTTTCATAAGTCATGTAATATTATTTATCAATTATTGTACATATGAGAATATGTAATATGTGAGTCCGTGACTACATCATGTGTAAACGTCTCATGGATGACGACAATCATAATTATATAAATGATTTTTAGTTAGTCATAACACTAAGTTCAATCTTATGTTCTTTTTTTCTAAATATTATTTGTCATGTTGACATAATCTATAATTCTTATACTAGAGGAAATTTTTTTTTTATAGTCAACAAGATACTATGTTCAAGATTTAAATCATGTTGGTTATTCGTTTCTGTGTTCAGTGAACAATGGTATGATCTGGGGTGGCGGGGGGGTTATGGGGGGGGGGGTTGTGGGTGTACTGCTCAAACATATTTTATTACATGTACTTAATTAATGTGTATATTGCTGATAGGAAGGGGTAATTGAGAATTGTTTTTAATTAGTATTGCTTGCACAGTTTTCCTTAGTTTTTGTATAAAGACATTTTACATGTACCAGGTGTGTGTAGTGTACTAAGTCACATGTTATTGTAACTTGAAATGATTTGATTGATGTTGGGTATAATATTGTGTAATGTTGTTTTTCACACACGTGTTATGGGTTATTATTATTATTAAATATTAGCCGGTATTCTCCCGGCCCGGGCCTTTTCCAAGTGGTGGCCCGGCCTTGACTCCCTCTTTAGGGAGTGTCTGAGACCTAAGTCTCCCATGAGAGGAGGCACAAGTACCTCCTCATCTTTGGGACCAACTGTCCCCAGGCCTAGCCACAAGCTAGGCCTCTCTGGTCTGCCATCCCCGCCCCAAGGGGGCAAATGGGAATGACAGTCTTATGAGCTAAAGGCTCGGGCTCAGGCACCTACCCTACCCTAGAAAGGTTAGACATGGTATCGATGTTGGGGGTTGTACTGAGTCATGTGAAGAGGAAATTTTCTAAAGGCAATCTAACACGAGCAGTATAGTATGTTTTGATTATGAAGACATAATTGTTTTTGTATTATCTGACTCTGTATGCTTTTATTTATTTATTGTAACGTGTATTTTAAATAAAATATAAAAAAAAAGTATCACATATGTCACATATTTTTTTGTTTGGATAATTATTACACTGACTGTCGGGGATTGGTGGCTTAGGCATCTGTTATGGTGGTTTATATAATGTTATGGGTCTTGTGCTGTTGTATATTTTATGGGAATTTTTGGTTCATTGTGTTACCAAGCATGTCCACAGGTAGTTTTTTTGAATTACTTGGGAAAATGTGTTTGGAGACGTTATGTTCTCCAGTAGCCCAAGATTATTATTATTATAATCAAGGGGGAAGCGCTAAACCTGGAGGATTATACAGCGCCTGGGGGGGATGTGGAAGGCATTCAAGCTTAATTCGAGGAACTGGAGCACAGATCCAATTCCCTAAATCAAGAGCCCCTCACCATCATCAAGGAACCTTCCTTGAGGGGAGTAGCCCAAGAGATCGATAGTATGGGCTGTTTATGGCATATATGGCGGACTAAGATTTAGCTGCAGGTGCTTCCTGCTTATTGTTTTATTCAGTGTCCTATGAACGCTTATTACATATTTAGTGTCAACATTTGTTTCATGTTAATGCATTGTACAATTTATTTTTACAATGATATGATGTGCTATTGTATTTCAAATAGGGAGATAAGGTTTTTATGTACTGTATGTAGGCAGCTTTGATACATATCTTGTTGGAATATACTTAGGGGAGTTGTATGGTGTTTGTTTGACCTGGTTGGTCACTGAGTTGGGAGGCGTTTTGTTCTTCTTTAATTATTTTGTTATTTGATGGCTGTTGTGTAATATAAATTTTTGTCTTTTACTTGCGGTTTTTCCTGCTCATTGTTTATGAGGGGGTTTATAGGGATGTTAAATTGTATGTTTATCTTGGGCTTTGGTTTGCCTCCCGTTTAATTTAAATTATGAATATTTATCTTTGTATTTTGAAATTATAATTTCTGTGTACTTTTGTGCAAGGGGTTTTATTGTACAGAGCTGGGGGTTTTTCGTGTGTTCACAGGCAAAAATTTGTGAGGTTTGATTTTGTTAATGTAATTTTCTGTGCGGGAATTATCTTCCCTTTTTTCATTCTTTGGTTTTCCTGCTCATGTTTGTGCGGAATTTTATTGGGGTTTATGTGTCATTGCACTGCTTTTGTAGGCTTAGGTTTGTCTTTTGTTTAATTTTATTGCAATGTATAATGTTATCTTTTGTATGCTGTATTATATTTTCTGTTTACTTTGTGCAATGAGTTTTATTGTACAGTGTTTTGGGGGGTTTTGGTTTTTGCACAAGCATGAATTGTGAGGTTTTGACTTTGTAATGTAATATTCTGTGCAGGAGTTACAGTTAGGTGATGGGATATACTTTAATAAATATGAACAAAACATTCAGGATATACTTTAATAAATATGAACAAAACATTCGGGATATACTTTAATAAATATGAACAAAACATTCAGGATATACTTTAATAAATATGAACAAAACATTCAGGATATACTTTAATAAATAGAACAAAACATTCAATATACTTTAATAATATGAACAAACATTTTGGATATACTTAAAAATATGAACAAAACATTTAGGATATACTTTAATAAATATGAACAAACATTCAGATATACCTTAATAAAAGAAAAAAACATTCAGGAAATAATTTAATAAAGAACAAAACCATTTGGATATAGTTTAAAAATAGAACAAAACATTCAGGATAACTTTAAATAAATATTTAACAAAACATTCGGATATACTTTAATAATTTTAAACAAAAACATTCAGATATTACTTTAATAAATATGAACAAAACATTCAGGATTACTTAATAAATATGAACAAACATTCGGGTATACCCTTTTTAAATATAACAAAACATTCAGGAATATACTTAATAATATGAACAAAACATTCCGGGTAATAAATGGGTTAATGAGGCATTGTATTTGCAAATGGCTAATTCATGTGTTAATTTTTTTTTTTTGATCGCACCATGCCTAACCCTTTCTAGGTAGGGTAGGTGCCTGAGCCCGAACCTTTAGCTCAAAACTGTCCCTTCCCATTGCCCCCTTGGGCGGGATGCAACCAGAGAGGGCCCAGCTTGTGGTTAGGCCTGGGACAGTTGTCCAAAAAGAGAGTACTTGTGCCTCCTCCCATGGAGACTTAGGGCTCAGACACTCCTAAAGAGAGTCAAGGCCGGCCCCCACTTGACAAGGCCCCCCGGGAGAATAACCCGCGAATCTTTAAAATAAATAATAATATTTATTTTTAATGTTTATGCATTTTTTTAATAACATATATAAAAAGTAATTTTCCCGTACTGTAACTCTTGGCTATAACTCTTGCCTGTAAATTCCGCCTGCAACTCCGCATGTAACTCCGCCTGTAACTCTGCCTGTAGCTCCCGGCCCCTTTAAACCCAACTCTTTCCTGTAACCCTGCCTATAACTCCCCCCTGCAAATCCTACCTTTTAAACCCTTTTCCCATAACTCCGCTATAACTCCCGCCTTTAAATCCTGCCTGCAACTCCTGCCCCAACCCTTTGCAACTCCTGCCTCCAAACCCCGCCTCCAACACCCGCTCCCAAACCTCCTCCCACACCTGCCTCAAAACCCGCCCCACCCCCCTGCCTCCAACCCTCCTCCAAACCTCCCCCACACCGCCTCCAACACCTGCCTCCCCCACCTGCCTCCAACTCCTGCCTCCCACACCCCCCTCCAACACCTGCCCCCAAAACCTGCCTCCAACACCTGCCTCCAAGAACTGCTTCATCAATTAAACAGCTTAAACTTGGCAATATGGTAATTTGTCACTTGTTTTCTTAACTCTTCACCAGAGTTAAGGTCAAAGTAACTATAAACTTCCTCAAAGGAATCTTGCTGAACCTGCATCAATAACTCTTCCAGAACACACAAAATCACTAAGTTATTGCAACTCTTATGGTCATTGTCTTGTCTATTGTACATTGTTTACGAGCAAACCTGCGGTAGTTCAGTGTACAATCCACTGGCCTCATCCTGGCCAGTTTGTTTATATATGATTAATTACACACATGTACAACACTTGGGTATCTTTATTGAGGAAACGTTTCGCCACACAGTGACTTCATCAGTCCATACAAAGGAGAAACGTGAAGAATATGACAGATTGATGGACTGACTGAACAGATTGATGGACTGACCACATCGATTCAAGGCTGAGGAACTGATTATCTCAAACTCCTCCTGTTCTTCAACGTTCTCCTTTGTATGTACTGATGAAGCCACTGTGTGGCGAAACGTTTCCTCAGTAAAGATACCCAAGTGTTGCACTTGTGTCTAATTCATCCACATGTGTCTAATTCATCCACATGTGTCTAATTCATCCACATGTGTCTAATTCATCCACATGTGTCTAATTTATCAACTTGTCGGTTCTCTGAAACATTCGTCTACATTGTTTATATATTTTGACAATTATTAACACAGACTTTACTTCCTTATCAAACATGGTGGAGATGTAACCAGGATAATGTTTCCATTTCCATTCCAGGATAGTCCAGGGCAAATTAAATCATAGTTTAGATTTCGAAAGGATATAGGAAAGTATTGCTTTGGAAAAAGGGTAGTTGATGAGTGGAACAGTCTGCCTAGTAGGGTTATTGAAGCTAAAACTTTGGATAGTTAGAAATTTCGGTTAGATAAATACATGAGTGAGAGGGGTTGGATTTGAGTGGGACTTGCATAATGAGTAAATAGAATCATCAAAACTTATTTCTTGGGCATTGAAAATTGGGTTGGGCAAATATTTTGTTAGTGGGAAGGATTGTAAAGGACCTGCCTAGTATGGGCCAACAGGGCTGCTGCAGTGCTCCTCCTTTCTTATGATATGTTCTTATTTCTAAATTCGAAAACAAAGGATAATAGGTCATTGTATTTAACCTGGTGTTCTAAGTACTAATTCTTAATTTATGACCAACAAGTGAGAATATCTGTAGTATCGTCTAT
The DNA here is from genome assembly GCF_026875155.1 of Cherax quadricarinatus. NCBI lineage: Eukaryota > Metazoa > Arthropoda > Malacostraca > Decapoda > Parastacidae > Cherax > Cherax quadricarinatus. Next base: position 40,617,140 of record NC_069435.1, on the reverse strand, counting down.
TTTATCCTAGACCGTAATATTTGTGTCTCATCCAAGTTTTATAGATGAGATATAATGACGTATTATTATCAGAGATCAACATTATCAAGATCGAATCTTTCCATTGTCGTATTTTACTTCCAGAAACTCCTTTCATGCAGTATAGACGCCTTTGTAAATATTTTCGTAAATGGCCCGTGCAGTGATATGGTGCACTGATAAATAACAACAACACTTAAATATGGTAAAGTGAAACCGACAAGATGTGGAAAAAGACACTTAACGTACAGTTTGCCTGGAGTTTACCTGGGAGAAGGTTTCGGGGGGTCAACGCCCCCCGCGGCCCTGTCTGAGACCAGGCCTCATGATGGATCAGGGTCTGATTAACCTGGCTGTTACTGCTGGCCACATGCAGGCTGACGTACGAACCATAGCTAGGTTGGTCAGGCACTGACTTTAGGTGCCTGTCCAGAGCCTTCTTGAAGACAGCCCGGGGTCTATTGGTAATCCCCCTTATGTATGCTGGGAGGCAATTGAACAGTCGGGGGCCCCGGACACTTATTGTGTTGTCTCTCAATGTACTCGTGGCGCCCCTGCTTTTCATCGGGGGAATGTTGCATCTCCTGCCGAGTCTTTTGCTTTCATAGGGAGTAATTTTTCGCGTGCAGGTTTGGTGCCAATCCCTCCAGGACCTTCCAAGTGTATGTTATCATGTATCTCTCTTGCCTGCGTTCGAAGGGATACGGAACAAGGACCTTCAACCGTTCCCAGTAATTTAGGTGCCTTATCGTACTTGTGTGTGCCGTGAAAGTTCTTTGTACACTCTCCAGGTCTGCAATGTCGCCAGCCTTGAAAGGGCCGTTAGTGTACAGCAGTATTCCAACCTAGAGAGCACAAGCGATTTGAAGAGAATCATCATGTGCTTGGCGTCCCTAGTTTTGAAGGTTCTCATTATCCATCCTATCATTTTCTGAGCGGATGAGGTATATACATTGTTGTGGTCTTTGAAGACGAGATCCTCTGACATTATCACTCCCAGGTCCTTCACATTACTTTTCCGCTCTATTGTATAGTTAGAATTTGTGGTATACCCTGATACATTTTTAATTTCTTCAATTTTCCCATATCTGAGTAGTTGAAATTTCTCCTCGTTGGACTTCATGTTGTTCTGAGTGGCCCATTCGAAGATTTGGTTGATGTCCGCTTGGAGTCTCGCAGTGTCTTTGATGGAGGTCACTGCCATGGTAATCCGGGTGTCATCCGCAAAGGAAGACACGGAGCTATGGCTTACATCTCTGTCTATGTCAGAAATGAGGATGAGGAATAGAATGGGAGCGAGTACTGTGCCTTGTGGAACAGAGCTTTTTACCATGGCTGCCTGGAACTTTACTCTGTTTACTATTACTCTTTGTGTTCTCTTTGTCAGGAAGTTATAGATCCATCTACCAATTTTTCCTGTTATTCCTTTATCACGCATTTTGTGTGCTATTGTACCATGGTCACACTTGTCGAAAGTTCTTGCAGTCTGTGTATACTACATCTGTACTTTGTTTGTCCTCAACAGCATCCATGACCTTGTCATAGTGGTCCAGTAGCAGGGACAGGAAGGAGCGACCTGTTCTAAATCCGTGTTGCCCTGGGTTGCCAGTTCAGGACATTAATTGAAACGTTTCACCTTAAGATTGATAAGCCACACTCGTGGCCAGATGTTTCTTCTAATATATGTTCTGAGCTGTACCTAAGAATCATTCCCACAACACCAACAATGTCTGTGAAACTGATATAGTTATTAGTTAATTCATGTTTAAATACAAGGGATACTGAAATATTAAATCAGGTAAAGAAAGTATTGCTGTGGTGCACTTGACTGCTATCACAAAATAAATTTGGAAATTTACACACTAAATATAATATTTATATTTATGTACAGATAGGGAATTGTTAAGTCATACCTCGAGTCAACTTCCAACTTTCAACAAATTAATTCTTTGTAAAAGACACAGGTACAACTAATGAAATATTTTCTTGCATTTTCCCCTCCAGGGGCGAAAACGTTACCCCAATATAATGTCTCACTATTTTGCATGTGTTACATATGCAAATAGTGAGACATTAATCTCAACATTTCTAGTGAAATTTCCCCTTTTCGCCCGGTTCCCATTCAAAACCCCTTTGGAAACCCTCCATGTTTTATCCCCCAAACCTTATCCCGGACCCCGGGAGCTAGGTTTAAAAGGGGAAAAAGGGGTTTTAAATAAAGGGGGCAAAAAGGCCTTTAACAGACCTCTGGGAATTTCCCCCTTTTACCCCGGCCGGGAAAATTTTGAACCCCCAATTTTTCCTTTTATTCCTTTTCGAAGGGGTCTTTTACCGGGGAAATTGTTTCTTGCGCCTTTAAAAAAATTACATTTTATTTTTTTTTTTCAAACCCAGGTTTAATTTATACAACAAAGGAAATTTTCGAAAAAAGTTTTGGGTTTCCTTTTTTAAATTTAAAAACCCATTTTAAAAAACTTTAAAAATTTGGTTAAAAAACCACTTGCCAAAAGTTTCTTCAATTAATATCTAGCGATGAAAAAATTTATACCTTCAAAAATTTTTTAAATTATATTTTAATTTTAAAACGAAATCGGGTTGTTAATATTTGGTTAAAAGAAATTTTGGCGGGGTCCCTTTATGAACGCTAAATTTTGGGAAAAACCCAAAAAAAATTGTTAAAGCCAAAATTTTTGTTAAAAAAATGGGGGTTCCCAACACAAAAAAAAAACTTTTTTTATTTTTAAAAAACACAAAAGGGGGGGTATTGGGTTTAACAAAAAATTTTCTCAAAAAAAGGGCCTTTTATTCCAAAAACCCCCCAAACTTTTCAACAAAAAATTTTTTAAAACACACAAAATATTAAAAAAATTTTCCCCCATTTTTCCCCCCCAAAGGGCCCCTCCCCCCAAATATTTTTCCACCCCAATTTTTGTTACAACAAATATTGTTACAAATCCAAAAATTATTGTTAAAAAAAAATTTTTACCCCCTTTGATAAAACAAATTTTTTAAACCCTTTTGCCCAACAAAGGTTACCCCCAAAAACACAAATTTTCCAAAAAGGGTTAAAACCCCCCCAACTTTTTTCCCACAACCACAATTGTTTCCAAACACAACATAATTGAAACACCCACAAATTTTCAACCCCACCATAATTTGGGGCCCCCAACCCCAAATAATTGGTTACAACCAACAAATTTTTTCCCCAAAAAGACCTCCACACACAAATTTTAAAAAGACCAAATTTTACACCAACACTTTTGCCCGGGGGGCCCAACCCTTTTAAAAACCCCCCAACCCTATTTTACCCACACACTTATTTTTTAACCCAACAACCTAAAAAAAAAAAAAATTAAATCAAAAAAACCCCTTACAAAAGGGTTTAACCACCCCGGGGGGATTAAAACCCCAATCGGAACAACCCTTTTTTTTGTACCAAAAAAAAAACACCAAAAAAAAATTTATTTTCACCCAATAAACAAAATTTTAAAAACAACAAAATGAAAAAATTCAAAAAATTTTTTTTTTCAAACCCAAAAAATTTTCAAAAAACAGCCCAACAAAATATTTTAAAAACAACAAAAAAAACCCAAAATTTTTACAATAAAACAAATTGGGTTAAAAAAACCCTTTTTAACCCATTTTTTAAAAAAAAACACACACATAAAAACACAAACCAAATTGTTTACACACACACATATTTCCAAACAAAATTTTTAAAAACAAACCCCCAAACAAACAATATTGTTTAAACAAAACAAACATATTGTTTACAAAAAACACACCATATTGTTAAAACAACCCACAAAATTTTTAACACACCCCACATATTGTTAACAAACACATTTTTGTTAAAAACCACATAATTTTTTACACACACACATATTGTTCCCACACACACATATTGTTACACACAAAACATAATTTTACACACACACAAAAAGTTAACCCACAATTATTGTTACAACACAAAATTTTTTTAAAACAAAATATTTAAAAACCCCAAAATTTTAAAAAAACAAATTTTTAACAAAACAACATTTTTTCCCAAACAAAATTTTTAACAAACAAAATTTGTTAAAAACAATATGAAAAAGTTTGGGGGTTTTAAACACCAAATATTTTAAACCCACACTTGAAAACCCCAAAAAATTTTACAAAAATTTTTGTAACACAAAAAAACATATTGTTAAAAACCCCAAAAAATTTTTACAACCACATATTGTTACAACAAAAAAACAAGGGAAACAAACAATATTTTTACACAACTAAAAACCACATATTTTTTTAACACAAAAACACAAAATTTTTACACCAAAAAACCCAACACAAACAACACAATATGTTCCCAACCCACACAAAATTGTTTACAAAACAAAAGAAACCCCACACACAAAATTTTACAAAACACAAAAAAAACACACACATTTTTTTAACAACACATAAACTCCCAACAAATTTTAAACAAAAAAGTTACAAAACACATATTGTTACACACCAAAAAACAAAAGGGAAACCAACCCAAATTTAAAAACAAACCACCACAAGAACCAAAAACTTACCCCCCAAATTGTTACAAAACCCCACATTTTTTAAAGAAACCACACAATATTTTTAAAACACAAAACATATTTTTAACAACAAAAAACACAAAACCAAATTTTTTCCCACACACAAAATTTTGTTAAAACACCCCCAATATTTTTAAAAACCCACACACAAAATTTTTACACACCCACAAAATTGTTAAAAAACAAAACACATATTGTTACACAACAAAACAACAAAAAATTTTGTTACCCCCAAAACACATATTTTTTAAAACACACCAAATTTTTACACACACACAATTGTTACACACACACATATTGTTACACACACCCCATATTTTTTACACAACACACCAAAAAGTTAAAGGTAGGGCCCCAAGTCTGCCCACACCCCTTTTGATTTTGTCTTTGGGGAAAAACCTTTAAAAAAAAAAAAAAAACCGCATTGCTAATGATATAATCTAGCCTTTGTGTAGCAGTAATAACATTTTTTTCCAGTCCTTGACCCCCTTACTTTCTCCATAGAAAATGCTTGAACTGACAGATTAAATATATAAATTTTAAACCTATTCATTTTTAACTTTTTCAAACTTTTTTCAAACCATTTGCTATTTCTTTACTGTTATTTTCCTTCACTTCTATTTTTTTTTTGGTGGGGGGGAGGGACCAAATCCAAATTTTAACTTTTCTTTTAAATTTTAATATTTTTTTAAAGCAAATTTTATCGATGTTTTCCGTAAAAAAATTTTCCACGGGTACATTTTCCAAACTTTAAACTGAGGTAATTTTGGGTACGTTTATTCTCTTTGTGGGTTGGTTTTTGTGAAGGACCTGCGTATTTTTGGGCCGACGGGCCCCAACTGCACTGTTTCTCCTTTCTTATTTTTTAAGGAAAAAACATGCACATACAGACGTACACAAACACACACAAAAACCACAAAACACACACAAAAAAACACACACACACACACACACACACCCCCGGTCCCCAGGAGCGGAAACCCGCCCCCCTGCAACCTAACAAGGGTGAGAACACAAACACACAGAAAACAGATTGGAGAAAGGACTACATAGAAAGGTACAATTCAGCCCGGGGGAAAACATGAGGAATCATTGAAGGATTCAAAAACCCCCACCAAAAAAACCCTGCGGGATCCAACCCGGGGAATATGAAGAAACAACAGGGGCGTTTGGTGAGCACACGGGTTTGAGGTGGCCAGAGAGCTCACTCGGCAGACCCAAGGTTAGGGCGTTTTGGGACTTCAACCAAGGGAAAACGATTGCGAAACCCTTGGGGCCCATGGGGTCTCGATCCCAAGGGGGGAAAAAGCCAAGATGATCGAGGGTGGTTTTGAAAAACCTCTTGCCTCAACACGCCCGGACACAACCGAGAGAGAGGGGAGGATTAACCAGCAAACTGCCCCGGGGGAGCCAGGATCAGGGTGATTCCTGAGTTTTGATTACATAGTAAAATTTATAAGTGGAGAGGGTAACAGGAGTCAAAATGAAAAAAAGCCATTTTTAGAAAGGGGGGAACTCCCGGGAATGAAAACTTTTCTGCGGGAAGGGTTCAGTGGGACAGAGAACGGGAAAGGAAAGTCAAAAACAAAATGATGGAAAAAGTAACGAAAAAAATTCAAGGGCAAAAAAAAGGGTTTTTTTTCCCAAAGGGGGCTTGAGAAATATTGGGAAGACAAAAGCGACCCCCTTGTTTTTAATCCAAAGGGTGTAAGGAGGAAAAAACCCAAATTGCATTAAGAACAGAAAAGGTACAGAAGGCAAAGGCCCCCCGGAAAAAAAGGGAATCAGTCAAAGGCCAAAACGAGTTTTGCACAGAAAAAAAGGGGAGGCCCAGCGACTTTACAAAAACGACATACATGGGAAAGGGCCCGGGGTCGCCCCCCAAATTGCTGAAAAGCCACTTTAGGAAGAAAAAAAACAATAAATAGACCAGGTGATAAGGTTAAGGTAAAAGGTGAGGAACTCACAAGGAACGATCAGGAGGTAAATGAGGAGCCAACACGAATTTAAAGGAAGTATTTACGGGGACACCTAAAAGGGATACATACCCCCAAAAACTGAGGAGGAATTAAGAATTGCTAAGTGACCTTGATACTTAAAAGGCAAGGGAAAACCGGGACAAAAAACCTACCCGTGGGTCCTTATAGAGGGAGCAAAATGCGGGGTTGCCACAAACCCCAAAATCTTCAACAAAACCCGTTGAAACGGGGCCCCTACCTGAGGAATGGAAGGGGAAAAAAGAAGTTCCCCATTTTTAAAAAAAGGAGACAGAAAAGAGAACCCCCCAACTGACGAAAAATCACTGCCGTGAAAATAAAAAGCAGAGCATGGAAAGATTTCCCATGAGGGGGAAGTGGTGGGGGCCACCGGGAAAAGGAAAAAAGGATTTAAACACAACCGGGCACGGATTCATGGAAGGCAAATCCTTGCCCAAAAAACCCTTTTTAGTTTTTTATGTTTAAAGAAAACAAGTAAACACAAAAGAGAGAGAAGAGAGAAAAAGGGGTTTGGGTTTTGATTGCATTTTCTTGGACGAAACCCCCGGCCTTCGACACATTTTCCTCCAAAAATTTAAGTGCAAAAAACCTAAAAGAATCATGCGTATAAAGGAAAGGGGCACTCCCAATGGGTTTCGGAAAATCCCAAACCCAGGGAGGAAAACCAACTAGCCCAGGGTAAAATGATGAGGTATCACAGTGGGCACCTTTTGACGGGCGGGGTTCCCACGGGGTTTCCGGGCCAAAAACCCAGTGTTATTTTTTGGGGATATGTGAATGACAAAACGGAAAAAAAAGATTTTAAGGGTGTCCCTTTCGCAGATGATGTTTAAGTTTAAAAAGAGGGGAATTAAATAAAAAAAGGGCAGGGAAGGGGCTTCAAAGAGAAATGGAAAATCGGACACCCCGGTCCAGCAACTGGCTTCTCCCAATTTTAAACCCGCCAAATACAAAAACTGAAATTTGGGGAAGGGCAAAGAAGACCGCAAAACGATTTTATGGGAAAAGGGGGGCCCCCAAAACTGTAAACCTTTGCTCAAAGGGGAAAGCTCTTGGAAAAAAGTTAAAAACACCGGGGAACGTCTCCCCGGGGCCCTACGTCAACCAAAAAAACTCTGCAGCATTGGGCGGGCCTGGGAAAACCAAAAATAGCTTCCGATTCTTAGGGTAATGAATCTTTCAAGACAAATTTTCAACCCCTGTACCCCAGGCCCGCACCCTTTGGGAACCCCCCACCGTGTCAAGCCAAAAATTTAAAAAATTAGAGAAAGTGCAAATTTTTTCAAAAAAGTTTTGTACCAGGGGCTAAGGGGGAAAGGGCCTACATGAAAGGGGGGGGGGGGTTGGGGTGAAGGGGGGGAGGGGGGGAAGGGTTGGGAAGAATTTAAACGACCAAAAAAGAATCCCTGGAAATTTAAGACAAGGGGGGGGGGAAAAGGGGGGGGGGAGGGGCCAAAAGAAAGGGCCAAAAGAAAAGGGGTAAAAATTAAAATAAGGTTGGGGAAAAACCTTTTTTAAAAATGAGAAAAACAAGAGATGTTAGGAAAAAGATTTCTTTAAAAAAATAGAGTGGTTTAGGAAGTTGGGAAAAGTCGGCGAGTGATGTATGCAAAAGGGGAAACCATACAATTTTTAACGAAAGGTTATTTTTAAAAACTCATGGAGCAGGAAAAGAATAGGACATTTGGGATTTAACATGAAAAAGGCCCGGGCCCGAAGCAATTTTCAAAACCCCCCCCCAAATACAAATAGGGGGTATACACATCAAAATAACCACACCCCACACACACACACACACAACCCCACACACACACACCCCACACACATCCCAAAAACCACCCGCGCCCCCTCAACAAAACCCCCCACCCACAACCCACACAAAACACAACACACGGCCCCACACCACACACACAACACAAAAACACACACACACACACACACACACACACCCACACCACAACCCCCCAAAAACACAAGGGAAAAAGGGCAAAGAAAAAACAAATAAACCCCGAAAAACAGGCAGAAGGGGGAAACACATCCCCCCCCCCCCAAAAAACCCTCAGAAGGACACCAACCACGACAAAACCCCCCAAAACCAACCCGAAAAAAATCCCCAAAACCCCAAAAATCCCAAAAACCGATCCCCCGTCACCACCCCAACAAACCACAAAACCTTAACCCCCTACAGCAACCCCCCGGGAATTCCCGCTCCCCCCCCCCCACCACAACCCTTTTTAGGGGCCCCCGCCCGGGTTTCCCGCCCTCCCAACCCCAATTTTTCCCCCAAGGGACCACATTTTTTAAAACAGAAATTGAAAAAGGTTTTTTACACAACCGGGCGGGGGATTAACGAAAAAATAATTTAAAAGGGGTGGCAAAAAAAAATAAAAAATTGGGAAATTCCAGCCCCTCATAGAGTTACAAAAAAACGAAAATCACTGAGACAATAACAATAAAAAAATCTTCCCCCCCCAAAGGGGTACAGGAAAATAAGAAAAGATGGGAAGGGGGAGAAAAAGGGGGGAGGGAGGGGTTTGTACTGCTCGTAAAAAACATCGAGGAAATTTGAAAAAAATGGGGAAATAAGACAAAATTTGGGGAAAAAACTACCTTTGTAAAAAACACTTTCCAAATCTTTTGGGGCAAAAAGGGAGTCATTGCCCTGATGTATAAACCTCCCAAAAGAACTGCAGGAGGGCCAAAAAGGGAATTGGGAAAAGACAAAAGAGGAATTTCCCCCGGGGCACACTGGGGGGGATGGGGCAAAAAAAGGAAAACTCACTTCGAGCAGAGCAAGGGTTTTTGGGGTTTTGACAATTTTAACCCCAGGGAAAGGGCTGGGATAACCCGGACCAAAACGGGGGTCCCCCAAAAAATGGGGAGCCCAAAAGGGGGGATGTGATTTTCGGAAAACCCAAGCATCAAAATGTTAAAAGGAAAACTACAAAAAACAGGGGGGGGAGGACGAACCCCAAGACTGGGGAAACCCTTTTGTTCCCCCCGAAACATTTTCAGAAAATTGAATACATCACACATGAGGGCCTCAAAGAGCTATGACCCCGTGGTTCTTTGGGGCTTTTTAAAACATAGTAAGTTTTCAAGTAAAAAAGAGGGTAACCCGGAATTGGGGAATTTGGGAAAAAGCCAAACTATTTAAAAAAGGGGGGGTACAAAAAAGGTTGAGGGAACTTTTTTCCCAAGGAGGTTTTAGTTTGGACAGAGAACTGGTAGGAAAAATCATAAAAAAGAAATGATTTGGGAAAAAGAAACACAAAATGCAAGGAGGCAAGGAAAGGTTTGGGTTTTCCCAAAAAGGGCAACCAAAAAAATGGGGGGAAAGGCAAGAACTACCCTTTGGGTTTTCCCCGGGTTAAGGAGGCGAAAACTAAGTGGGAGAAAAAAATGGAAAAAGCACAGGGAAAGGGAAAAGAATACAGGAAAATAAGTGAATTTAATCCAGAGCCAGGGAAAGAGGGAATTTCCAGGGTTAAGGGGGGGGCCCAGCGACATTAAAAAAAATAACGAAGCATCGAAAGTTTAAGGGGGACCCAAAAATGTTGTATAGTCACAAACAGGAGGAAACAACATCAAAGGCCCCGGGGATCAGGTTAGGGCAGAAGGTGGGGAACTCACAAGAAATGATCCAATTATGTGAGGGACTAAAAAGGAGAAAAAGGAAGGGAATTTTTAAATAGAGACAGGGAAGGGCCCCTGGGGGAAAAAAAGCACAAAGCGGAATAACAATAGGGGGGAAAGTCCAACAATTTTGGTGAAAACAAAAGAACAATGCAGGGAGAATTTGCAAGAAGCTTGAAAAGTGACCTTGATTTCCTCTTTCGAGGGGCTGGGCAACATCTCCCCCGTGCGTCCTTTGAAAGGGAGCAAAGACCTGTGTGCCCCTAACCACAATCTTTAATAAAATCCCAAAGAAAAATGGGTAACTACCTGAGGAAAGGAAACGGGCAAATGTAGGGCCCCCTTTTTAAGAAAGGAGACAGAAACTAGGGGACAAAAATACAGACCCAGGTCTTTGACGTGTATAGTATGCAAAATTTGGGGAAGAAATTTTCAGAAGGGGAGTGGGGGGGGAGCACCCGGAACGGAACAAGAAATTTTAATTGACAAACCAAGGGTTTTAAACGAAGGCCAAAAACCTGCACAAACCTTCTGGTGTTTTATGACAAGGTAACGCGAAGAAAGGGCTGGGTGGATTTCATTTTTTCCCGGGCTGCATAAAATGCCAAAAAACCGGGTAGCTCACGAATTTCAAAATCTCCTCCGTCGCAGTTAGAAGACACATCTTTGAAACGGGGGCGGGGGTGATTTCAAACCCCTGAGGATTTTTGGGAAGTTATCTGACCGTTTTTCCCTGACGAAAGTCCAATTTTTCCCCAAAAATCTCCCCTCGTTTATGTAGACAACGTCCCAAAAATTTTATCCCGGGAAGAAAGAATTTATTTCTTCGTTTTTTACGAAAGAAAATTTTAAAAAAACAGAGAGGGAAAGAAAAAAAAGGATCAAATTATAGCAAAGTATCAAAGAAATTGCCCTGTGGGGGTATAAATAAAAATTTTTATTTAAAAAGAAAAAAAAATATTTTACCAGGCGAGCAGAAAAGCTGCAGCAACTGAACGAAATTTATATTTTTTACTGTTTTAAAATTGGGCCCTGGTTTAGTTCCCCCCTTGCTGTCTTCCACAACGGTGAAAAAGATGGCCCGTGATTACGAAAGGAAACCCGGGGAACCCAAACCGTAAATAAACCCAAAAACATTAACTTTGTTACACCAAATTCATGTAATTTTTCAGATGCTCTTTAAAAAAAAACTGCAAAATATTTCAGAGAGTAATTTGTTAAAGACAAACCAGTGAATGTGAAAAGATAATGCAAAAAAATAAGAAATTTTTGTCAACAGTACTTAATATTTGTTAAATTGCAGTTTTTCCCTCCAAAGGGAAAAAATGTCAACATTAAAGCTACGCCAGGAATCACTACAGGAAAATTTTCCACATTAAAACTTTTTTTAAATTCCTAGTTTTTTCAAGTTTTTAATCAGATCTGAGGGGCCTGGTATATTTTTGAAATTGGGGGCTCTTTCGTACGTTTTAAAATTATTAACTTTCCCTAACACTACTATTTTGTTTTGCTTTTTTTCAGCTTCCCCTGTGATCAAACAAAAGTAAAGGAGTGACAGCTTCCATAACAACCCTATTTAAAAAAACAGACAAAAGAGAACATAAAATTATAGCATAGGACAGATGGGAATTTTTTAAATAAACAAAAAGCCCATATAAAAGAAAAAAATAACTAAAATTTCCCAAATAGTTTTATTTTATATATAATATATATCAAACATACAAAATATTAAAAATATATATAAAATATATAATATATATATAAATATATTTTAAAATATATAAATAGATATTAATTTAAAAAATATATAAATATATAAATTATAAATATTATTTATATAATATATTATATTTTATATATATTATATATATTTAAATATAAAAATATATATAATTTTAAATATAAATTTTAATATATTTTAAAAATATATTATATAAATATTATATTTTTATATATATATATTTTATATATATATATATATATTATTGGGATAATAAAGGGAAAACTGGGGCAAATTTCAACAATCAAATTTTTAAAAAAAAAATCCTTTTCAAAAAAAACATTTATATTAATGAAAAAAATTAAAATTTTTGTAACCAAAAGAACCTTTGAAAACTTACTTAAAACTTATTTAAACAAGCACTATTTTAAAATTGCCCAATCCAACTAAATATAATTTTAAAAATAAATTTTTCAAAAAATTTAATAATAAAAAAAACTCAATGAAAAATCTTTCTTTATTAGTTTAAGAAAAAGTTTTTTTGAAATTAAAGGGATACACAAATTTTTGCTTGCCCCTTTTTCGGGAAAAGACGCTGCTTTTAATAAAAACCAAAAAAACAAATTTTTTCCTATTTTGACACGACACAAAAATACTTCTATAACAGCTTAATTTTTTCGTAGATTTTGAATATATTTTTTTTTATGTAAATGCGGATTTCATCTTTTAGGGGAGAGAGAGAGAGAGAGAGAGAGAGAGAGAGAGACTCAAATTAGCAGAAAAATGAGAAAAGAAATTTTTTTCTGGAGCACTTAGGCAAAACTAGTGAAGGGTATCAATTTCCCCCTAAGGGTGTTAATATAGCAAAAAGCTCCCAGAAACAAAAAACACAGTACCCCCCACCACCCTTGACCCCCACGACTGTACAGCAGGTGAAAAACCTTTTCCTTTTAGAAGCTACAATATAAACTGCCAAGTCTCCCTAAAGGCTCAGCAGGTGGGGTTTTACAGGTTTTAAAACCGCCCAAAATTTAAAGCAAATCCCAATTTCCAAAAACCAGTTTCCCCCCCCTGGAACCATTAGGCCACTTTTCTTCGGTGCATCACATTTTGCCCTGAGGGAGAAAGATGGGAAAAATCATCCATTGTGGTTGGCAAAACCCCCCTGAAAGTCTTGTTTAATTAGGCGAATAAAAAAATAAAAATTTACGAGGAAGTCACTTCAGCTCGGTTTTGGTATTTTGCTTAAAATTAAATACCCCCTGCAGCACGGGGTTTTATAATTTTCTTTAAAAAGCTAGAACAAAAAAAACTGATTTAATTTAACTTTTTTTTTAAAGATGCCTTTTAAATCGAAAGGTTTGCTTTTTCAGTCGGCAATTTTTTTTAAAGAACCCCCTTCCTCCCTCCCTCTTCCATTCATTCCAAAAAGTTTATAGGGGGGTACTTCCCCAAACTCTTTAAAACTCGTTTTAAAACTAATGAAATTGACAACCCCTGGGGGAAAAACGAGCAACCCGGGGGGGGGGGAGTTTCCCCCTCTTTAAACCCCCCGCTTTTTTGTCGGGGCAAAAAAAAAAAAAAAGAACACTGGGGAACCCCGGGCCCACCCATCCCAACGCGGTTTTTTGGATATTGGGACACATTTTGGGAACTAAAAAAATTCCCCTATTGGGCTTCAGGGAAAAAGAAAGATCTTGGGCGGGGCCCAGGGTTATTTTAAAAACCCCACAAATTTGAGATAGAAAAACCAAAATTTTTATTTTGGATAATTAAAAGCCGCTTTTGCCAAAAGGGGCACATCATGGGTCGGGGCCCAAAAGTGCTTTTCCTTTGGGAAACCTCTCGGGCCATCCATTCATCTAAAATTTTAGGAGAAAAATCTCAGACCTCAGGGTGATGGAGGCCAAGAATGGGAACACTGAGTCACATGATGCCTTCTCTCGCCATAAATTTACATAATGTTTTTAGAAACTCCTCATTTTTTGAAAAGTTTTTAAACTCCCAAAGGGATAAAACAAATTTTTTAAAGTGAAAAAAATAATCCTGAACTTTTTGCTTTGAAAATGGGCAATGGATGCAAGCCTCATTTCCCGTTTAATTTTGTGAGCTGGGAATACGTAAAAAAAATCCTAATTTGCACTACAATTTTTCTTATCAAACTCCATAGCACAGATGAGCAAAAAAAAAAACAAATTATTCCAGGCGGGCCTGATTTTTTGTAGCATTGGGTCCCAAAAACCTCCCACATCAGGGGGGTCCTTTTTTGATTTGGAGAAATCCTGCTCCCAAAACCAAAACCCATTTCAAAAGCAGACCTACAAACAGTCTGGATAAATTGCTGAAAAGATGTATAACAACAGGTTCTCTGTCACAGTGCTGGACACTGCAACGGGCTTGGGGGACTGCATGTCTCCAAGCTGTGAGTGTACTTCAGATTGGGGATTTCCTCCTGACAGTTACATTTCAGCAAAGAGCACGCGCCTAAATCCGCAGACCTACAACATTGCAGTGGTTCACTGCCTTTCATCGATGTTGCTGGGTAACCCACTTCTGTCTACATGGTGTAAACTGTTAAAACCAAGGGCTGGTATGAAAGACAACTCATCAAGAGTAGCCTCGCTCCGATCGGGCGCCCAGCTGAGAGTCCTAATCCTAGCATCCAGCAATTCTCACCTAGAACCACCCTGACAGGCTCACTGTCTATCCCTGGAAAAAATGAGCCCTATATCCGTTTTGTGGACACGGGCCTCACCTACATCCGTTAGAGCGTTTGGCAACAGCGAGATGCTGCCGATCACAGGGATGAGAAAAAGTTCAGCAAAGCCCGAAATGCCTCATCATGATAGTGGCTTTCTTTACAATTGCAAATAAATTTTGCAATTAACCATTTTAAACTATGCATGGAAATAGACCCCATATAAACATGTCAGTCTCACACATTGAAAACTTTGCAAAGATAAAAAATTTGAATTTGAATTTGAATTAAAGTATGGGGGCTTTAGCCATCAGTGACAATTTACTCAGGAAGAATCGGAGACACAGAGACAAGAAGGAAAATTTATCACAAACTTCATTAAAGAACTAAGTTCAAGTCATACTGACCCTATCAAAAACGTAGAGGAAGATTGAGACACTTATGCAGCATATGAGAATCTTTATTCAGGAAACGTTTCGCCACACAGTGGCTTCATCAGTCCAATACAAAGAGGAAGGCGTAAGGATAGGTGGAGTATGAGGTAATCAGTCCCTCGGCCTGGAGTCGATGTGTTCAGTCCATCAATCTTGTATAATGTACAGCATAGGGCCGTAGACGTGGCTTATATACTGTAGTGAAGTGAGGTGAAGCAGGTGGAGGCGGGGTCATAGTGGTACCATCCACTTGTCGAAGTAGGTCTTCGTCCAAAGGTTGAACAAGTGTTGAAGAATTCTTTGTGACAAGATCCCATGATGCTGCAGTGTCAGACAGTTGTGATGAATGGTTTGGAAAACCGACAAGTTGAAGATTGAGACACTTATGCAGCATATGAGAATCTTTATTCAGGAAACGTTTCGCCACACAGTGGCTTCATCAGTCCAATACAAAGAGGAAGGCGTAAGGATAGGTGGAGTATGAGGTAATCAGTCCCTCGGCCTGGAGTCGATGTGTTCAGTCCATCAATCTTGTATAATGTACAGCATAGGGCCGTAGACGTGGCTTATATACTGTAGTGAAGTGAGGTGAAGCAGGTGGAGGCGGGGTCATAGTGGTACCATCCACTTGTCGAAGTAGGTCTTCGTCCAAAGGTTGAACAAGTGTTGAAGAATTCTTTGTGACAAGATCCCATGATGCTGCAGTGTCAGACAGTTGTGATGAAGGGGTTTGGGAAAAACCGACAAGTTGAAATTGAGACACTTATGCAGCATATGAGAATCTTTATTCAGGAAACGTTTCGCCACACAGTGGCTTCATCAGTCCAATACAAAGAGGAAGGCGTAAGGATAGGTGGAGTATGAGGTAATCAGTCCCTCGGCCTGGAGTCGATGTGTTCAGTCCATCAATCTTGTATAATGTACAGCATAGGGCCGTAGACGTGGCTTATATACTGTAGTGAAGTGAGGTGAAGCAGGTGGAGGCGGGGTCATAGTGGTACCATCCACTTGTCGAAGATTCTCATATGCTGCATAAGTGTCTCAATCTTCAACTTGTCGGTTTTCCAAACCATTCATCACAACGTAGAGGAAACTGTAATATTTCTTTGCATATACTTTCACTTGTATCTAAGAGATCATTAGGTATAGTACCGCTAAATAAGACCAGAACTTACTTGAGAATAAATTAGCTTGAGACTATGACTGAGGCTAGTCTGGTGAGGCCGGCGTTTGGACCAACGTGGCTACCTAATGCTGAGGCATCTCTAGCTGAGTGGTTTAAGGCGTCAGGTGGCAGCTAGTAACAAGAAAAAAAGAAAAATTTCATCTTTAACAATTTCACCATCACTCATAATAATCACTGCTTTGCGAAGCACTAAAAAACACATTTTTGATCTCAATCCAAATTCAATATCCCAGCCCCCAAACCCCTTTAAAGTGCGGGCTTGTACTTCCCATTTCCCGGGCTTAACCCCCGGGTAACCGGTTTCCCAAAATCATTTTTAAAAAATATTACCCTGCTCAACTCCAACAGCTGTCAGGCCCCAAAAACCATTCGTCTCCTTTAAACTCCTATAAAATGCTCTGCACGTTTGGGGAAGCCCAAAGCCCCTTGCCCAAAAAAAAACCCCCTTTTACCCCCCATCCAACCTTTCGAGGAAGACCCCCCCCCCATCTCAAAAACCCTCTTCAGCCCTTGACTAATATTTTTTGTATCCCACCCCCTAATTCCCACACTACGGATTCAGGGGCATAAATTTACACCAACATTCCCCTGACACGACGTTCCGATGACTACAGCCCCCTACAGCTGCGCATTTAAATCCATGTTTATACCCCTTAAAAGGGGTTTTGGACCACTCCTCCCCTACATTCCCTTATTTACCTCCATGATAACTTTTTTTGCTCCACAGTACCCAACGCACACTCCCCTTTTTTCCTTTCATCAGTTCTTGGTTATCCTCTCCTTCAAAAACCCTCCCAAAAAAGTCAACCCCCAAAAATATCTGAACCTGCACTCATCCTTCCCCCCCCTCAAATGTGATATTATTTTTTCTTCATCTAATTCTATAAAACCCTATCGTTTACTTTATCTATCTCATTTTCAATTTCAAAATTTACTCCCCTTCAAAATCACCCACTAACTTTGCAATTTTTCTTTGGGATCTCTCAAAAACCAGTATCGTCAAAAAAAAAAAATTTTGTAACTCCCTTTTTGGATTTGATTCCCATAATTTAATCCCACCCCTCCCCATCACCCTCATTTACTTCTTTTAAAAACCCATCTACAAATATGTTAAAAAACCATGGCCCCAAACATTACACACCTGTAAAAGACCTATTTTTTCCCGGGAAAAGCAATCAAACTCTCTCCTATCAACCAAACCTGAGCCTCACTACCCCCCATAAAAATCTTACAGTTTTTAAAAATTTACTATATTATATCTTGTAACATCTTGCTCCCCTTTTCATTATCATATCCTTTTTAAATTTCAAAAATACAGTAAAAAATTCCCCTCCCTTTACTAAATACTGGTCACATATATGCTTCAAAATAAACCTTGACTAAAATCCCCTACCATTCTCAGCCTCCTTGATATTGCAACCCTGCTCTCTGTTTTACCTCTAATTCTTTAAATAATAACCGAACATCATTCACCTACTACTAAGTTAACTTATTCCATTAATTTTTAAAATCAACTTTGCCCCCCTTTCCCCTTTTTTAATAAAGGGGATAACATGCTCTCTGGCAAATCC
>NC_069435.1:40591809-40596809 GCF_026875155.1 Cherax quadricarinatus | reverse complement strand
CCAAAAAAAAGGGCCCATCCCCCTGGCCCCGCCTTTTGTTGCTACTGGTCCTCTCTCTCCCCTGCTCCATGAGCTTTATCAAACCTCGTCTTAAAACTACGTATGGTTCCCGCCTCCACTACGTCACTTTCTAGGCTATTCCACTCCCTGACAACTCTATGACTGAAGAAATATTTCCTAACATACCTTTGATTCATCTGAGTCTTCAGCTTCCAATTGTGACCCATTGTTTCTGTGTCCCATCTCTGGAACATCTTGTCTGTGTCCACCTTGTCTATTCCGCGCACTATTTTGCATGTCGTTATCATGTCTTCCCTGACCCTCCTGTCCTCCAGTGTCGTCAGGCCAATTTCCCCTTATCCTTTCACCGTAGGACAATTACGTTAGCTCTGGGACTAGTCTTGTTGCAAACCTTTGTGCTTTCTCTAATGCATTGATGTGCTTGACCAGGTGTGGATTCCAAACTGGTGCAGCATTCTCCAGTATGGGCCTGACGTATACGGTATACAGAGTCTTGAACGATTCCTTACTAAGGTATCGGAACGCAATCCTTAGGTTCCCCAGATGCCCATATGCTGCAGCAGTTATCTGACTGAAGTGCACCTCAGGAGATGTGCTCGGTATTATATTCACCCCATGATCCTTTTCCTTGAGTGAGGTTCGCAGTCTTTGGCCACCCAGAATATACTCTGTCTGCTGTTAACTTTGTCCTTCCCCGATCTTCATGACTTTGCATTTGGCAGGGTTAAACTCAAGGAGCCAGTTGCTGGACCAGGCTTGTAGCCTGTCCAGGTCTCTTTGTAGTCCTGCCTGATCCTCGACCGATTTGATTCTCCTCATCAACTTCACATCACCTGCAAACAAGGACACTTCTGAGTCTAACCCCTCTATTATGTCATTTACAAATACCAAAAACAGCACAGGTCCTACGACTGACCCCTGTGGAATCCCGCTTGTCACAGGCGCCCACACTGGCACCTCGTCACGTACCATGACTCGCTGTTGCCTCCCTGTCAGATATTCTGTGATCCATTGCAGTGCCTTTCCTGTTGTGTGTACCTGATGCTCTAGCTTTTGCATTAACCTCTTGTAAGGAGCTGTGTCGAAGGCCTTCTTGCAGTCCATGAAAATACAGTCTATCCACCCGTCTTTCTCTTGTCTTACTTATGCCACCTTGTCATAGAACTCCAGTAGGTTTGTGACACAGGATTTTTCTTCCCTGAAACCGTGCTGGTTGTCGATTATACGCTTGTTTATTTCCAGGTGCTCCACCACTCTCCTGATGATCTTCTCCGCGACTTTGCATACTATACACGTTAGTGACACAGGTCTGTAGTTTAATGCCTCGTGTCTTTCCCCTTTTTTAAAAATTGGGACTACATTTGACATCTTCCATACCTCAGGTAGTTGCCAAGTTTCAATGAATGTGTTGTAGGTCTTTGTTTGTGGCACACACAGCATCTCTGGTCATTCTCTAAGGACCCACGAAGAGATGTTTTCTCCTCAAACCATCTTTGAAGTATGAAGTTCACATAGCAGTTTCTTCACCTCCTCCTCGGTTATGTGCACCTCATCCAGCACTTGTTGGTGTACCTCCCTGTTCTGAATTCTTGGAGTCCTACCTGCTTTCACTGTAAATACTTCTTTAAACCTCAGGTTGAGCTCCTCACATACCTCTTGGTCGTTCCTTACGAACTCCCCTTATCCTTCCTCAGCCTGATTACCTGGTCCTTGGCTGTTGCTTTCCTCCTGATGTGGCTATACAACAGCTTCGGGTCAGACTTAACTTTCGATGCTATATCACTTTCGTATTGTTGCTGAGCCTCCTTTCTTATCTGTGCATTTTCGTTTCAGGCTCTTCTGCTGATCTCTTTATTTTCCTGGGTTCTTTGTCTTCTGCACTTTTCCCATTCTCTAGTACACCTAGTTTTTGCCTCCT
Source organism: Cherax quadricarinatus (assembly GCF_026875155.1). Lineage (NCBI taxonomy): Eukaryota > Metazoa > Arthropoda > Malacostraca > Decapoda > Parastacidae > Cherax > Cherax quadricarinatus. The sequence continues at coordinate 40,594,870 of NC_069435.1, read as the reverse complement.
TACACATTTGGGTGAACCAAGGATTCGTTCTCGTCTTCCCATTATTTTTGTTTGCCTTGAGAGCAAACCTCTCCTCTGCTTCCTTGCATTTTGTTGTCACATAGTCCATCATTTCTTTTTCTGGTTTTCCTGCCAGTTTTCTCTCCCACTGAACGTCTTGCAGGAAGTTCCTCATATTTGTGTAGTCCCCTTTATGTAGCTTGGTTTTTCCGTCCTATTCCTGCTACTTTCTCCATATGTAGCACAACTATGTAATCAAAGCACAGAACCACATGAACACTAGCTAGTGTGTGTGTGTGTGTGTGTGTGTGTGTAGTCACCTAATTGTGGTTGCAGGGGTCGAGACTCAGCTCCTGGCCCTGTCTCTTCACTGATCGCTACTAGGTCCTCTCTCTGCTTCCTGAGCTTTGTCATACCTCGTCTTAAAGCTATGTATGGTTCCTGCCTCCACTACATCACTTGCTAGGCTATTCCACTTCCTAACAACTCTATGACTGAAAAAATACCTCCTAACATTCTTGTTTATGTGTCCCCTCTCTGGAACGTGTGTGTGTGTGTGTGTGTGTGTGTGTGTGTGGCAATAAAGTTCGCCACGGTCGAACTAAGCTTACAACAACATGAATATTACATTAGAATTGGACAAGTTTCTAACGCTCTGTTTATGCGTGTGAGAGGTTTTAACCATCCAATTGATTTTCAAATGGCAGGGAAAGTTGTATAAAGCGGGACTATGGTTGAGAAAAATAAAATAGAATCGGGCCTTTTAAAAAACACTTTTGATTTTAATATGAATGATAATTTAGGATTATACAGAGAGGTACAACTATACTGCCAAGTAAGTGTGAAACAGAAACCTCTAATTGTTTTTCGTGATGGTAGGATTCCTGGTGGGTTTTTTTCTTTCTCATAAACCTGCAGGGTTTCACGTACGTCTTGCTACTTGTACTTATACTTAGGTCACACTGTACATACATATACAAGCATATATATACACACCCCTCTAAGTTTTCTTCTATTTTCTTACTAGTTCTTGTTCTTGTTTATTTCCTTTTATCTTCATGGAGAAGTGGAACAGAATTCTTCCTCAGTAAGTCATGCGTGTCGTAAGAGGCGACTAAAATGCCGGAAGCAAGTGGGGTATTAACCCATTCTCCTGTATACGTTACTAAATTTAAAAAGAATAACTTCTGTTATTCTTTTTATGTCACCCTGCCTCGGTGGGACATGACTGCTTTGTTGAAGAAAAAAAATATTAAAAATACATATATTCAAAAGCGATATTAATAGCGTTACTTTACAAGGGCCACATTAGTTATAATTGTAAGGGTAACGGCAGGTAATTAACTAATTGGATGGTTACTCAGCAATATTTCAGCTTTACCTGTAATTGGTCTGTTTTAATTAGTATATAGATTCAAATGTTATAAGGAAATGATAGCACTTTATTCAATGAAATTACCTAAATTTATAAATTTTCCTTGTACATTTGCCTCTCTCCCTCTTTAACATTCTCTCTCTCTCTCTCTCTCTCTCTCTCTCTCTCTCTCTCTCTCTCTCTCTCTCTCTCTCTCTCTCTCTCTCTCTCTCTCTCTCTCCTCTCTCTTCCTCTATTTTCACCTTGCTCCCATTGACACACATTCACTCACTGACAAACTCACTCACTGTCTTACTCACTCAAAATTTGTTTTTCGACAAATAATACCAAGCTAGGTTAGAAACAGAAAGAGTTTTGCTAGTTTATGTCAGAATTTTGTGTAAACTAGAGTACAGCTTAGGGCCATAACTGTTAGTAAATGTTAAGTTATTATTATTATTATTATTATTATTATTATTATTATTATTATTATTATTATTATTATTATTATTATTATTATTATTATTATTATTATTATAAACGTAACTAAGAGTTAAACCAATAAATTAAGTGATAGAGAGAGGAGCAATGATGATCTCCATCTCAGGAGCCTTATAGAGAATATTTTAGTTATTAACATGACGCTTTAAATCACAAGACCACCCAACCCTACAAGAATGGCGCAGCCAGCACACAGCTAGCTGTTGGGCCGCCAACAGGGATGAGAATGAAATTAGCTTAGAAGCTCCCACACCTCCATATGTCCTCGGATTGCGGCCCAACAGCTAGCTGTGTACAACAATGGTATACAATACCGACAAGATGAAATTAAGACACATGTGCAACATCTGGGTATCTAAGATGTTGCACATGTGTCTTAATTTCAGCTAGCTGTGCCATTCTTGTAGGGTTTGGTGGTCCTGTGGTTTAAAGCGTCTTGTGGTTCTCCCTTACCATGAGGCAGGCCAGTAAAACATGGGTTCAAATCCTTTGTTTACATCTGTGATCAGCCGGGGTCGTGGGTTGGGGAAGGAAGTGGCCGCCCACGACACGGTCATTGGATGGTGAACAGAAGAACACCTCGGTTAATAGTGTGAGCATGGTGATTAGTGTGCCAAATGGCGAGGGTTTTTTCTAAATGGAACAATAAGTGTATAACAATTAGCAAAAGTTAGTCAGTGATGTGCGTCTTGAGCGAACACACAGGGCCACTACCTCCCCCCTCCCCATTCCAGATCCCCTCCCCTCATTCCAGCCTAGGCCCACTGTCTTCCTGACCAAGGGTGTTGCCGTTTAGTGCCCCACCAATTACAAGTTCCGCCGCTCGCTACTCCCCCACCCTCACCACCCATGCATCCATGCAGTCCTTCACCCGTCACCCAACAGCTGGCGCCCTCCCACCCCCACGATATCAGCAATGTCACAAGTAGTCGCGGGTTCCCAGGAATCTTCACGACAGAGCCAAAGCTGTCGTTCACGAGGCATCTGCCGGGTGTGCCACAGGGAATGTGCACTCAATCCCACATCTGGCAACATCCGTGCACACAATGGATGTCTAGGCTCCAGGAGAGCTCCAAATGAGAACAACCAACACCTCCCCCAGCAGAAGGGCTGACACTACCGTTGACTTCATCTCTACAGAGGACCTCAAATCTGCAATCAAATTAACATCCACCAGGACTCTGACACACATCCCAAAGCGCTCGC
>NC_069435.1:40586031-40591309 GCF_026875155.1 Cherax quadricarinatus | reverse complement strand
GCCAAAAAAACCTCACTCAAGAAAAAGGATCATGGGGTGAATATAATACCGAGCACATCTCCTGAGGTGCACTTCAGTCAGATAACTGCTGCAGCATATGGGCATCTGGGGAACCTAAGGATTGCGTTCCGATACCTCAGTAAGGAATCGTTCAAGACTCTGTATACCATATACGTCAGGCCCATACTGGAGTATGCTGCACCAGTTTGGAATCCACACCTGGTCAAGCACATCAGTGCATTAGAGAAAGCGCAAAGGTTTGCAACAAGACTTGTCCCAGAGCTAACGTAATTGTCCTACGGTGAAAGGATAAGGGGAAATTGGCCTGACGACACTGGAGGACAGGAGGGTCAGGGAAGACATGATAACGACATGCAAAATAGTGCGCGGAATAGACAAGGTGGACAAAGACAAGATGTTCCAGAGATGGGACACAGAAACAATGGGTCACAATTGGAAGCTGAAGACTCAGATGAATCAAAGGTATGTTAGGAAGTATTTCTTCAGTCATAGAGTTGTCAGGCAGTGGAATAGCCTAGAAAGTGACGTAGTGGAGGCGGGAACCATACATAGTTTTAAGACGAGGTTTGATAAAGCTCATGGAGCAGGGAGAGAGAGAGGACCCAGTAGCAACCAGTGAAGAGGCGGGGCCAGGACTATAAATCGACCCCTGCAACCACAAATAGGTAAGTACAAACAGGTAGTACACACACCACACACCCACGCACACACACACTCACACAAACACACACACACACACACACACACACGCCACACACAACCAACACACACACACACACGCAAACAAACACACAGAAAACACACACACACACCACACACACACACCCCACACACAAAACCCCCCACACACACACACACACACAAACAAACACACAGAAACCACTCCCCACACACACACACAGAAAACACCACATCACACACACACACCCCACACAACACACAACACACAACAACACACCACACACACAACACACACACACCACACAACACACACACACACGCACGCAAAATACAACAGGCCTAGTGTCTAATCGACATGGCCTAGGACCAATGGTAACAGCACACACAAACCCCACACCACCCCCACATACACCCCACATACACTTGCATGCACTTACAACAGGCCTAGTGTCTAATAGACATTGCCTAGGGCCAAATGGTAACTAAAAACACACCACCCACACACAAGACTCGGACTCGGGCCCCGCAACCCAACTAGGGAGTACACTCACACACATACACACATACACATGCATGCACATAAAAACAGGCCTAGTGTCTAATCGACATGTTTCCTATGGCAAATGGTAACTAACACACACACACATCACAACAACAAAGGGCCCGTGAATCGACATGTGCCTAGGACCAAATGGTACTAAATAACACACACACACACACACACACACCACACTCCCCACACACACACAACACACACACACAAAAAAAAAAAAAAAAAAAAAAAAAAAAAAAAAAAATGGGTGGTCCTTAGAGGACGGAAAACCAGAGATCTGGTAGAACGAACCAGGGAGGAAAGACTGGGAGTTAGAGCTCCAAAAAAGGGAGAAAGAGTGGGGAAGGAAGATAGTAGATCTTGGTAAGAAAATGGAGGAGCGGATAGCTGAAGAGTGCAGGAAGTGGGAAGTACAGGTCTTAGCAGCAGAAGCTAGGATACAGTGCTTAGAAGAGAAACTGAAAAGACTGAAACAGATTAGAGAGACAAATGACATTTCAGATGTGACATCAGGAAATTCAAAGTCAGGCGCAGAAAAGGGGGACGGTAAGCAACAACGGAGACATGCCGTACACGAAGGCCCTATCAGACCCACGTGGGGCCGGGGAAAAAAGACGATGACACACTAAGATAAAACGACAGGTCCGAAGACAATGAAGGTATGCTATATGAAAGAGATTCTAACAGCCAACTGCAGTAGCAAGGGACAGCTGGTCAGGAAAGACAGTTCACTGAGAATAGAAGTTTCAGATATGACAGGGACTGAACGCAAGAACTTGTCAATGGAAGGAAATAAAATGCCTCAGAGGAAGCAGATGGAACTCAGTGGGAGGAGGAAAGGGCGAGGTCAGTTTTTGTGAACGGGCTCCAAGAAGCCAAGGGGACAACTTTGAAGAAATAAAACAGGAGGAGAAAAAAATGATTGAAGGCATCATGAAAACAATAGGGGAGGGCGATATGTCCCAGTGACAAATTTTCAGAGAATTGGGTGGTTTGCGAGTGGAAGGATACGGCCTTTGTCAGAGTAACTTTCAAGGAAGAATCAGTTCGAACCAGGATTCTGCAAGAGAAAGCAAGACTGGGGGACAAACAGGTACCAAGAGTATACCTCGACCGCGACAGAACACAAGAAGAAAGGACTACACTGAAAGAGAGGGTACAGAGACGCAAGGAGGAACAAGAAAGCAACGAAAATGACCCGGGACCCAGACACAGGAAAAAGGGCAAACACACCCCACAAAAATCTCCCACCAAAAGACTCCAACCGCGACATTCCCAACGCAACTGAGCAACCTATACTACAACCCACTCACTGTTCCCTCTGCCACCAACCCCCATATCACAAACCTCACCCCAACAGCTGTCCCTTATGGGCATTCTGACCCCCCCCCCATCAACACAAACCCCACATTACACCCACAGCCCCATATAGGCCCCCACCAAGGCTCTCGCTCCCCCAACCCCAATATTCTTGGCATGACCACAATGATAGAAACGAAAGTGAGGTTTGGTACACAAACGCGGATGGAATAACGAATAAACATGGGGAGTGGAACGAAAGAATCAGTGAAAAATCCCCAGACATCATAGCAGTCACAGAAACAAAAACTCGCTGAGACAATAACAGACACAGTCTTCCCAACAGGATATCAGATCCTGAGGAAAGATAGAGTAGGGGGGAGGAGGGGTTGCACTGCTCATAAAACACCGAGGGGGATTTGAGGAAATGGAAGGCAGGGACATGATTGGAGAAAGAGACTACATTGTAGGTTACAATTCAGTCCGGAGAACGTAAAGTAGTCATTGGAGTGATGTATAACCCACCACAGAACTGCAGGAGGCCAAGAGAGGAGTACGAAGAAAACAACAGGGTGAGGTGGACACACTGACTGAGGTGGCAAGAAGAGCTCACTCGAGCAGAGCAAGTTACTGGTAATGGCGATTTCAACCACAGGGGGATCGACTGATAAAACCTGGAGCCACATGGGGGTCCCAAAACTGGAGAGCCATGTGATGGATGTGGTACTTGAAAACCTCATGCATCAACATGTCAGGGACACAAACCCGAGAGAGAGGGGAAGATGAGCCACAACACTGATCTTGTGTTCACCCTGAGCAGTTTCAGACATTGAGACATCACTTACGAGAGGCCCCTTGGGGCTAGCGATCACGTGGCTCGAGTTTTGACTATAATAGTAGAGTTACAAGTGGAGAAGGTAACAGGAACTGAAGGGACAGGCCAAACATAAAAGGGGGGACTACACAGGTATGAGAAACTTCCTGCAGGAGGTTCAGTTTGGGACAGAGAAATGGTAGGAAAATCAGTAAACGAGATGATGGAATATTGGCAACAAAGTGCAAGGAGGCAGAGGAAAGTTTTGTTTTCCCAAGGGAAACAGAAATAAAAGGAAGACCAAAACGAGTCCTTGGTTTACCCGAAGGTTAGGGAGGCAAAAACTAAGTGCAACAGAGAATGGAAAAGGTACAGGAGCATAGGACCCAGGAAAACAAGGAGATTAGTAAAGAGCCAGATACGAGTATGCACAGATAAGGAGGGAGCCCAGCGACAGTATGAAAACGACATAGCATCGAAAGTCAAATCTGACCCGAAACTGCTGTATAGCCACATTAGGAGGAAGACAACAGTCAAGGACCAGGTGATAAGGCGAGGAAAGAAGGTGGAGAACTCACAAGAAACGATCAAGAGGTATGTGAGGAGCTTTAACACGAATTTAAGGGAAATATTTACAGTAGAGACAGGAAGGAAATCTGGGGGGACAGACCAGATGGGGACACCAGCATGGAATACACCAACAAGTGTTGGACGACATACATACAGATGAGGAGGAGGTGAAGAAACTGCTAAGGGACATCGATACCTCAAAGGCAATGGGACCGGACAACATCTCTCCGTGGGTCCTTAGAGAGGGAGCAGATATGTTGTGCGTGCCACTTACCACAATCTTCAACACATCCCTGGAAACTGGGCAACTACCTGAGGTATGGAAGACGGCAAATGTAGTTTCCATTTTCAAAAAAGGAGACAGAAAAGAGGCAATAAACTATAGACCTGTGTCATTGACATGTATAGTATGCAAAATTATGGAGAAGATTATCAGGAGGAGAGTGGTGGAGCACCTGGAACGGAACAAGAGTATAAATGTCAACCAGCACGGATTCATGGAAGGCAAATCCTGCATCACAAACCTTCTTGAGTTTTATGATAAAATAACAGAAGTAAGACACGAGAGAGAGGGGTGGGTTGATTGCATCTTCTTGGACTGCAAGAAGGCCTTTGACACAGTTCCTCACAAGAGATTAGTGCAGAAGCTAGAGCATCAGGTGCATATAACAGGAAGGGCACTGCAATGGATCAGAGAATACCTGACAGGGAGGCAACAACGAGTCATTGTACGTAATGATGTATCACAGTGGGCACCTGTGACGAGCGGGGTCCCACAGGGGTCGGTCCTAGGACTAGTGCTATTTTTGGTATATGTGAACGACATGACGGAAGGGTTAGACTCAGAAGTGTCCCTGTTTGCAGATGATGTGAAGTTAATGGGGAGAATTAAATCTGATGAGGACCAGGCAGGACTTCAAAGAGACCTGGACAGACTGGACACCTGGTCCAGCAAATGGCTTCTCGAATTTAATCCTGCCAAATGCAAAGTCATGAAGATATGGGAAGGGCACAGAAGACCACAGACAGAGTATAGGCTAGGTGGCGAAAGACTGCAAACCTCACTCAAGGAGAAAGATCTTGGGGTGAGTATAACACCGAGCATGTCTCCGGAAGCACACATCAATCAGATAACTGCTGCAGCATATGGGCGCCTGGAAAACCTGAGAACAGCATTCCGATACCTTAGTAAGGAATCATTCAAGACACTGTACACCGTGTATGTCAGGCCCATACTGGAGTATGCAGCACCTGTTTGGAACCCTCACTTGATAAAGCACGTCAAGAAACTAGAGAAAGTACAAAGGTTTGCGACAAGGTTAGTTCCAGAGCTAAGGGGA
>NC_069435.1:40578531-40583531 GCF_026875155.1 Cherax quadricarinatus | reverse complement strand
GAGTTTTTATGGGGATAGTGAGGCTCAGGTATGGTTGAGTAGGAGAGAGTTAGATTGCTTCCCGGTAAAAGTAGGTCTTAGACAGGGATGTGTAATGTTGCCATGGTTGTTTAACATATTTGTAGATGGGGTTATAAAAGAAGTAAATGCTAGGGTGATGGGGAGAGGGGTGGGATTAAATTATGGGGAATCAAATCCAAAATAGGAGTTGACAAAGTTTTTTTTTTCTGACGATACTCTGTTTTTGAGAGATCCCAAAGAAAGGTTGCAAATGTTATTGGGTGAGTTTTGAAGGGCGAGTAAATTAGAAAGTTGAAAGCGAACATAGATAAGAGTAAGACGATGAGGGTATCATAGAATTTAGATGAAGAAAAAATGAATATCACATTTGAGGGAGTGAGTATGGAAGATGTGCATGTGTTCAGATATTTGGGAGTTGACTTTTCAGCGGATGGGTTTATGAAGGATGAGGATAACCATAGAACTGATGAAGGAAAAAGGTGAGTAGTGCGTTGTGGTATCTGTGGAGACAAAAACCGTTATCCATGGAGGTAAATAAGGGAATGTAGGAGAGGAGTGGTACCAACACTCTTATAGGGGTATAAACATGGATTGTAAATGCTGCAGCTAGTAGGAGGCTGTAGTCATCGGAGACGTCGTGTCTAAGGGCAATGTGTGGTGTAAATATTATGCACTGAATCCGTAGTGTGGGAATTTAGGAGGTGTGGAGTTACTAAAAGTATTAGTCAGAGGGCTGAAGAGGGTTTGTTGAGATGGGGTTGGGGTCTTCCTCGAAGAGGTTGGATGGAGGGGTAAAGGAGGTTTTGTGGGCAAGGGGCTTGGACTTCCAGCAAGCGTGCATGAGCATGTTAGATAGGAGTTAATGGAGACGAATGGTTTTTGGGGCCTGACTAGCTGTTGGAGTGTGAGCATGGTAATATTTTGTAAAGTGATTTAGGGAAACCGGTTATCCGGACTTAAGTCCTGGAAATGGGAAGTACAATGCCTGCACTTTAAAGGATGAGTTTGGGATATTAGAAGTTTGGATTGAGATCTAAACTGTCGTATTTTAGTGCTTCTGCAAAGACAGTGATTATATATGAGTGATGGTGAAATTGTTAAATGATGAAAGTTTTTCTTTTCTTCTTGTGTAGCTAGCTGCCATCCTGACGCCTTAAACCACTCAGCTAGAGATGCCTCAGCATTAGGTAGCCACGTTGGTCCAAACGCCGGCCTCACCAGACTAGCCTCAGTCATAGTCTCAAGCTAATTTATTCTCAAGTAAGTTCTGGTCTTATTTAGCGGTACTATACCTAATGATCTCTTATATACAAGTGAAAGTATATGCAAAGAAATATTAGTTTCCTCTACGTTTTTAATAGGGTCAGTATGACTTGAACTTAGTTCTTTAATGAAGTTTGTGATAAATTTTCCTTCTTGTCTCTGTGTCTCCGATTCTTCCTGAGTAAATTGTCACTGATGGCTAAAGCCCCCATACTTTAATTCAAATTCAAATTCAAATTTTTTATCTTTGCAAAGTTTGCAATGTGTGAGACTGACATGTCATATGGAGTCTATTTCCATGCATAGTTTAAAATGGTTAATTGCAAAATTTATTTGCAATTGTAAAGAAAGCCACTATCATGGCGCGGCATTTCGGGCTTTGCTGAACTTTTTCTCATCCCTGTGATCGGCAGCATCTCGCTGTTGCCAAACGCTCTAACGGATGTAGGTGAGGCCAGTGTCCACACACGGATATAGTCTCATTTCTTCCAGGGATAGACAGTGAGCCTGTCAGGGTGGTTACTAGGTGAGAATTGCTGGATGCTAGGAATTAGGACTCTCAGCTGGGAGCCCGATCGGAGCGAGGCTACTCTTGATGAGTTGTCTTTCATACCAGCCCTTGGTTTTAGAACAGTTTACACCATGTAGACAGAAGTGGTTACCCAGCACATCGATGAAAGGCAGTGAACCACTGCAATGTTGTAGGTCTGCGGATTTAGGCGCGTGCTCTTTGCTGAAATAGTAACTGTCAGGAGGAAGTCCCCAATCTGAAGTACACTCACAGCTTGGAGACATGCAGTCTCCAAGCTGTTGCAGTGTCCAGCACTGTGACAGAGAACCTGTTGTTATACATCTTTTCAGCAATATATCCAGACTGTTTGTAGGTCTGCATTGAAATGGGTTTTGGCTTTGGAGCAGTGAGTCTCCAAATCAATAAAGACAACCCTGATGTAGCTAGGATCTTGTATCAATGCTACACAACTCAGGTCGCCTGGAATAATTTGTTTTTTATTTAGCTCATCTGATGCTATGGAGATAGATAAGAAAGACTGTAGTGCAATTACGGATGTTTTACGTATTCCCAGCTCACTAAATCTGACTGGAAATGAGGCTTGCATCCATTGTCCATTTCAAAGCACAATGTTCAGGATATTTTCTACATTTTAGAAAGATGTCATATACCTTGAGTTTAGAACTGTCAAAGACTGAGGAGTTTCTCAACATTATGTAAACTATGGCGAGAGAAGGCATCATGTGACTCAGTGTTGCCATTCTTGCCTTCCATCATCCTGAGGTCTGAGATTTTTCTCCTAGAATTAGATGAATGGCACTGGACCCGAGAGGACTACCAAGGAGAGCACTGTTGGTCCGATCAATGACTAGTGCTCCTGGCAAAGCGGCTTTAATATCCTAAATGAAATATTGGTTTCTATTTCACATTTGGTAGGGTTTTAACATAATCCTAGGCTCGCCCAAGATCTTTCATTTTCCTGAAGTCCAATAGGAGGAATTTTGTAGTGCCAACTACTGTGCCATCATCCAAAAACCTGACGTTGGGATCGCTGGACAGCGTTCCAGTGATCTTTTTGTTTTTTTTTTGACCAGACAGAAAAGACGAGGGGTTAAGGCGGGGGTACCTCCACCCCCCCCCCTTGCTCGCTTTCACATGTGTCAATTTCATTAGTTTAGACGAGTTTTCAGGAGTTTAGAAGTACCACTATAATACTGTTGAATGAATAGAGGGAAGAGAAATGTCTAAAAACTGCGCAGTGAAAAAGCATACCTTTCGAGTTAAATGCATCGTCAAAGTCAAATTAAATCAGGTTTTTTTTTGATCTAGCATTTTAGTAATATATACCCGTGCTGCATGGGTAGCTAATTTCTAAGCTAAATACCGAAACCGAGCTGAAGTGACATCCTCGTCATTCATAGTTTTTACTACAGCTATACCAACAAGACGTCAGAGGGTTTTGCCAACCACAATGGACCTGATTCTTCCATCTTTCTCCCTCAGGGCACATAGTGATGCACCGAAGAAAAGTGGCCTAATGGTTCCAGTGTTGGACTGAGTGTTGGATTGAGCATTTGCTTTAAATGTTGCGGTCTTAAACCTGTGAAACCACCTGCTGAGCCTTGTATGAGAGACATGGCAGCTTATATATGCCAGCATCCTCAAAGGTCAAAGGTTTTTCACCTGCTGTACAGTCGTGGAGGTCAATGATGGTGCTGGGAACTGTGTATTTTGTTTCTGGGAGCTTGTGCTATATTAACATCCTTAGGGGCAATGATATCCTCACTAGTTATTAGCCTAAGTGCTCCAGTAAAATTTCTCTCTCATTTTTCTGCTAATTTGAGTCTCTCTCTCTCTCTCTCTCTCTCTCTCTCTCTCTCTCTCTCTCTCTCATCTCTCTCTCTCTCTCTCTCTCTCTCTCTCTCTCTCCACAACTACGAAACAATAAGCTGTTATAGAAGTATGTGTGTCGTGTCGAATAGGCAAAACTTGCGATTTTGGTTTATATAGCAGCGCTCTTCTTGCCGAATAAGGCAAGCAAAAATTTGTGTATGCAATAATTTCACAAAAAATCATTCTGAACCTAACGAAAAAAGATATTTCATTGAGTTTGTTTATTAAATTTTTTGTAAATTTATCTAAAATATATTTAGTTGGATTAGGCTAAGTTAAATAGCGCTTGTTTTAATAAGATTAAGTAAGTTTTCTAAGGTTCTTTTGGTACAAAAATATTAATTTTTACATTAATATAAATGAATTTTTTTTAGAAAGGACTTAATTTTAAATGAGTGCTTGCAAATTGACCAGTTTTTACCTATTATATATATATGTATATATATATATATATATATATATATATTAATATAATATATATATATATATATAATATATATATATATATATATATATATATTATATATATATATATATATATATATATATATATATATTATATGTATATATGTATATAAACTACTGGGAAAGTTAGTTAGTTATTCTTTCATATACTAGCTTGTGCTAGTATAAGTTACTTCTGTCTTGTGTTATAACTTACGTTTCTCGTTGTCTCGTATTTTAAATATGTTGTTATGGAAGCTGTCACTTCTTTGTATTGATCACAGTGAAGCTGAAATAAAGCAAAACAAAATAGTATCTGTTATGTACGTACATAATTATATACGTACGTAAGAGCCGCAACTCAAAATATACTCAGGCACCTCAGATCTGATTAAAAACTTGTAAACTAGGAATAAATAAAAGATTTAAGTGTGAAAATGTCCTGTAGTGATTCCTGCGTAGCTTTAATGTTGACACTTATTCCGTGGAGAGGAAAACTGCAATACACTAACAATATTAGCTACTGTTGACATAATTCTTATTATTTTAAATTATCATTCACATTCACTGGCTGTCATAACAATTACTCTCTGAAATATCTGCAGTTATCCTTAAGAGCATCTGTAAATACATGACATTTGTGTAACTAAGTTAATGTATATGCGTTATGATACGTGCCTTTGTTGCCCGGTCCTCGTAATCACAGGCATCATTTCACCGTTGTGAAGACAGTCAAGTGGGAGACTGACTAGGGCAACTTTAAACAGTGAAAATCTGACTATCGTTCAGTTGCTGCAGCTTTTCTGCTCGCCTGGTAAAATATTTTGTCGTTCTTGTTATAATATTATTAAGTATCATCCCCGCAGAG
>NC_069435.1:40546031-40573531 GCF_026875155.1 Cherax quadricarinatus | reverse complement strand
CGCACTGTTGTTCTCTTCATATTCCTCGCTTGGCATCCTGCAGTTCTGTGGTGGGTTATGAATCACTACAATGACTACCTCATGTTCCCCAGACTGAATTGTACCTACTATGTAGTCCCTTTCTCCAATCTCGTCTCTCGTGTGTTTGTGTACTCACCTAGTTGAGGTTGCAGGGGTCGATTCCAAGCTCCTGGCACCGGGGTGTGTGTGTGTGTGTGTGTGTGTGTGTGTGTGTGTGTGTGTGTGTGTGTGTGTGTGTGTGTGTGTGTGTGTGTGTGTGTGTGTGTGTGTGTGTGTGTGTGTGTGTGTGTTTGTGTACGTCTATATGTGCATGTTTTTTCCATAAGAACATAAGAAAGGAGAAACAGTGCAGTAGGCCTGTCGGCCCATACTACGCAGGTCCTTCACAAATCCAACCGACAAAGAGAATAAACGCTACCCAAGTTACCTCAGTTAATGTCTTGAACTGTACCTGTGATTTTACCTACGAGACATCGATAAATTAGCTGAAAAAGTATTAAATAAAGAGAATGTCAAGTTTGGATTTGGTCCCCCCCCCCCACCAAAAAAAAAGTAGAAGTGAAGGAAGATTATCAGTAAAGAACTAGCAAATGAGTTTGAAGAAAGTAGAACAGTATAGACATGAACTAGCAGATCAATTGCATATATAGAATCTGTCAGTTCAAGCATATCTATGGAGAAAGTAAGAAGGTCAATGGAGTGGAAAAAAATGTTATTACTGCTACACAAAGGCTAGATTATATCATTAGCAATGCGGTTTCTTTTTTTTTTAATGTTGCCAATGACAAAATACAAAGTGTGTGGACAGACTAGGTCATACACTTTAACAATATGTGTGTGTGTGTGTGTGTAACAATATGTGTTAGTGTGTTCAAACATCCAGCGTTCATAGGCACCGTCTATGCATACACAACACACTATAACAACAGATTTCGTTAATATTACGATATATGAAATCTTTAGAAGGTATCCAAATTTTAGATGAGACTAACCAATTTATGACCAATGTTTATTAGTGGTAAAAAAGAAACCAACACTTTTTTCGAGATTAAATTCCATACTGTATTGTATAAATTAACTGTTAGAAATAATTGCAAAATATGAAAATGACTAATTCTTTTATATAGTGATGTAACAATGCCCAGTAAGACTCACGAAATCGTAATGACACGATTGCGGGTTCAATCCCGGCCGGGGTATGGTTTGGAATGCCCAGTAAGGTCTGATAATGACCTTTATGACCATTGTAATCCTTTCCTTTTAGCGCTACCGCTCACAGGATGCGTAAGGTGTAGTGGATATCACATGAAGGGTTGGCAGGAGGTTTTGAGAGGGAAGGGCATGAGCATCCTGCAGGCATGAGTGTTGAGTCAAGACATGTGGTTTTGGGAATGTAATGTGCTGCTGGAGTGTGTGCAAAGTAAAAAATTAGTTAGGAAAATTAGTTAGCCATACTTGATTCTGGAGGTGGGAACCTGGATGTCCAGTGGCTGGGGTTGCCACGGTTTGTTAGGTCGTTTGCATGGTGATGTCTGTGCACTTCTGAGAAGACAGTTGTTGACTGATTGATGGTAAATGCTTACGCCTTTGAATCAGTCTACCTTCTTAGGAAACAGCCGATTTGTGTTCTGTCGCAGTCGAGATACACCTTCCTGTATGCCGGCATGTCCCTTATTCTTGCTTTCTCCTGCAGAGAGACAGCTCAAAAATTACTTTACTTTCCAGCATAATGTTGAGATATAATGTCTCACTATTTGCATATGTAACACATGCAAATAGTGAGACATTATATTGGGGTAACGTTTCGCCCCTGGAGGGGAAAATGCAAGAAAATATTTCATTAGTTGTACCTCTGTCTTTTACAAAGAATTAATTTGTTGAAAGTTGGAAGTTGACTCGAGGTATGACTTAACAATTCCCTATCTGTACATAAATATAAATATTATATTTAGTGTGTAAATTTCCAAATTTATTTTGCGATAGCAGTCAAGTGCACCACAGCAATACTTTCTTTACCTGATTTAATATTTCAGTATCCCTTGTATTTAAACATGAATTAACTAATAACTATATCAGTTTCCCAGACATTGTTGGTGTTGTGGGAAGGATTCTTAGGTACAGCTCAGAACATATATTAGAAGAAACATCTGGCCACGAGTGTGGCTTATCAATCTTAAGGTGAAACGTTTCATTTATTAATGTCCTGAACTGGCAACCCAGGGCAACACGGGTTTAGAACAGGTCGCTCCTTCCTGTCCCTGCTACTGGACCACTATGACAAGGTCATGGATGTTGTTGAGGATAAACAAAGTACAGATGTAGTATACACAGACGTTGCAAAAACTTTCGACCAGTGTGGCCATGGTATAATAGCACACAAAATGCGTGATAAAGGAATAACAGGAAAAATTGGTAGATGGATCTATAACTTCCTGACAAAGAGAACACAAAGAGTAATAGTAAACAGAGTAAAGTTCCAGGCAGCCAAGGTAAAAAGCTCTGTTCCACAAGGCACAGTACTCGCTCCCATTCTATTCCTCATCCTCATTTCTGATATAGACAGAGATGTAAGCCATAGCTCCGTGTCTTCCTTTGCGGATGACACCCGGATTACCATGACAGTGACCTCCATCAAAGACACTGCGAGACTCCAAGCGGACATCAACCAAATCTTCGAATGGGCCACTCAGAACAACATGAAGTCCAACGAGGAGAAATTTCAACTACTCAGATATGGGAAAATTGAAGAAATTAAAAATGTATCAGGGTATACCACAAATTCTAACTATACAATAGAGCGGAAAAGTAATGTGAAGGACCTGGGAGTGATAATGTCAGAGGATCTCGTCTTCAAAGACCACAACAATGTATCTACCTCATCCGCTCAGAAAATGATAGGATGGATAATGAGAACCTTCAAAACTAGGGACGCCAAGCACATGATGATTCTCTTCAAATCGCTTGTGTTCTCTAGGTTGGAATACTGCTGTACACTAACGGCCCTTTCAAGGCTGGCGACATTGCAGACCTGGAGAGTGCACAAAGAACTTTCACGGCACACACAAGTACGATAAGGCACCTAAATGACTGGGAACGGTTGAAGGTCCTTGATCCGTATCCCTTCGAACGCAGGCGAGAGAGATACATGATAATATACACTTGGAAGGTCCTGGAGGGATTGGCACCAAGCCTGCACGCGAAAATCACTCCCTATGAAAGCAAAAGACTCGGCAGGAGATGCAACATTCCCCCGATGAAAAGCAGGGGCGCCACGAGTACATTGAGAGACAACACAATAAGTGTCCGGGTCCCCCGACTGTTCAATTGCATCCCAGCATACATAAGGGGGATTACCAATAGACCCCGGGCTGTCTTCAAGAAGGCTCTGGACAGGCACCTAAAGTCAGTGCCTGACCAACCTAGCTATGGTTCGTACGTCAGCCTCCGTGTGGCCAGCAGTAACAGCCAGGTTAATCAGACCCTGATCCATCATGAGGCCTGGCTCAGACAGGGCCGCGGGGGGCGTTGACCCCCGAAACCTTTTCCAGGTAAACTCCAGGCAAACTGTACGTTAAGTGTCTTTTTCCACATCTTGTCGGTTTCACTTTACCATATTTAAGTGTTGTTGTTATTTATCAGTGCACCATATCACTGCACCAGCCATTTACGAAAATATTTACAAAGGCGTCTATACTGCATGAAAGGAGTTTCTGGCAGTAAAATACGACAATGGAAAGATTCGATCTTGATAATGTTGATCTCTGATAATAATACGTCTTTGTATCTCATCTATAAAACTTGGATGAGACACAAATATTACGCTCAAGGATAAAATAGACGATACTACAGATATTCTCACTTGTTGGTCATAAATTAAGAATTAGTACTTAGAACACCAGGTTAAATACAATGACCTACTATCCTTTGTTTTCGAATTTAGAAATAAGAACATATAAGAAAGGAGGAGCACTGCAGCAGGCCTGTTGGCCCATACTAGGCAGGTCCTTTACAATCCTTCCCACTAACAAAATATTTGCCCAACCCAATTTTCAATGCTACCCAAGAAATAAGTTTTGATGATTCTATTTATTCATTATGCAAGTCCCACTCAAATCCAACCCCTCTCACTCATGTATTTATCTAACCGAAATTTCAAACTATCCAACGTTTTAGCCTCAATAACCCTACTAGGCAGACTGTTCCACTCATCAACTACCCTTTTTCCAAAGCAATACTTTCCTATATTCTTTCGAAATCTAAACTATGATTTAATTTGCCCTGGACTATCCTGGAATGGAAATGGAAACATTATCCTGGTTACATCTCCACCATGTTTGATAAGGAAGTAAAGTCTGTGTTAATAATTGTCAAAATATATAAACAATGTAGACGAATGTTTCAGAGAACCGACAAGTTGATAAATTAGACACATGTGGATGAATTAGACACATGTGGATGAATTAGACACATGTGGATGAATTAGACACATGTGGATGAATTAGACACAAGTGCAACACTTGGGTATCTTTACTGAGGAAACGTTTCGCCACACAGTGACTTCATCAGTCCATACAAAGGAGAACGTTGAAGAACAGGAGTAGTTTGAGATAATCAGTTCCTCAGCCTTGAGTCGATGTGGTCAGTCCATCAATCTGTTAAGTCAGTCCATCAATCTCTCATATTCTTCTCGTTTCTCCTTTGTATGGACTGATGAAGTCACTGTTTGGCGAAACGTTTCCTCAATAAAGATACCCAAGTGTTGTACATGTGTGTAATTTATCATATATATAAACAAACTGGGGGGGATGAGGCCAGTGGATTGTACACTGAACTACCGCTGGTCTGCTCGTAAGCAATATATAATAGAAAATTATTATTATAATCAAAAAGAAGCGCTAAGCCACAAGGGCTATATAGCATATAATGGAAAAGACAATGACCATAAGAGTTGCAATAACTTAGTGATTTTGTGTGTTCTGGAAGAATTATTGATGCAGGTTCAGCAAGATTCCTTTGAGGAAGTTTATAGTTACTTTGACCTTAACTCTGGTGAAGAGTTAAGAAAACAAGTGACAAATTACCATATTGCCAAGTTTAAGCTGTTTAATTGATGAAGCAGTTCTTGGAGGCAGGTGTTGGAGGCAGGTATTGGAGGCAGGTGTTGGAGGCAGGTGTGGGAGGCAGGAGTTGGAGGCAGGTGTGGGAGGCAGGTGTTGGAGGCAGGTGTGGGAGGCAGGTGTTGGAGGCAGGTGTTGGAGGCAGGTGTTGGAGGCAGGAGTTGCCAACAGGAGTTGCAGGCAGGAGTTGCAGGCAGGAGTTACAGGCAGGAGTTATAGGCAGGAGTTATAGGCAGGAGTTATAGGCAGGAGTTATAGGCAGGAGTTACAGGTAGGAGTTGCAGGCAGGAGTTATAGGCAGGAGATACAGGTAAGAGTTAGAGTTACAGGCCGGAGCTACAGGCATGAGTTACAGGCAGGAGTTACATGCAGGAGTTGCAGGCAGGAATTACAGGCAAGAGTTATAGCCAAGAGTTACAGACAGGAATTACTTTTTATATATGTTATTTAAAATAATGCAGTACAACATATAAATAAATAAAATATTATTATTATTATTAAAGATTCGCCGGTATTCTCCCGGCCCGGGCCTTGTCCAAGTGGTGGCCCGGCCTTGACTCCCTCTTTAGGGAGTGTCTGAGACCTAAGTCTCCCATGGGAGGAGGCACAAGTACCTCCTCATCTTTGGGACCAACTGTCCCCAGGCCTAGCCACAAGCTAGGCCTCTCTGGTCTGCCATCCCCGCCCCAAGGGGGCAAATGGGAATGACAGTCTTATGAGCTAAAGGCTCGGGCTCAGGCACCTACCCTACCCTAGAAGGGTTAGGCATGGTGTCGCTCAAAAATAAAATAACACATGAATTAGCCATTTGCAAATACAATGACCTACATCAACCCCATTATATATCCTGAATGTTTTGTTCATATTTATTAAAGTATATCCTGAATGTTTTGTTCATATTTATTAAAGTATATCCCATCACCTAATTTACTCCTGCACAGAAAATTACATTGACAAAGTCAAAACCTCACAATTCATGCTTGTGCAAAAACCAAAACCCCCCAAAACACTGTACAATAAAACTCATTGCACAAAGTAAACAGAAAATATAATACAGCATACAAAAGATAACATTATACATTGCAATAACTTAAACAAAAGACAAACCTAAGCCTACAATAAACAGTGCAATGACACATACCACAATAAAACTTCCCGCACAAACAATGAGCAGGAAACACCTAACAGAATGAAAAGATGTAAAGTAAAAGGACACAAGTGCAACTAATGTGACATTTATTGTGGCAACGTTTCGCTCTCCAGGAGCTTTATCAAGCCATTACAAACAATACATGGACACAGAGGGTATATAAAGGCTCAGAGTGAGGTGAATACTAGTGAGGTACCATTTCGATGTTCACTAGTGGTAGTAGTAGTAGTAGTAGTGGTAGTGACAAAAGTAATACAATATGGTAGAGCAATTAATTCGTACATGAGTAAAAGGATATAAAAGCTATTACTTGGGTAACATAAAAATAGGTTGGACAAATATAAACTGGAATGAGGCAGCTTGTTTCAGTGTTCACTCTCTGTGCTTTGTGTAGTATAACAGGAGAGACTATGTGATGGCAGGGTTTACTGTTTTCAGGAGGATTCTTGCTAAGACTTCGGAGATGGTGAAGCTGCCGTTGTTTTGTTTAATTGTATTCGAAACAGCGATCAGTGCTGATTCAAGGCACTTGCGTGTGCGGAAATTATTTTCTTTTATCACTAATTGGGCGTCTCTGAATTTCATAAGATGATTGGTGGAATTTCGGTGTTGTACACAGGCGTTGTTTAAGTTGTCGTTCCTACATGCGTATATGTGTTCATTGAGGCGGGTGTCGAGGTTTCTTGCTGTTTCACCTACGTAGATCTTGTCACAGCCTCCACAGGGTATAGTGTAAACTCCTGCATTGACTGGTTCGTGGTGCTTGGGTTTTGTCCTGGTTAGATCCTTTATTGAAGTGGTAGAAGCGATGGCGACTCTGGTGTTAGCTTGTGGAAGTACTTTTGAGACGTTTAGTGCAACCTGGCTGTTGGGAAGAATTATAACTTTGTTGGGAGCGGTGTTGATGCGTGGAGAATTGATGATCTGAAGAGCTCTTTTCTTGCAGTCTTTGATGAAAAAAGAAGGAAATTGTAACTCAGTGAATGTTTGGTGAATGTAAGTACATTCCTCGTCAAGAAACTCAGGACTACAAATTCGGTATGCTCTTAGGAAAAACCCGATGATGATGCCTCTTTTGGTCTTGGTATCTTGACTGGAATAGAAGTGTGTGAGATCATTTTTATTGGTGGGTTTCCAATAAACTTGAAATCTTAGGTTGTTGTCTACTTTGTGAATGAGGACGTCGAGGAAAGGTAGCTTGTCATTGGACTCTTCTTCTAGTGTAAACTGGATCGCTGGTTCAACTGCGTTGAGCCTTGCCTGAAGATCCCGTACATCAAAACGTTTTGGAGTTATTACGAGGACATCGTCACGTAACGTAACCAAGTGACGCTTGAAGGGATGATGTTGGCGAAGTGTTCGGGCTCTAGGTGTTCCATGTATAAGTTGGCTAGGACGGCACTTATTGGGGACCCCATTCCCATGCCGTAGGTTTGTTTGTAGAGCTTGTTATTGAAGGAAAAACAGTTGAAGTTAACACAGTTCAATCAAGTCAACAAAATCTCCGGGAGGTAAAGGAAGATTAAGGTCCTGGTTGACTTTACGTCGTAGAACCTCGATGGCTTTTTTGGTAGGTACTTTTGTGAAGAGGGAAGTCACATCCAAACTGCTTAGTTTCTTGTTACGGATGGAGAGGTTATGGATGCGGTTGAGAAGGTCGCCTGAGTGTTTAAGATGAGCGGGGCTGATGGTCCCCAGAAGGCAGGAAAGATGTTTGGCAAGAACTCCGGCTAGTTTGTGTGGAGCACTGCCTATTCCTGACGTGATTGGTCTGAGAGGAATATTGTGTTTATGGGTCTTGGGTAAACCATACATGTGTGCAGTCTTTCATCAAAGACTGCAAGAAAAGAGCTCTTCAGATCATCAATTCTCCACGCATCAACACCGCTCCCAACAAAGTTATAATTCTTCCCAACAGCCAGGTTGCACTAAACGTCTCAAAAGTACTTTCACAAGCTAACACCAGAGTCGCCATCGCTTCTACCACTTCAATAAAGGATCTAACCAGGACAAAACCCAAGCACCACGAACCAGTCAATGCAGGAGTTTACACTATACCCTGTGGAGGCTGTGACAAGATCTACGTAGGTGAAACAGCAAGAAACCTCGACACCCGCCTCAATGAACACATATACGCATGTAGGAACGACAACTTAAACAACGCCTGTGTACAACACCGAAATTCCACCAATCATCTTATGAAATTCAGAGACGCCCAATTAGTGATAAAAGAAAATAATTTCCGCACACGCAAGTGCCTTGAATCAGCACTGATCGCTGTTTCGAATACAATTAAACAAAACAACGGCAGCTTCACCATCTCCGAAGTCTTAGCAAGAATCCTCCTGAAAACAGTAAACCCTGCCATCACATAGTCTCTCCTGTTATACTACACAAAGCACAGAGAGTGAACACTGAAACAAGCTGCCTCATTCCAGTTTATATTTGTCCAACCTATTTTTATGTTACCCAAGAAATAGCTTTTATATCCTTTTACTCATGTACGAATTAATTGCTCTACCATATTGTATTACTTTTGTCACTACCACTACTACTACTACTACTTCTACTACTACTACCACTAGTGAACATCGAAATGGTACCTCACTAGTATTCACCTCACTCTGAGCCTTTATATACCCTCTGTGTCCATGTATTGTTTGTAATGGCTTGATAAAGCTCCTGGAGAGCGAAACGTTGCCACAATAAATGTCACATTAGTTGCACTTGTGTCCTTTTACTTTACATATTGTCGGTAATTCTACCAACTTTATTACAGAATGAAAAGAGCAAGATAACTCCTGCACAGAAAATTTCATTAACAAAAATCAAAACCTCACAATTTATGCCTGTGCACACACAAAACCCCCCACAGCTCTGTACAATAAGACTCCTTGCACAAAGTACACAGAAATTATAATACAGCATACAAAAGATAAAACTATTCATTACATTAACTTAAACAGCAGGCAAACCAAAGCCCAAGATAAACATTACAATGACACATACCCCTATAAAACCCCCCTCATAAACAATGAGCAGGAAACACCCGCAAGTAAAAGACATAACATTATATATACAACAACAGCCCATACAAATAACAAACTCATGACATACTGAAGAACAAAACGCCTCCCAACTCAGTGACCCACACCAGGTCAAAGAAACACCATACAACTACATTTAAGCTCCACTAAGTACATTCCAACAAGATATGTATCAAAACTGCCTACATACAGTACATAAAAACCCTATTTGAAACACAATAGCACATCATTGTAAAAATAAATTGTACAATGCATTAACATGAAACAAATGGTGACACTAAATATGTAATAAGCGTTCATAGGACACTGAATAAAACAATAAGCAGGAAGCACCTGCAGCTAAATCTTAGTCCGCCATATATGCAATAAACAGCCCATACTATCGATCTCTTGGGCTACTGGAGAACATAACGTCTCCAAACACATTTTCCCAAGTAATTCAAAAAAACTACCTGTGGACATGCTTGGTAACACAATGAACCAAAAATTCCCATAAAATATAAAACAGCACAAGACCCATAACATTATATAAACCACCATAACAGATGCCTAAGCCACCAATCCCCGACAGTCAGTGTAATAATTATCCAAACAAAAAAATATGTGACATATGTGATACTTTTTTTACATTTTATTTAAAATACACGTTACAATAAATAAATAAAAGCATACAGAGTCAGATAATACAAAAACAATTATGTCTTCATAATCAAAACATACTATACTGCTCGTGTTAGATTGCCTTTAGAAAATTTCCTCAACCCCCAACATCGACACCATGTCTAACCCTTCTAGGGTAGGGTAGGTGCCTGAGCCCGAGCCTTTAGCTCATAAGACTGTCGTTCCCATTAGCCCCCTTGGGGCGGGGATGGCAGACCAGAGAGGCCTACCTTGTGGCTAGGCCTGGGGACAGTTGGTCCCAAAGATGAGGAGGTACTTGTGCCTCCTCCCATGGGAGACTTAGGTCTCAGACACTCCCTAAAGAGGGAGTCAAGGCCGGGCCACCACTTGGACAAGGCCCGGGCCGGGAGAATACCGGCTAATCTTTAATAATAATAATAACCCACAACACGTGTGTGAAAAACATTACACAATATTATACCCAACATCAATCAAATCATTTCAAGTTACAATAACATGTGACTTAGTACACAACACACACCTCATACATGTAAAATGCCTTTATACAAAAACTAAGGAAAACTGTGCAAGCAATACTAATTAAAAACAATTCTCAATTACCCCTTCCTATCAGCAATATACACATTAATTAAGTACATGTAATAAAATATGTTTGAGCAGTACAAACCCCCAACCCCCCCCCCCACAACCCCCCCCTCCACCCCGGATCATTACCATTGTTCACTGAACACAGAAACGAATAACCAACATGATTTAAATCTTGAACATAGTATCTTGTTGACTATAAAAAAAAAAAATTCCTCTTTAGTATAAGAATCATAGATTATGTCAACATGACAAATAATATTTAGAAAAAAAGAACATAAGATTGAACTTAGTGTTATGACTAACTAAAAATCATTTATATAATTATGATTGCCGTCATCCATGAGACGTTTACACATGATGTAGTCACGGTCTCACATATTACATATTCTCATATGTACAAAAATTGATAAATAATATTACATGACTTATGAAAATTTATATTCACAGGAATTATATCAGTGTCATACATGCCCATTAACTTACATAAGATTATAAAAATACCGAATCAATTTATTAAGCCTCGTCGCATCCCCATGAGACGAATGTAATTCATTCTCCCCCCCCCCCTTATGCAGAGACCAGTCCACCCAACCATTACAACACGATGCCGGAAAATCTCTAGCCCATCTACGTCCATACACTACCTCATTTATACACTATGTTTTATAGAAATGTCCTGCTAAAGCCCTTGTTCGTTCCTCCCCCCCACCTCCCCCACCTCCCTCATCGCCCACGATATATAGACATAATCTGCTACTAAATACATGACGGCCCTCCTCACACTATCTCCCACTCCCTCTATATCCAAACTCAGTGCCCTTAATACCACTAACCTACTCCCACCCACCATATCCAAGACTCTGAGAAACCACAGACGTACCCTCTCGATATGCTCACAGAAATACACCACATGATATGCTGTTTCCTCCCCCCCACACAAAACACAACATTGAGACTGCAAAATTCCCATCTGATACAGTCGTACTTTAGTTGGCAAAATCCCATGTAAAAACCTATACATAGTTTCCCTCACCCTTGACTTCAACCATAACTTACTGAATACTCCCCAGATTCGTGTCCAATTATATAATGGAAAAACAGTCTCCCCTTCCAACACATCTTGACACCTTTCCAACCTCCCCAAAACACGCCGTTACATTTCCCGGATTTCTTACTTGTAATAAGTATCTCAACATACTCATACACTCCTCTAAGTCCCTACCCCCCCACCACCGCCTCACATCTTCCATCACATCCCTCACTCTGACACAACGTTCCCCACCCAATCTCAGATAACAATGCTTCACGTACATGCTCTTCAGTCTGCTATCCAAAGGAATTAAATCTAAACCCCCTTTCGCCAGCGATGTCATTACAACCGTCTGCCTCAGCCAATGACAACTATATTCCCATATAAAATTCAGTACTTTCCTTTGCACTTGCCGCACATCTTTCGCCATCAAGGGGCACACCACAGCCACGTGCCACAATTTAGGATAAATGAGTGTATTAACTACAATGACTCTCTGTTGTATTGTCAAACCATTCGTTCTTATTCCCCCTAACCTAAGCAAGACCCTTTGCACTACCCTTTTAGAATTTGCCTCTCTAACCCCCTGCACTGCCCCTCTGTACAATACTCCTCAAATGTTTATCTGCGCTACGACCTGCCATCCATACTTATTTCCCAGTTCCCCTCCCACCCATGACCCAACCTCCAGTAATTTCGACTTTTCACTATTAACACTCATACCTGTTGCTCCACTAAATATTTCAACAATTCTGCTTACATTCTTTAACCCCTCCTCTCCCCCCACTAAGACCGTCATGTCATCCACATAACCAACTATACCCGTAGCACTCCTAAGTCTTACCCCCCTCAATTACTCCTACATTTATCAACCTATATAATGGGTCTTGCAGACATGTAAATAGGATCTGAGACATGGGGCATCCCTGCCTCAGCCCCCTACCCATACTAACCATCTTCCCCACCCTTCCATTTATTTGCACTCGTATTTCTGCACCTCTGTATAAAGTTTCTGCCCACTGCACAATTTCCTCACCGAAACCCATCCTTCTCATAATCATCCATAATGTCTCTCTCTCTACACAATCATAAGCCGCCTTCCAATCCAAAGCAAGAGCATCTCCGCCATCCATCCTACACTCCTCTATATAACCCTTTATCCTCCCATGCCCACTAAACATTGTTCGCCCTGGCACACCCATCTGTCCCATATCTATAACCTTCCCAATTACTTTACGCAACCTATTACCTAAAACCTTGGCAAACAATTTATAATCCCCGCACATTAATGATAAACCTCTATAATCTAGGATGCTATTCTGTACTTCCCCTTTGTTACCATAACTACTACACCTGTCCTTTGTGTTAGACTCATGCTTCCCTTATCCTTCATCACATTCACCAACTGCACCAAGAATTCCTTCATGACATCCCAGTTGCTCAAATAAAATTCATTTGGGATTCCATCTATCCCAAGTGCTTTCCCGATACTCATCCCTTTTAAAGCCGTCCACACTTCCTCTTCATCTATAGGCCCCTCTATCATCGCTCTATCTGCTGACTCTAGGTTTCTCCGTATCCCCTTCTCTAAAATCTTCAGATCTCCTATCTTCCTATTTCCCCCTCTCATATATATCTCAAACCACTTATCAGCATAATCACTCATACTTTCCATAGTTACTAACCTCTGTCCCATCGTATACCCTCCCACATCCGTATGTACGTCCAACTTCATCATAGTCATTATCCTCTGTCGTGTCTTAAAACGCCGCAATACACAGGCGGATGGCCTATCTCCCCATAAAACATCTTCCAATCCACCTCTCAATCTCTCACAATCAAATCTTGCATTCTGCATTTCCATCAATTGCGCTTTGATGCCCTCAATCTCTTGTACTGGATAAACCCCACTAAAACCTTCATAGCACTGTTTCAACTGCCCCTCCATATATCTCTGTAAGCCATTATTCCATTGACTTACCTCCTTTCCTTTCCTCATATAAAAATTTTTGATTCCTTGTTTAGCATATTCCTCCCACCATCACAGTATATCACCTCCCTTTCTCCCCTTGGTCCACTCATTTGTCCACCACTCAACAAAACTAACACCGTCCTCCAGCTCATCTAACAATCTCACATTAAGTTTCCAATAACTCATTTAACGCTTTGGTAAACCTCCCCATCCCACATCCACAACCACTCCTCTATGATCTGAAAACACAACGTTTACAGTTTCTGTATTAGCAACCTGTAACCCGGGAGAAGCATAAATACGATCTAGTCGTGCCGCATATCCTTTCCTCACATAAGTATGCTCCACGTTCCACCCCTCCCCCCTCACTACATCCGCTAAGCCTGCTCCCCCTAAAACATCCTGTAGGACCCACAAAACACACCCTGCACCCCTCGGCTCCACATCTTTTCTATGTATCACACTATTCCAATCCCCTCCAAATAATGAATAAACAGGTAACCCCCGCATATGATAAATTAGTGTGTCCCATATAAAATCCTCTTTAACACGTCTATTACTGTCCGCCGGCATGTATACACTCACAAAACACACACGTACCCCACCCCATGTCCCATCCACCCTCGCTACTCTCCCATCTCCCCATTCTTCCCACTGTAACAATTGGAAAGGACTGGTCTCAGCTGTTAAAACAGCAGCACCTCTCTTAAGCTTCCTAGTATACCCAGCATAAACTTTATATCCATCTACCAACAAATCCCTTCCATACCTAAAATTATGCTCTTGTAAAAATATTACCTGTATTCCAAGTCTCTTTAAAAAATCACTAAAGATCTTACGCTTTACATCAGCCCGTAGGCCATTAACATTTAATGTTAGATACTTAAAAATGCTATGGGGGGCTTACCAATCGACCGAAATCCTTGCGTTTCCTTACGTTTTTGCGCAACATACTTTTCGCAATGTTCTTTCTTTGCCTCACCTTTCCTCTGCCCCTTCCCCCCCTGTTACTTTTTTTGGCTCATCCACTGAGCGTTTCTTACCAGATCGTTGTGCTGGTGTGAGGACATCATCACTATCAGAAGCTCCTGCCTCTCTCTTGCATGATGCCTCTACTATGTGCATTCCCTCATCTTCACATTCCACATTGTGGACTTCAACCACAACCTCACTAATCCTCTGTGATTGCATATCCCCATCACCCACATTACCCACCTCTTGAATTCCACCCTCACCTACAAGTTTCCCATCCGACACCACCCTTAGTGTCCCATCCTCATTCTGATCATCCAAGAATTCTTGTATAACAGTGTCTATTGCAGCCGTAACTTGACTACCCAATTCCACTCGTCTCACCTTAACCTCCATACGCATATTCTCAATAACCTGAGAGACCTCCGGCAATGTTGCACATTCTACTGGATTGTCCTCCACGATTTCACTCCATGTTCTATGATCTTGAAGATGCTCCCCTGTAGACTGGGTCATCACCTCTCTCTCCTTCCCCACTCCTTTCCCCTCTCCATGTATCTCAGGTGTCGATCGATGAGGACGCATTACTGCCATGTGATCAAAAGCTCCACACAGTCTACAGGTTCGTCTCTGCCCCGCATATGTTACATATACCTGAGTTCTAAAGTCACTCAGTGTCACATATGATGGTATAGATTTTCGCAAAGACATTTTGAGAGTAAAGGAGCCCTCACGCAGTCCAGCATACATACCATCAGACCACCTTCCAACTGATGCCTGATGTATAACACCATACTCATTGAATGTTGTTTTTATATCTTCTTCATCCGCTTCAAATGGGACATTCCGTAACTTTACCCAAGTATAATACTTGGATACGTCCCTCAGTCGTACTTCTAAACCAGGATTAACCTTCTTACACACGTCTTGGTATTTTTCCACCATCTTGTCATATGTCGCAGCCGTCACGAATTTCACAAAGATCCTTGTAGCTCCATTTAAGGCAATACCATACAGATCGTCGTTGTTGATGCAGTAGGTATCTCGTAGTATGGCAGGCAGCATAACAGAAGCATTGGTATGATAAACCGTTCCTTTCAACACCTCAATACACACAGTGTTGATTTTCCGCCTGATAGCCTGCGCCATCTTGTGAAAATCCCTCAGTGCTACCAACAGGTGCTAGCTCAACCGCCAATGTCCGTCCTCCACCAAGGTTGAGTGACGAATGCAGGAGCAAGGCGTAGCACAACCTCACGGCCCTAGAGCGATGAGGTCAATAGGTGATACTATGCTGAAATCAGGGACTCTCTGACATGAATAAAAGGTGAACCAACATGCAAGGAGCACAACCAGAGGCCAAGTTGCAACCCTCACATACTCCACTCACACATCACATACAACACAAAAACTCCACTACTGCACCATACCCACCAGTCACGCAGCAACTTGCCCGCCCCCATGAGCCCGGAGGAGTTTCCCCACTGAGAGGTTTCGATAACCCTCCGAGAAACTGGACTCCCAACACCCCCATAGATTAATCTATTCCTACACATTGTTCTATAGAACCTAGCTGCTAACGCTTTTATCCTCAACTCACCTTTGATCTCCCTCATTCCCCAAGAAACATGCAAATAATCTGCCATAACGTACATCAAAACCCTTCCCACTTCCTCTGATGCCCAGCTGACATCCAACGACGCAGTCCTAAGAAACGATCAATTCCCCCCCAACAGCCTGATAAGACCCCCCATCCAAACCCTCACCCCCCAAAGATGAGCAAAAATATACCACGTGAAAGGCAGTTTCCTCCTCCCCACAGAACAAGCATGTCGCCTCCCTCACCAACCCCATTTTATGCAACTCATGCTTGGATGCCAATACTCCCATAAGAAAACGGTATACCAACTCCCTAACCCTTGCTGGTATCCTAAGCAGCCTGAACTCCCTCCATATAACCTGCCAGTTATACATGGGAACGGCAACCCCCTGTAATACACTCCGTCCCCACACCACACCCACCAACATTTTAACCTTCAATTTTGAAACCTGTCTCAATGTTAATAAGAACCTCAGCAAATCCTCGCAATCCCTCAAGTCCCTGCCACTCCACCAGTTTCTACCATCCCTCATTACCCTATCCACCCTTACACCCCTCTCCCCCCACCCTAGACCCCCCATTTT
Source organism: Cherax quadricarinatus (assembly GCF_026875155.1). NCBI lineage: Eukaryota > Metazoa > Arthropoda > Malacostraca > Decapoda > Parastacidae > Cherax > Cherax quadricarinatus. The sequence continues at coordinate 40,556,808 of NC_069435.1, read as the reverse complement.
ATGTCAGTCATAACCACTTCCTTAGATAACCAGGCCCTCCCATACCCCCACACAAACCTCAAAACCCTCCTTTGTATTTCCTGAATGTCCTGTGGCCGCAAAGGGAACACCTTCACCACACCCCATACTTTACTATACACAAGCGAGTTAATACCCAAAATCTGATACAGTAATGCCACTTCAAACCTCTAAGCTTGCCCAGAACCCTACTCGTGACTAGTTCCGAGTTGATCCTCCTGCAATCCTGCACCTGCGCCATATACCATATCCCACAAACCCTAAGTCTGTCACCAACTGACCATCCCATCTCCTCCCCCAATCTCCCCCAGCCCAATTCCCCACCTCCAATAACCTCGACTTCACTAGATTAACTCCCATACCCGAAACGTCCCCAAAACTCTTAATTACCTCACCGACCCTCCTTAAAGCCCCACACTCTTTACCAGAACAGTGATGTCATCAACATATCCAACAATTACCCCCATGCAGCCCCCATCTAACCCCTGCAATTCCCCCTCCACAGCCTCAGAGAAAGGATGCTGCACACATGCAAAGAGAGACTAAGAGAGCAGGCAACCCTGCATTAAGTCCCTCTCCATCAGCACCGGCTCCCCCAGCCTTCCATTAACCTGCACCCGCACAACTGCCCCCCTCATATAGAGTATGCACCCAACTCACTACCCCCCCTCCAAAACCCAACTTCTCCAAACAGGCCCATAAAAACTCCCTGGTCACACAGTCATAAGCCTGAGCCCAATCCAAACCAAGGATGCCCCCTCCTGGGCAGTTCTCTATAAAATCCCTTATCTGACTGTGCACATTCCTCATACTTCGCCCCAGGATCCCATACTGACCTCTATGTATCACAGCCCCAATTAACTTCTTCAATCTATTACCCAATATCTTTGCGAAAATTTTATAATGCGAACACATTAATGACAGAGGACGATAATCACCCAAACCCTTCCCCTCCTTCCCCTTCGGCACCAATACAACAATCCCAGTTTTCTGTGTTTGCCCCATCCTACCACTACTCAACATATAATTCAGAACTTCCACCAGACACTTCCGAAGACTCTCCGAATGTGTTCTATAAAAATCATTAAATAAACCATCTATTCCAGGGTGCCTTCCCCTGACTCAACCCATTCACCACCTCCTCCACCTCTGCCTCATTAATGCTGCCCTCCAACATTTCCCTGTCCCCCTGCCCCAAAACCAGATGTGCCCTGATGTCCCCAAATGAATCCATCCCACCAACCCCCTCCCTCCTCCTCCATTTTTCCTGAAACCAATAATCTGCATACCTACTGATACTGTCTGTATCAGAAAAACTCTGACCCTGCACATAACCCCCCTCCTCCACCTCTAAATGCACCACAGTAGTCATCAACTGCCTGTCCTTGAATTTCCTTAGAATATACCCGGACGGTCTGTCACATTTTAAGACATCCTCCAAGCCTGCCCTGACATGGAGTGCATCAAACTGTTCATTATGAATTTCTACTAAGCGACTCTTAAGTTCCCCCATATCTCCACTCACACCTTCCTTAACCCCCCCCCCCCCATAACAATCATTCAACTGCCCCTCTAAGTAATTCTGCAGGCCAAACTGCCAGCGTGCCCGTTCCCTGCCACGTGCTTTAAAAAATTTTGCAATCTCCACCTTTGCATGCAACTCCCACCAGTCAAGCAAATTCACGTCCTCATCCCTAGCCTCCCAAAATACCTTCCACCAGTCCTGAAAGGACAAACCTAGATCCTCCTCCTGTAAAAGCCTCACATTCAATTTCCAATAACTCGGATATATGCGTGCAATACCATCTACCCGAAGGTCAGCCAACACCGCCCTGTGATCCGACAAATCCACGTCAATAGTCCTAACCCTCTCCACACCCATCCTCTGCATAACATAAATTCTATCCAACCATGCCTCATAACTCCCCCACAAATACAAATACGTATGCACCACCTGATACCCCCCCCCGCCCACGACATCGACTACCCCCACATCCCGTAAAACATCCCTCAAAGCACCCAACACACGCCCCACACCCCTTGGTATCACATCCCAAGCCGAATCACACAATTCTAATCTCCTCCAGTTACCGAAATAGCAGGTAAACCCCTGAGATAGTACAACAAAACTTCCCTAACCAAGTCTGCTTTCACCCTCATATTACTAATTGCCGGCAAATAAACCCCTACAAAACATACTCTCCCCTCCCCCCAATACCCATCCACCCAAACAACCCTTCCCCCTCCTCCCACCCCATGACGCACAACGGGCTGGTCTCCTTTACCACCACAGCCATTCCTCCCTTTAAATGCAAAGCCATACTTACAAACATCTTATATTCCCTCAATTGCAGCTCACATCCTTACCTATAGTTGTGCTCCTGCAAGAAACAGACGTCCACGGCATACCTTCTCAAGAACCACTCCAACCAGACCCTTTTGACCTCATTCTTGAGACCATTAACATTTAAAGTCACACACCTGAATGTTCAAGGAAAGGCAGCTTACCTATGTGCCGCTGTAACTTGCTCACACCCCCTTTCATGATGCCCACACTCTCCTTACCATTCTTTCTAATCAGACCCCCAACCCCCTTGCCCCTCCCCACCCGATTTCCCCTGTGCACCCCCCCTTTAGTGGCTTACTTTACTACATCTACCCATGCCTTCTTACCCAGGTGTCAATACTTCATCCAATTCAAACGACCCCGCAGGCCGCTTCCTGGAGCTTCCACTCAAACTCATATCATCATCAGGCAAATCCTCCTGATGTACCTCAGCTACCATTACTATTTCCTGGCCTTGCTTACCCAAGACCTCCACTTTCCCCTGCAGCCCTTCCAGCTTTTGCACATCACTGGATCTTCCATCCACGTCCTCACCGACCAAAGCTTCCTCAAAAAAATTCTGTAGTACAGCCTCCAACAACACCTCCTGCTCGACGTTTTCCCTTCTTCCACCACCACAGGCCTTGGTGGATCTTCACTAGCCACCTCTGGGAGTGTAACACTCTCCACCTCCTCACTCCAGAGAGAATTCCTCTGTCCAACCGTCCCACTCCTCTCCATACCCACCATACTCAGCTGTCGTTCCTCCTCCAAAAGCGTTGGCACACTTTGGGCAGCCCTGTGTACACACTGCACCGCCATGTGCTCGTACAAGTCACAAAGATGGCACGTCCTCCTTTGCCCTGCGTAATGCACGTAGACTTGGGTCCTGTATCCCGTCAACAGAACATATGATGGTATGGGCCTCATCAACGTCATCTTGAGGGTGTAGGAACCTTCCGGCAGCCCTGCATATGGGCCGTCCCTCCACACCCCCCTCTAGCCTCATGAACAACACCGTAGTTCCTGAAGACATCCTCAAGTCCAAACTGCGTCGTCTCAAAAGGTACGTTCCGCACCTTAACCCATGTGAAGTATGTGGACACATCATGCATACACACCTCCACCGTCGAGTTAAGGCACATCCTTCGTTCCTGATATTCAGCTACAATACTGCTGTAGAAACTGGCCCTCGTGAACTTCACGAAAACCCTCCTCAAACCATTGAGGGGGACACCATACAGTTCCTCATTAGGAATGCCGTAGAGGTCTCTAACAATGCCTGGAAGAAGCACATTCATCGTAGCACTGCTCAACGATCTACGTATCAGCTCTATGCAAACAGTGTTGACGCGCCTGCCGGCACGAACCGCCATCTTGAAACTGAAGTGCAGAAGTGCTCACCAGGTGGCAGGTATTCAGAGCTCCAGTAGCGTCCTCTCTCCCCAGAGGTCGAGAGACGAATGACAAGAATTACAACCTGTAGGTACAGTTTTCTTGTCTTTGCTAAGTTCCTTCAAAACTTTCCTTTTCAACTAAAGAACGCCTTGTCCGATCAGCTTGAAATTCTCCCCCCAGCTGAACTATAGATCGTGAAGTTTCATCAAATAATTAACACGTACATGTGTCCTCTGCTGATCTACTTGGCCATTCCTGATTTTAGTCTCCACGTGATTACCCACAAAAACCTCTTGTGGTCTCCTTCACACATCACTCACAGGTGTCTCCTACTGGGAAGAATGTTGATGTTAGTAGGAGGTGTGTAGATGACATGTGACCAGTTTTAATCTCGAAATATTACATCAGTATTGCTCATTAACTCTGCTGTGTACTTCTTCTCAATAAGATCAATTTTTTTTTATCGGCTGATGCGTCTTAAGAAGTGGATTAAGCTTCTTAAAATTTATCCTGTGTAGATGCAACTTTCTTAATTTTCTAAGATAATGACTTGAAATTGTTGGATTCTGTATCTTCTGGTCAGCTTTAAGCTGACCAGAACTGGTGAGGGGCTCTTGATCTAGGGAAATGGATCTGTGCTCCAGTTCCCTGATCTGAGCCTGAATATCTTCCATTCCCCCCCTCCCCCTCACACAAACACAGGCGCTGTATAATCCCTACGGGTTTAGCGTTACCCCTTGATTATAATAATATAATTTAAGTTTAGTGTTGATATGTTTTCCTCAAAAAAAAAGCTTCGTCTTGATTTTGGGTTGTGCAAGATGAATCTGACGTGACTCACGAAGTCGTAATGACACGACTGCAAACATACCATACCACGGGCGGGGTTAGAACCCGCGATCAGAGAGTATTATGACTCTCTGATCGCGGGTTCTAACCCCGCCCGTGGTATGGTTTGAATCTGATAGTTCTATTAAATAAACAGTGTTCGTGAAGTAACAAGAGAATGACATCTCCTGGTCAGAAGTCAGTGTTTGATTTAACCGGGTCATCTCAGCTTAAATCTACATGATGTGATACTTATGTATCCGTGATACATGTGTACTAGCGAGGTCACTGTTACAAATGTCAATATTATATATCTTAAACCTGAATAAAAGTTATCAAACTTTAATCGCTGGTCAGTCAAAGTTAAGGAAACGTTTGGATTTAGTCTGTCCTATACACGTCCCAGATTGTCTTTTCTTATTAATACATTAAGACAAATTAAATACTGATTATTTGTGACCTGCACAAGTGATCGGTTTCAAACCTTCAGCTCCGTTAACTTGATAATGCAACTTCTGAACGGCTTCTAAACTTAGTATTGGTGAATTATTGAATATTGTTCAATGTGAGAACAACAGAAAGCCTCTTCAGTCTTTCTTGATTTAAAGTCTGAATTTGTGCTGTGTTATGTAAGTCTTAATTTACCATTTAATTAAAAATTGTAAGACTAGTTTCCACGCGATAACTTGTGAAGACTTCTTTAAATTCACTTAAAAATCTTCAGTGTAAATATTCAATTGAATCAGAAAATAATTCTGCACTTTGCACTACTCCTTTTACGTGCATTAATGTTGCCTGCAAATAGTATGTAGCCTTTATTCGAAGCATGTGAACACACTCATAAAAGGCTACCTCTCAACCAGCGAACCAGGTAGCTAAGGATTTGCGGATTTTGGGGTCCCATCGTCAAATCAGCACCTAGGTTCAGCCAATCATATTGTGGAACTGGCAATTGTGGAGGTGATGTGGACACCACTCACATTCTCACCCTTGTCATTTTCACCCACCGGCTGGTTGAACACGGTTGTCCATTCTGTCTCCAGGCTGTGTCTTTGCTAACCGTGTTGTACACATACATTTCCAACTGTATATAGTGTACATACTTGTAAATACTTATAATTGCACCTTGTGAAGGAAACCATAACCCGGCCGGGATTCAACCCGCAGTCAGAGACTCTCTGACCGCGGGTTCAATCCCGGCCGGGGTATGGTTTGTTTGCAGTCGTGTCATTATGATTTCGTGAGTCTTGTGAAGGAAAATATTATTCAAAGTCATTCAACTGTGTTTGTTCTGCTCCTTGCTCCCCTTTACACCCAGAATAACAGGCCTTATTGTTCTTGGGTTGTAATAGTTAAGGTACAGGAGGCTGGGAGAAAAACCACTTTTATGAGCGCTTTGGAACGTCTCAGAATACGTTTGGTATTTTATAAAGTCAATAAAAATCTGCTGGGGTCTACGAAACAGCGATATGACCCACTGTGTCAATCACTTTGCACTAACATCGAACAAATTTCAGTTTTGTGTGTAAAACTAGGTAGGAGAGGAAGCTGGATTGGTGTTACAGCTGCAACACTGTGTGTCTCCCTCTTGCAATAACCCACCAGCTGACACGAAAGTGGGTCACCTTTGAGAAGCAGCGAGTGCACACAGATAGCATGTAGAGTGCACGCAGAGTGTATCACATTGCTGTTCTCTCAAGCTTCCAACTTGACATCACACACCACAATGTTGGTCACTACTGGGTGACATCACACAGCACAGTGTTGGTCACTCCTGGCTGACATCACACAGCAGTTTGTCACTCCTGGCTGACATCACACAGCACAGTGTTGGTCACTCCTGGCTGACATCACACAGCACAGTGTTGGTCACTCCTGGCTGACATCACACAACACAGTGTTGGCCACTCCTGGCTGACATCACACAGCACAGTGTTGGTCATTTCTTGCTGACATCACACATCACAGTGTTGGTCACTCCTGGCTGACATCACACAGCACATTGTTGGTCACTCCTGGCTGACATCATACACCACAGTGTTGGTCACTCTTGGCTGACATCACACAACATAGTGTTGGCCACTCCTGGCTGACATCACACAGCACAGTGTTGGTCACTCCTGGCTGACATCACACATCACAGTGTTGGTCACTCTTGGCTGACATCACACATCACAGTGTTGGTCACTCCTGGCTGACATCACACAGCACAGTGTTGGTCACTCCTGGCTGACATCACACAGCACAGTGTTGGTCACTGCACTGCAGTTCACTTACATTGCTGCTTCTCTCTAGACTACTGCATTGTCCTTTACCTCTTTTTGCGTGTGTGTGTGTGTGTGTGTGTGTGTGTGTGTGTGTGTGTGTGTGTGTGTGTGTGTGTGTGTGTGTGTGTGTGTGTGTGTGTGTGTGTGTACGTACTCATCTAATTGTGGTTGCAGGGGTGGAGACTCATCTCCTGGCCCCGCCTCTTCAGTGAGTGCTACTAGGTCCTCTCTCTCCCTTCTCCATGAGCTTTATCATACCTTATCTTAAAGCTATGTATTGTTCCTGCCTCCACTGTGTGTGTGTGTGTGTGTGTGTGTGTGTGTGTGTGTGTGTGTGTAAGACTTATAACTCCTGACAACAGGAAATGCCAGAACATAGAGCCTCGTTGCTTGACACTAGTGAGCAAGATTCTCTTCCCTTCCCAGGAGAAAGACTCCTCAAGCAGCTACAATAAGACCCATTAAGGAAGACCATTTGGACCGACTCCCAGGCAAGACTAGTGGCATTTGGCAGCAACACAAGCCCATACTTCAAGTTAAATAGCCTGAGGGATACCAACTTTCTAAAGAGATAAAATATATCCCTCTATACGAACTTTCCACCAACTTAACATAATCTAACTCTATAACTGAACCTAACTTTAATTAACTTTATCGTTGTGCTAGGAAGGCGAGTGGAGACGTCCACTACAGCACCTACCATTATTTCCTCTCCTACCATATCAACCACTCACCGCTACACCCACCACAAAAACATTTACCACAGCTGCTACCATTCCCCTCTACCACCACCCTCACCCACTACAACCACTGCTACTAGCCATCACTACCACCCACCACCACCACAACTATAACCATTGCCAGACAACCACCTACACTGCTCTGATCATTGTTAGTGAACATATTTTTGTCGTTGTTAATTCTACACAGGCTCATTACTGCTAGAAATGACTCTTCTCTAATTGTCATCAAATCCACTAATTACACTTTGATATTTTGATTAATTATAATTACCTGTGTTCACTTTCATCACAACACACACACACACACACGCACACACACACACACATCAACCACACACACACACACACACACACACACACGCACACACACACATACACACGCACACACACACACACACACACACACACACACACACGTGACCACATACACACACACAGACACAAAAACACACCACACCACACACACATACACACACATACACACACACACACATACACACACACACACACACAACACACACACACACAACACGACAAACAACGACACAAACACAACCACACAAAACAAACACACCACATACACACACACTACACACACACACACAACACACACACCACACACATACACACACATAACACACATTACACACACACACAACCCATAAAACAATACACACCACACCACACACACACACAAACACCACACCACAAAACAACACAGTCAGTCAGAACGTGGGTCAAAAGGCCCCGAGAACTTTAGGGGGTTTTAAAGGGCGTGCAACAAGGGTCATAATCAGGGTAGTGACAACGTCTGTAAACAACCTAGGTGTACCAAGTTATTAGTTAAAAAAAGTCGAGGGGAACCTGAAATTTTTTATATTTAAAAAGTGTAAAACCTTAGGGTAGTAGCTTCTTTGCACACAATTAAATTAAAAAATTTCAAGTGGTTGGAAGCGGGGTTAAAGAATTTCGAGAGATTGGATAACAATGAAATGGGGGGCCCCTATAGTGAAGTAAAAAATTTAAATAAGCAAAAGTAAAAAAGGAAAAATAAAAAAATAACAGGAAGGGGGAGTAGGCCCGAAACAGGACCCACAACAGTTGTTACATTTTACATAAAAGTGTAAACCGAAGTGAAGTTATTCCAAATAAGTGAAGTGTATTCTTCATAAAACATGGGGGGGATGCGGGGTTTATGATCATATATGATTTAAAATCACAGGTGAAGAATTTTCAAAATAGTGATAGAAAAGGTACGTCACCACATTGGCAACTTTGTCTACATTCATGCCCCTTAAGTATCCCTCCCCCTGTTGGGGTTTTTGGGGGGTTTTGAATCCCGGCTTGTGTCACTGTTAAATTTTGGTCACTCCTCCTGCAAGTATTACCAGAAAAAGAGCCAAAAGCAAGATAAGGTGAAGATAGTGTTGTTAGCGGGAGCGCCTAGCGAGGGAAACCTAGCGAGGGGGAAACCCGCGAGGGGGCGTCAGACAAAATTGAACTAGACAACTAAATTTTACAACCTAATTAAAATTTTTTTGTTTTATAAGTAGAAGGATAAGTGTAAAAAAACGTTGGTATTTTAGAAAAGGGGATTACTACGAATTTATTTTCAGTATGAATACTTTGAAGTGGGGCACCATACACACACAACCACACACCCACAAAACACCCAAACACACCCAAAAACACACACACATACACACAACATAAACACACATACATGCACACACACAAAACACCACCACAAACACACACACACCAAACCACCACACACACACAGTAGGGACAAACGAGGGAGTCACGCCGTCGGTGCTCCGGGGATTTAAGTGTTTTTGAGGGCTACTAAGTGTTCTGCAAGGGTTGCTGTTGCGGCCCCTGCCAAACTAGCGGTTAAATAGTTAACCTGCCGGCCGGCAGTACCACTGGGTGCGTCATCAAACCCAATGTGGGGGCTGCTGAGCCGGCCTTAGAGCAGTAAGAGCCTGAGTGCCTCACGGTACACACCTAAGCAGTAGGTACTGACCACCGAAGGGTACACGTCTACTGGCTTTAGTAACAGTATGTACCAGAGCGCCTCGCTGTACACACCTAAGCAGTAGGTACCTGACCACCGAAGGGTACACGTCTACTGGCTTCAACATTAAGTACCTGAACTCCTCAGGGTACACGTCTATGCAGTAGGTACCTGACCACCGAATCGTACCTATCTACTGGTGTTAGAAGAACCGCTCACCGCAGCTCACTGAGTCTGTTGGCCTCAGTTACTTGACGGCCGCATTCAGTGAGCTTGCAGCATGGTGTTCGGCTAGCGGTGTGTCAACCGCCTTTGGATGAGGATTTACTGGACTACCGGTGATGTCTGTGGACTCACCGTCTACGTTGATCAACTGTGGGCCGGAGTCGTCAGATGCTGTTTAGTGGGACATTACATGAAGAAAAGGTTGGAGTGTTACACTGAACTGGGCCAGGACCGTAGTGTGACACTGAGGGACGTACGATGGAGTGGAACACTGAGATATGCACAGGACCGTAGTGGAACACTGAGATGAAAAGGGTGTCGTGGGACACTGAAGATGGCCTGGTTGTAGTGTACACTGAACAGTGTCGTGTGACTGACTTCGTGTCGTGAGAGGCAGTTGATTGTAATTTATTATTATAAAAATGTTATTTATAATTTATTGTTTTAGCATAGAGATATATATATATATAGTGACAGTAGTGTCAAGAGTTGTACCCTGTGTAGGGTTATTAATTATATTTTAGTAAAATGCTGATTATAATTTATTATAGTAACATGTACATATTATTATTATATCATAGTTCAAATACCTCTAGACCAAAGATAGTTGATTTTTATATATTAAAGATTAATTTATATTAATGTGTGTATTTATGTATCCCGAACACTTTATTACAAAAGGAGTAAATCTTACCATCTTTTAAAAATTACTTTTTTGTAATAGTTGCTAAGAGTGTCAGGGTAGTCAACAATCCTAGAAGTGTTTTTTTTAATTGCCTGAGCCACACAAGTGTGGGGAGAGCCACAATTTTGAAAGTGATCTGGAAAATAAAAGCGTTGTGGCACAGGCTAGTGTGCAGGCGGCGTTGCCAAGTGTCACCCAAGATTTTAATAAAGTGAAACAATAGTGTGACCCGTGAAAGAAATACAGTGAATAGGTACATTAAAAAATTGA
>NC_069435.1:40541533-40545531 GCF_026875155.1 Cherax quadricarinatus | reverse complement strand
CAAAAATGGGGGGCCCCTGGAAAACCTCGGATAGCATTTAGACATCTAAGTAAAGAATAATTCACGACAGTCCCATATTAGAGTATAGAGCACTAGTATGGAACCCATATCTGGTCAAACATGTCAAGAAATTTAAGTGCAAAAGTTTGCAACAAGACTAGTCCAGGAGCTAAGGGGTATGTTCTACGAGGAATGGGAGGGATAGGGAGGACATGATAACGACTTATGAAATACTGAGAGGAATTGACAAGGTTGATAGGGCTAAACTGTTTCAGAGATGGAACACAGCAACAAGGGGTCACAAGTGAAAATTTAAAACTCAGATGAGTCATAGGGATGTTAGGAAGTATTTTTTCAGTCACAAAGTTGTCAGGAAGTGGAATAATCTGGAGAGCGAAGTAGTGGAGGCAGGATATATACAGAGCTTTAAGAATAGGTATGATAAGGCTCGTGGAGCAGGGAGAGAGTGGACCTAGTAGCGTCTAGTGAAGAGGTGGGGCCAGGAGCTCTGATGCAACCTCTACAACCATATATACATAAGAAGAACATAAGAAGGAACATTGCAACAGGCCTACTGGCCCATGCGAGGCAGGTCCAATTCACTCACCATCTTAAGCCAATGCCTTGAGGTAGTCAGGTCAGGTCCCATTCACTAAGGAAGGAGCACGGCAACTGACCTAATAGCACAAGCTGGTCAGGTTCAACTTACACCCACCCACACCCTCTCATGTATTTATCTAACCTAGTTTTGTAGATGAATGGTTCAGAGAACCGACACGTTGATAAATTAGACACATGTGCAACTCTTGGGTATCTTTATTGAGGAGGGAATAAAGATACCCAAGAGTTGCACATGTGTCTAATTTATTAACCTAGTTTTAATACTACACAACGTCTCAGCTTCTATGACGGTACTCGGGAGTTTGTTCCACTCATCCACAACTCTATTACCAAACCAGTGCTTTCCTATATCCTTCCTGAATCTGAATTTTTCCAACTTAAAACCATTGCTGCGAGTCTTGTCTAGGCTAGATATTTTTAGCACTCTGCTTACATCCCCTTTATTAATTCCTATTTTCTATTTACGTATACACCTCAATCATATCCCCTCTAATTCTATGCCTTTCAAGAGAGTGCAGATTCAGGGCCCTCAGTCTATCCTCGCAGGGAAGATTTCTGATACATGAGATCAACTTTCAACCTCCTCTGTACGTTTCCCAGTGCATGTATATCCATTCCGTAATACGGGAACCAAAAGTGCACAGCATAATCTAAATGAGGCATAAGCAAGGATATATAGAGTTGAACAACCTGAGGACTTCTTGATATGAAGCCAAGGATTCTCTTAGCTTTATTGCGAACACTAATGCACTAATGTCCCAGTTATGAATGAATGGGATTGCAAGAGCCTTGCAGTACCTGTCAAGCCAGCAGTTTATACCAATTGCCCTAGAAAACCATTCATTGCCCACTCCCTTTCTAGGCAAAATGCTACATATGAACATGAGAACACACACACACACATACACACACACACACACACACACACACATACACATACACAGTGGAGTGGAGGAGTCACGCGCGTTTAGCTCGTGTATTGGCGGTAGTTTCTGACTGTAACATAGGGAATAGAGTGTGGGATATAGGCGTGTGCAAGCATAAGAGTCCATATAATCACTTAAATCCCGCAAAAAGGAAATATAAGTGATCACAGAAGAGAAAACATAGATAATAATGCCAAGTGTTAAGTGCCGGTCTGGATCAAGGAAGGGGAATGGTTGTGTACCAGGCCTAAATAGTGGTGCCACACATTACATAGTGGAGTTTTGAAGAATAAGTGCGACTCAAGACCAGGGAGATAAGAGACAAGTATAGATGTGTCAGTAAATACAGTGAGTGCAGTGAAAAAGTTAGTTGAGCTAGTGACTACAGTGCCTAAAGGAAGGTAGTAAAAAAAAAATCACCGAGAAGCATTAATTAAGCATCTTCAACTACGTGGGACCCAGGTACTGGACGGACCGGCAACGTGACCATTCCACTGCCAGCCACACATAATATTCACCTAGTTGAGTTGCATGGGGTCAATAGTACCAGTCTCTAGCTGGAAACTGGGGGTCACTCTCCTCGAGCTATCAGAATTAGAATAAGCAACATTTACTAGCATTTAATAGAATTTACTGAGGTGTAGGAAAGTAAAGCAGTTAATGAGAGATAGCTAGTGTGGACAAGCGGCTCCCCACACAGGCACACACACACATACACACACACATAGGCACACCACACAATACACACACACATAGGCACACACACACACACACCACACACACACACACACACACCACACAGGCACACACACACATACACACACACATATTGAAGGAACTAGGACATGTGCAAGGACCTTACCAGATACCTGTGGGGGCCAGGAGCAGGTGAGCAGGAAGGAAAAAACAAGAAGCATAGGGGCAATAACTAGGGAAGGGACTAAAGGGAAAGGGAACACTCCACGGGAAGGAACAAAAAACACATCAGAGGATGCAATGGGAGTCACAGTGGGAGGGGGAAAAGGGGAAAAGATCCGTGTTTGTCTATGGGCTAGACGAAGCTAAAGGGGAAATTTAAATGATGAAAGAAAGCAGGAGGAGAAAAAAGCGATTGAAAAATATCATGAAGGTGATAGGTGAGGGGACATGACCCAGGTGGCAAAATTTTCGGAGAATTGGGTGTTCACAAAGAAAAGGAATCGGCCTCTCAAAGTAATTTTCAAGGCAGAAACAACCCGAGCCATGATCCGCAGGAGAAAGCACGGTTTAGAGGGCAAGCAGGAGTTTCCCGGGGTGTGTACTTCGATCGAGACAGAACACAGGACGAAAGGAAGACAATGAAAGAGAGAGTTCAAAAACGAAAGGAGAAATGGGAGGAAATGAAAAGGAGGCAGAATAATCCAGGATCAAATGGAAGGTCAAGTGCACCCCCCAGAAAACACCTGCAGAAGGACTCCAGCCACGACACCCCCAAGGCAACTGAACAATCCAAACCAACCATCACAAAACCGATCCCTCTGTTTCCACCCCCGCACCACAGTTACAGTATTAGAACAGAAGTTGAAGGTTTGGTACACAAATGCAGATGGATTAACGAATAAACATGAGGAATGGCAAGAAAGAATCAATGAGAAGTCCCCAGACATCATAGCAGTTACAGAAAAAAAACTCATGGAGACAATAACAGATGCAATTTTTCCCACCAGGATACCAGATCATGAGGAAAGATAGAAGGGGCAGGGGGGGAGGTGGGGTTGCTCTGCTCGTAAAAAACAGATGGAAATTCGAAGAAAAATGGAAGGAATAGATGAGACGGGAGAAAGAGACTACATAGCAGGTACACTTCAGTCTGGGGAACACAAAGTGGTCATTGCAGTGTTTGTATAATCCACCACGAACTGCAGGAGGCCAAGAGAGGAATATGAAGAGGCAACAGAGCAATGGTGGACACACTTGCTGAGGTGGCAAGAAGAGCTCACCCCAGCAGAGCAAAGTTGCTGGTTATGGGGATTTCAACCACAGGGAGTTTGACTGGGAAAACCTGGAGCCACATGGGGGTCCCGAAAAATGGAGACCCAGGATGTTGGACGTGGTGCTGGAAAACCTCATGCCCCAACATGTTAAGACACTACCAGAGTGAGAGGGGAGGATGAACCAGCAAGATTGGACCTTGTGTTTCACCCTGGGCAGCTCCCGATATTGAGGACATCATGTATGAGAGTCCCCTAGGAGCTAGCAACCACGTGGTTCTGTGCTTTTAATACATAGTAGAGCTGCAAGTGGGAGAAAAACAGGAGTTGAATGGAAAAGCCTGACTATAAAAGAGGGGACTACATAGGGTTGAAGAACTTCCTGCGGGAGGTCCAGTGGGACAGAGAACTGGCAGGAAAGCCAGTAAATGAAATGATGGAATAAAGTAACAACAAAATGCAAGGAGGCAGTGGGAAAGGT
>NC_069435.1:40494033-40536533 GCF_026875155.1 Cherax quadricarinatus | reverse complement strand
GAAATATAGAAGGCAAAGAACCCAAGAGAATAAGGAGAGCAGTCATAGAGCCAGAAATGAATATCCACAGATAAGAAAGGAGGCCCAACGACAATATGAAAATGACGTAGCAGCGAAAGCCAAATCTGACCCTTAGCTGTTATACAGCCACATCAGGAGGAAAACAACAGTCAAGGACCAGGTAATCAGGACTTAAGAAATCGTAATGACACGATTGCAAATAAACCATACCAGGTAATCAGGCTAAGGAAGGAAGGAGAGACAACAAGAAATGACCGTGAAGTATGTAAGGAACTCAACAAGAGATTCAAAGAAGTGTTCACAGAGGAGACAGAAAGGGCTCCAGAAAGACGGAGAGGTGGGGTACACCACCATGTGCTGGACACAGTACACACAACCGAGGAAGAAGTGAAGAGGCTTCTGAGTGAGCTAGATACCTCAAAGGCAATTGGGCCAGATAACACATCTCCATGGGTCCTGAGAGAGGGAGCAGAGGCGATTCTCACTAGTAGAAGTTGTCCAAGTATATTTCAGGTCTGTACCAAGATACCCTTGTGTTGCAGTGTCTGACAGAGTGAACATTAAAATGGAATAAAATACCGACAGGTTGTAGGTAAGACACATATGCAACAGTTAGGTATCTTTATTTCGAAACGTTTCGCCTACACAGTAGGCTTCTTCAGTCGAATACAGAAAAGTTGATAGAAGCAGAAGAGACTTAGAGACGATGTAATCAGTCCATCACCCTTGAAGTTTTGAGGTGGTCAGTCCCTCACTCTGGAGAAGAGTATTGCTCCATTGTCTGAAACATTATGGAGTGAAGTGACAGGATGGAGCCTTATATACCGCCAGGAGGTGAGATGTAGGCCACTAGTAGAGGTAAGAATGTAGTCGTTGGGAGGTCAGGTCCCTCTCAAATCCAGCCATTCTCACTGCTTCTATCAACTTTTCTGTACTCGTCTGAAGAAGCCTACTGTGTAGGCGAAACGTTTCAAAATAAAGATACCTAACTGTTACATATGTGTCTTACCTACAACCTGTCGGTATTTTATACTATTTTAATGTTCACTCTGTCAGACACTGCAACACAAGGGTATCTTGGTACAGACCTGCAATCTACTTGGAAAACTTCTACTAGTGAGAATGGCTGGATTTGAGAGTGACCTGACCTCCCAACAATTACATTCTTACCTCTACTAGTGGCCTACAGCTCACCTCCTGGCGGTATATTAGGCTCCATCCTGGCACTTCACTCCATATTGTTTCATACTATGGAACAATACTCTTCTCCAGACTGAGGGACTGACCACCTCAAAACTTCAAGGATGATGGACTGATTACATCGTCTTCAAGTCTCTTCTGCTTCTATCAACTTTTCTGTACTCGACTGAAGAAGCCTACTGTGTAGGCGAAACGTTTTGAAATAAAGATACCTAACTGTTGCATATGTGTCTTACCTACAGACCTGATGATATTAACTTGCGCACCAGAGTCTATGAACACATGAATGGGCGCATTATGAATAGATGCTTGCACTAGAGGACCTATCGTTTCATTGGGAGTTATGTGCAGACAAAAAGGTGGCTTGTCATTGGAGAAAGCATGTTCCACTTCATCCCCAAAATCATCTACATCAGAGACGTGTAAAGCAACATCATCAGCGGGATTGTCATTCTCAAAACTGCTTAAGGCTTCAAAGGAATTGTGAACGGGGATGGTGTACTCATTATCACTTCCTTCATATGGCCTTTGGATTATGATCCTCCCCTGTCACATTCTCTAGGCTCATGACCAATATCTTTAGAGGTCTCATAGGTAAAGCACTTATCGTGTACTTAGATGACATAATCATCATATCCAAAGATGTGGATACACATTTGAAGAGACTTGATGTAGTACTTGGTAAGCTTGAAGAAGCCAATTTATAGATCAAACTGTCCAAATGTCCATTTCTCGGATCAGAAATTAAGTTTCTGGGTCACCTAGTCACTCCTAGAGGGGTTATGACTGTTCAAAGTAAAGTAACGGCAGTACTAAATTTTCCATCCCCCAAAACTGCTGATGCCGTAAGATCCTTTGTGGGTCTAGCAGGTTTTTATAGATCTTTCATTGCTAATTTTTCTTCAATAGCAGCTCCTCTAACTGAGTTGCTTAAGAAAGATGCTCCTTTCGTTTGGACCTTCCATCAGGAAAGATCATTCCAAACACTAAAAGAAAAGCTAACTTCTGCTCCAATTTTGAAGTTTCCAGATTTTTCTAAGCCCTTCTATCTGACAACTGATGCTAGTTAAATTGGCATAGGTGCCGTACTAGCTCAGAAGATTGGTGGCAAGTACAACGCAGTTGCATTTGCTAGTTGAGTCCTTATGAAGTCAGAATGAAATTATACAGTAACGGAGCAAGAAACTTTAGCAATAGTATGGTCTTCAAAGCACTTCCGAGACAGTATTTACCAGTACCCTGTTCATGTCTTGACAGACCATGCACCACTGATACCTTTATTCCAGAATAAACATCCTACTGGAAGGTTAGCCAGATGGACCTTGACTATCCAAGAGTTCAATCCTACTTTTGAACATTTACCTGGCAAATCCAATGTAGTCGCAGACTCTTTATCATGACATGTTAGTATAGTAACTGCAGACCCTCCATTTACTGCCGAGGATGTAAAGAATGCCCAAAGAACAGATCCCTTGTAGTCTGGTGTGATTCGATTCCTGCTCCAGGAAGATCTTATTCTGACTGTGAAGCCACCAGCACCCATTAGTGACTTCGTCATGAGTCAAGAATTACTGTATCGAACAGCCAAGTTGGGTACTCCAAGCAGAAGAGTATACCAATTAGTAATTCCACAGTCACTAGTGAACGTAGCTCTACAGCTAGTTCATGATGTACCAGGTGTTGCACACCCTGGTATGGATCGTTCTGTGAAACAAGCCAGAATGAAATACTTTTGGCCACGTATGGCAACTGACATTTCCAAGTATGTTAAGAAATGTAGTGTCTGTATGCAGTATAAAGGAAATGTCAATGGTCTCAATCCAATCCAGGTGTATCCAACTACTAGCAAACCGTGGGAAAGAGTTGCGGTTGATTTGTTAACCAATTTTAAATGTTCCCTCCAAAGTAACAAACATCTGTGTGTTATGGTGGACAATTTCATCAGATATTGTGAGTTAGTTCCTATTGCAGATAAGACTGCAGAGACAGTAGCTAAAGCGTTTAAAGAACGCATTATCTGCAGGCATACCACCCCTAAGTCCTTAGTAACAGAAAATGGAGGTGAATTCTGTAATGAGATTCTTGAAAATTTGTGTACCTTGTACAAGATTTCTAAATCCACCATTGTTCCTCATCATCCTGCCAGCAATGGGCTAGCAGAACGAATCAATAAGAAAATACTTGATGTCTTGAGAGCCACTATTAACCTCAATAGTGAAACTTGGGATGAAGTTATACTAGATGTTCAATGTGCTATAAATTCTGCTTACAATGCTTCCATAGGTGATACTCCACATTATGCATTGTACAGTGTAGACAAGCGTTTACCTTATGAGTTGTTATATTCCACTCCAAAACCCAGTTATAATCCTGATGATTTCATAGCAACTCGTACCAGCATAACTCACGAAATCGTAATGACACAATTGCAAACAAACCATACCATGGGCGGAGAGAGAACCCGTGATCAGAGAGTCTCAAAACCCCAGACCATCGCGTTTTTAGAAGAATCCGTGAAACACTTCATAAATCAACAGCAGAATTTACTAGAGTAACTAATAGCCGTGCTAAACCGACAAAAGTTAAAGTGGGTTCAAGAGTAATGCTGACTAATTTCAACAAAACATCTGCAATGCCTAAGCTCGACCAAAAGTTTGTTTGCCTTCATCGAGTAGTTGAACATATCAATGGCAATAAGTATAAGGTTAGAGAAATTAGTACTGGTCAGCATAAAGAATCGCATTTAGATCATATGGAGTTAGCATGCGATGTTGATGATAATTCTACCCAGACTAATGTGTCCTCTTGACTCTGTACCCTCTACCTCTAATACTCAGACAGATAATCAACCCGAATGTCGTTATTCTTTGCCTACTCGACAAGTAATGAGAAACCCACAAGTATCTTTTGTAGATACATGTTCAGATCTCCCTCAGTCAATGCATGTGTTAGCCATTGCAAAGGAATTCAATCCTCCCAAAGACGATAACCATTCTGCATATGTAAATCTTACCCTCACAGAGTTGGATTTAAAAGTACATAGCCTGTATAATTAGATGTCCAAGACGAATGAAGTTGTCAACTGTGTGTTTTGTTACCAGCTGATCAGTTTTCAGAAAAAAAATTTGTGTTCACGTTCCCTCTGAATTCTGAGATTAGCAGTACTGATCTGTGTGTGCCAGATTTGCCTTTGCTATTAATTTACTTTCACCTTTGTAAATATATACTTATTCTTCCTCAGAATCCGTAGAGTGCATGAATACAGATCGATCGATCAATTCCATCCTTTATTATAATGTGATTTGTTCTTATAATTTGTAATGCATTACGTTAAAACGCATTACATTAAAACTCATTATATTAACACCCATTACGATACCATCCATTAATTCTAAGTTACATATGTCTTTGCTATTCTATAGAATCAGCCCAGAGCTACCTGCCTGTTCAGTCTATAGTGTAGTATTGCATGTCGGTACGACATACGTAACATGACCGAACTGTCAGCATAGTTGCTGATCCCCTACATGTGTTGTATAGCTTATCTGAGTATCATAGTTAGTACCATCCATATGTTTTACATACACGACCCCTTTGCTAGGCCTAATGACTAGTTTGTATGACATCAAGTGATCCCGCATGAGTGCGTGGGACGCACTACATCGGCCACAGTTCCCCGTTATCCAAGCAGGTGACAGGACAGGCAGTTTGGGCTCTCTCCCCTCACACTCTGCAATATAGTGTTACCATCCAACAAGTGTGTTTATCTCCAACCTTCATATCTCCTACAAACCCCCCACTACATACAGTCAATGGGGCAAGAAACTACAAACCTCACTCAAGGAAAAAGACC
Source organism: Cherax quadricarinatus (assembly GCF_026875155.1). Classification (NCBI taxonomy): domain Eukaryota; kingdom Metazoa; phylum Arthropoda; class Malacostraca; order Decapoda; family Parastacidae; genus Cherax; species Cherax quadricarinatus. The sequence continues at coordinate 40,531,459 of NC_069435.1, read as the reverse complement.
TTAGGGTGAGTATAACACCAGGCACATCTCCTGAAGAGCACATCAACCAAATAACTGCTGCAGCATATGGGCGCCTGGCAAACCTCGGAACAGCATTCCGACATCTTAATAAGGAATCGTTCAGGACCCTGTACACCGTGTACGTTAGGCCCATATTGGAGTATGCGGCACCAGTTTGGAACCCACACCTAGCCAACCATGTAAAAAACTAGAGAAAGTGCAAAGGTTTGCAACAAGACTAGTCCCAGAGCTAACGGGTATGTCCTACGAGGAGAGGTTAAGGGAAATCGACCTGACGACACTGGAGGACAGGAGAGATAGGGGGGATATGATAACGACATACAAAATACTGAGAGGAATTGACAAGGTGGACAAAGACAGGCTGTTCCAGAGATTGGACACAGTAACAAGGGGACACAGATGGAAGTTGAAGACACAGATGAATCACAGGGATGTTAGGAAGTATTTCTTCAGCCACAGAGTAGTCAGTAAGTGGAATAGTTTGGGAAGCGATGTAGTGGAGGAAGGATCCATACATAGCTTTAAGCAGAGGTATGATAAAGTTCACGGTTCAGGGAGAGTGACCTAGTACCGACCAGTGAAGAGGCGGGGCCAGCAGCTAGTACTCGACCCCTGCAACCACAACTAGGTGAGTACAACTAGGTGAGTACAACTAGGTGAGTACAACTAGGTGAGTACAACTAGGTGAGTACAACTAGGTGAGTACAACTAGGTGAGTACTAGTGCGTGCACACGCAGGAGTACGGTAAGCCAAGTAGTAGTATAGAACTGACAGCAATTTTAAGCACACATAGACAGTGTGTGCAGAGTGCACAGAGTGAACAAAGTGACTGGGTACACACGTAGTACAAATGTAGCATATACGTGGGTACATACGAAGGACTCATAAACACACACACACACACAGGCACACTCACGTGGGTACATACGCATAAGCACATACACACACACAAGGGTACTATCCCACACACAGCCTCTGACCATTTGGGCCTCCTCCACCCCGCTCCCTCCTCTTCCTCCTCCTCCTCCTCCTCCTCCTCTTCCTCTTCCTCTTCTCTTCCTCCTCCTCCTTCTCTTTCCTCTCTCTCCCCTTCCTGGCCTTTCCTTCTCCTCCTTTCCCGCCCTCTCTCGATCTTTTCTCTCCCTCTCCCCTGCCCCCTCCATCACTCTGCCAGGCCCCTCCCTCCCTCTTCCTGTCACTCTCCTCTTCACAACTCCCCCCACCCACACACATGCACACCCTCCCCACACTCTGCCTCTCTCTCTCCAGCTGTCTTTTTTTTTCGTTTTTTTTTTAACACAGGGTTTGACAAGGTTAAGGATCCCTAGCTTTATTGACTAGCTATTTACAAGTTAAGGATTCCTAACTTTACTGACAAGCTAAGAGCTATTACCTACATCAGCTCATTTGAAAGCATTTTTACTGTCATGAAACATACAAGCAGGAAACAGGATGAAGTTGGAGCCATCTGTGGGCCAGCATTTTCATGTGATCAACTGACTTTATCTCGTTGGCATCATAATGCTGTATGAATGTGTTCCATACTCGAGTCATCCTATGGGGGAATAACTAATAATTGGGAGGAGTGATACAAAAGAGTCAAAGAGGCATCACCGAACATCACAGCTCTCCAAGAAACCAAGCTCAAAGGGATGATAACAGATGACATCTTTCCAATGGGATATCAGATCCTGAGGAAAGATAGAGGGAACAGAGGGAGTGGAGGAGTGGCAATGCTCATCAGAAACTGATGGTATTTTGACAGGCTGGAAAAAGAGGAGACAGAGAAGGAAGAAATTACATAATAGGAAAGCTTTAGTCTGGAGGTCCCAAAGTGGTAATTGCAGTGATGTATAACCCACCACAGAACAGCAGGAGGCCAAGGCGAGAGTATGATGAGAGTAATAGAGCAATGGTTGACACACTGGTTGCAGTGGCCAGAAGGGCTCATATGAGCAGGGCAAAGCTGTTGATCATGGGTGACTTCAACCACATGGAAATCGAATGGGAGAACATGGAGGCACATGGGGACCATGAAACGTGGAGGGCTAAGATGATGGAGGTGGTACTGGAAAAACCTTACCAACACGTAAAGGACACTACCACAGAGAGAGAAGAGGATGAACCAGCGAGACTGGACCTAGTATTCATCTTGAGTTGTGCAGATATTGAGGACATCACATATGAAAGACCCCTTGGGGCCAGCGATCATGTGGTTCTGAGCTTCAAATACTAGTAGACTTACAAATGGAGAGGAAAGCAGGAAGGGCCATATGAATGAAGCCAAACTACAAGAAAGGGGCTACACAGGAATGAAGCATTTCCTGCATGAGGTTCAGTGGGACAGAGAACTGACAAGGAAGCCAATAAATGAGAGATGAATATGTGACACCAAATGATGGAAGATGAGGCAGAGATTTTTCCCAGGGTAACAGGAATAAAGAAAAAGCAAAATGAGCCCCTGGTTCACAAAAGGCAGGGAGGCCAAAACCATGTGTGCAGGGAATCAGAGGACAAATACGAGAATGACATAGCAGCGAAAACCAAATTGACCCAAAGCTGTTACAGACACATCAGAGGAAAAAACGAAGGACCAGTAATTGGCTTGAAGAAAGGAGGGGAGGTCACAAGAAGACTGCGAAGAAATGTGGAAGCTCAACATGAATTCCAAAGAAGTGTTCACAGAGAGACAGAGGGCCTCCATGTTGAAGACGAGAATGGGTAACACATCAAGTTTTGGACACAATTCGCACAACAGAGAGAAGTGAAGAGGCTACTAAGTGAGCTAGACACCTCATTACAATATTACAATCTGGATGATTAAAGCTTCAATTAGCCTGTTAATTACGATATTATTCTTAGCCCATCATCCAAACTGTATGGAGTTCAAAAATACACATAATATTTTTAATCTTTACTAGTAAATTATAAAGTAAGAGCATTATAAAAGACATCATAAAAGTGTATTTTTGGGTTTCATTTCTCACAACCATAATTATCAAATTACAAAGTACAATGTCAGAAACTCGACTATCCGTTACTGACATTACATAATTTACTAAAATATCACAAACAACAACCGTGTCACAACTGACACACGACACCACTGTAACACTCAGTTACAACACCTTTTTCTCAGTGTCACGACACCCTTGTCTCTGCGTTATAACACACCATCTCAAATATGTCCACACGACACCCTTGTCTCCGTGTAAATCTACACGCTTTCGCTACCGTGTTATAACACTTTGTGTCCATAAGACAACTTGCAGTGTCCGTCACTAACACCGTCGTGGGGTACCAGCCGACTAAGTCCAGTCGCTGCCATCAGGATAAGATAAGATAAGATTTCGTTCGGATTTTTAACCCCGGAGGGTTAGCCACCCAGGGTAACCCAAGAAAGTCAGTGCGTCATCGAGGACTGTCTAACTTATTTCCATTGGGGTCCTCAATCTTGTCCCCCAGGATGCGACCCACACCAGTCGACTAACACCCAGGTACCTATTTGCTGCTAGGTGAACAGGACAACGGGTGTAAGGAAACGTGTCGAAATGTTTCCACCCGCCGGGAATCGAACCCGGGCCCTCCGTGTGTGAAGCGGGAGCTTTAGCCACCAGGCCACCGGGCCACATGCCACCAGGCCACCGGGCCTGTTGTAGTCAACGGGAACTAAGTTATTCGATGCCATCATGAACGAAGTCCAATCGTTCCTAGCAGTAAACTAAGTGCAGTCGCTGCCATCAGGAAACTAAGACTAAGTCCATGTTCCCAGCGGGAAACTCTCGTTGTCAGCAGGAGACGTTACCAGCAAAGTCAAGCTGTGAAGCCGTGCTAAACTCACACTATGTATGAGGCCTTCACTCTCAGAGAGCTGTGCAGAACACACTATAGTGTGCGTACACTGAATGAGGCCATCAGATAATTGTGAGGCCGTCAGACTCAATGAGCTTTGGTGAACACACTGTGATGTGAGTACATTGAATGCGACCGTGAGATAATTCTGAGGCCGTCACACTCAGTGAGCTATGGTCAACACATTAAGTTGTGAATTCACCGAATGAGGCCGTCAGATAATACTGAGGCCGAAAGACTCAGTGAGCTGTGGTCAACAAACTGAATGAGGTTGGTTCACCAGCCTCGACATAAAGTGCGGTTACGTCACACTGGATACTGTTGTCTGGCAGCAGAACCGAAGTGCTCAATCAACCACTTCTCCAATTGTCTCTTTTCTGGGTTCATAACACCTCAAAGGCGATGGGGCCGGATAACATGTCTCCATGGGTCCTAAGAGAGGGAGCAGAGGTGCTGTGTGTACCACTAACAAATATCTTCAACACACCTACCGAAACAGGGTGACTACCTGAAGTATGGAAGAAAGCACAAGTAGTCCCAAGTTTTAAAAAAGGAGACAAACACGAAGCATTAAACTACAGACCAGCATCACTGGCATATATAGTAGGCAAAGTCATAGAGAAGATTTTCAGAAAAGTGGTGGAGCACCTAGAGAGGAAAATCCTGTGTCACAAACCTACTGGAGTTCTATGACATGGTGACGACAGTAAGACAAGAGAGAGAGGGGTGGGTAGATTGCATTTTCTTGGATTGTAAGAACGCGTTTGTGACAGTTGCCCACAAGAGATTAGTGCAAAAGCTGGAGGACCAGGCAGGGATAACAGGGAAGGCATTATAATGGATCAGGGAATACTTGTTCAGGAAGACAATAGCGAGTCATGGTAAGTGGCGAGGTGTCAGAGTGGGCACCTGTAACAAGTGGGGTGCCACAGGGATCAGTCATAGGACCGATGCTGTTTCTGGTATTTGTGAACGACATGACGAAAGGAATAGACTCAGAAGTGTCCCTGTTTTCAAATGATGCAAAGTTGATGAGAAGAATTCAATCGGACGAGGACTAGGCAGAACTACAAAGAAATCTGGACATATGGCAGGCCTGGTCCAGCAACTGGCTCCTGAAGTTCAACCCCACTAAGTGCAAAGCCATGAAGACTGGGGAAGGACAAAGAATACCACAGACGGAGTACAGTCAAGGGGGCCAGAGACTACAAATTGGGGGTGAATATGACACCAGGCACATCTCCTGAGGCGCACATCAACCAAGTAATTGCTGCAGCATATGGGCACCTGCAAACCTAAGAACAGCATTCCGACATTTTAATTAGGAGTCATTCAAGACCCTGTACACTGTGTACGTTAGGCCCATATTAGAGTATGAAGCGCCAGTTTGGAACCCACACCTAGCCAAGCACGTAAAGAAACTAAAGAAAGTGGAAAGGTTTTCATCATGACTAGTCCCAGAACTAAGGGATATGTCCTAAGAGGAGAGGTTAAGGGAAGTCGACATGACTACACTTGAGAACACGAGAAATAGGGGGGATATTATAACGAAATATAAAATATTTAGAGGAATTGACAAGGTGGACAAAGACAGGATGTTCCAGAGATAGGACACAGCAACAAGGGGTCACAGTTGGAAGTTGAAGACTCAGATGAATCAAAGAGATGTTAGGAAGTATTTCTTCAGTCACAGAGTAGTCAAAAAGTGACATAGTCTGGGAAGTGATGTAGTGGAGGCAGGATCCATACATTGCTCTGTGAAGAGGTATGGAAATGAAGTGTGACCTATTAGCAGCCAGTGAAGAAGCTGGGGCCAGGAGCTCTGACTCGACGCCTGCAATCAAAACTAGGTGAGAACATACACACACACACACACATACATACATACACACACATACATACACACACATACATACACACATTCACACACACACACACACACACACACATGGATGTGGTACTTGAAAACCTCATGCATCAACATGTCAGGGACACAACCAGAGAGAGAGGGGAGGATGAGCCAGCAAGACTGGATCTTGTGTTCACCCTGAGCAGTTCAGACATTGAGGACATCACTTATGAGAGGCCCCTTGGAGCTAGCGATCATGTGGTTCTGAGTTTTGACTATATAGTAGAGTTACAAGTGGAGAAGGTAACAGGAACTGAAGGGGACAGGCCAAACTATAAAAGGGGGGACTACACAGGTATGAGAAACTTCCTGCAGGAGGTTCAGTGGGACAGAGAAATGGTAGGAAAATCAGTAAACGAGATGATGGAATATGTGGCAACAAAGTGCAAGGAGGCAGAGGAAAGTTTTGTTCCCAAGGGAAACGGAAATAATAGGAAGACCAAAACGAGTCCTTGGTTTACCCGAAGGTGTAGGGAGCAAAAACTAAGTGCAACAGAGAATGGAAAAGGTACAGGAGGCATAGGACCCAGAAAAACAAGGAGATTAGTAGAAGAGCCAGAAACGAGTATGCACAGATAAGGAGGGAGGCCCAGCGACAGTATGAAAACGACATAGCATCGAAAGTCAAATCTGACCCGAAACTGCTGTATAGCCACATTAGGAGGAAGACAACAGTCAAGGACCAGGTGATAAGGCTGAGGAAGGAAGGTGGAGAACTCACAAGAAACGATCAAGAGGTATGTGAGGAGCTCAACACGAGATTTAAGGAAGTATTTACAGTAGAGACAGGAAGGACTCTGGGGGGACAGACCAGATGGGGACACCAGCAAGGAATACACCAACAAGTGTTGGACGACATACATACAGATGAGGAGGAGGTGAAGAAACTGCTAAGGTACATCGATACCTCAAAGGCAATGGGACCAGACAACATCTCCCCGTGGGTCCTTAGAGAGGGAGCAGATATGTTGTGCGTGCCACTTACCACAATCTTCAACACATCCCTGGAAACTGGGCAACTACCTGAGGTATGGAAGACGGCAAATGTAGTTCCCATTTTTAAAAAAGGAGACAGAAAAGAGGCACTAAACTATAGACCTGTGTCATTGACGTGTATAGTATGCAAAATTATGGAGAAGATTATCAGGAGGAGAGTGGTGGAGCACCTGGAACGGAACAGGAGTATAAATGCCAACCAGCACGGATTCACGGAAGGCAAATCCTGTGTCACAAACCTTCTGGAGTTTTATGATAAAATAACAGAAGTAAGACAAGAGAGAGAGGGTGGGTTGATTGCATCTTCTTGGACTGCAAGAAGGCCTTTGACACAGTTTTCCTTACAAGAGATTAGTGCAGAAGCTAGAGCATCAGGCGCATATAACAGGAAGGGCACTGCAATGGATCAGAGAATACCTGACAGGGAGGCAACAACGAGTCATGGTACGTAATGATGTATCACAGTGGGCACCTGTGACGAGCGGGGTCCCACAGGGTCGGTCCTAGGACCAGTGCTATTTTTGGTATATGTGAACGACATGACAGAAGGGTTAGACTCAGAAGTGTCCCTGTTTGCAGATGATGTGAAGTTAATGAGGAGAATTAAATCTGATGAGGACCAGGCAGGACTTCAAAGAGACCTGGACAGACTGGACACCTGGTCCAGCAAATGGCTTCTCGAATTTAATCCTGCCAAATGCAAAGTCATGAAGATGGGGGAGGGGCACAGAAGACCACAGACAGAGTATAGGCTAGGTGGCCAAAGACTGCAAACCTCACTCAAGGAGAAAGATCTTGGGATGAGTATAACACCGAGCATGTCTCCGGAAGAACACATCAATCAGATAACTGCTGCAGCATATGGGCGCCTGGCAAACCTGAGAACAGCATTCCGATACCTTAGTAAGGAATCATTCAAGACACTGTACACCGTGTATGTCAGGCCCATACTGGAGTATGCAGCACCTGTTTGGAACCCGCACTTGATAAAGCACGTCAGGAAACTAGAGAAAGTACAAAAGTTTGCGACAAGGTTAGTTCCAGAGCTAATGGGAATGTCCTATGAAGAAAGATTAAGGGAAATCGGCCTGACCTCACTGGAGGACAGGAGGGTCAGGGAGACATGATAACGACATATAAAATACTGCGTGGAATAGACAAGGTGGACAAAGACAGGATGTACCAGGGAGAGGACACAGAAACAAGAGGCCACAATTGGAAGTTGAAGACACAAATGAGTCAGAGAGATAGTAGGAAGTATTTCTTCAGTCATAGAGTTGTAAGGCAGTGGAATAGCCTAGAAAATGACGTAGTGGAGGCAGGAACCATACACAGTTTTAAGACGAGGTTTGATAAAGCTCATGGAGCGGGGAGAGGGGAGGGCCTAGTAGCAACCGGTGAAGAGGCGGGGCCAGGAGCTAGGACTCGACCCCTGCAACCACAAATAGGTGAGTACAAATAGGTGAGTACACACATACACACACACACACACACACACACACACACATACATACACACACATACATACACACACACACACACACACACACACACACACACACACACACACATACATACACACACACACACACACACACACCACACACACACACACACACACACACACACACACAACACACACACACACACACATACACACACACACCTTCAACATTAAACATTATTTATTTAAAGCCCTTGAAAGCCTTTGTTTACATTTGCATTTTTATGTTAATTCAAATTTTCCTTCTTTTGGCAAAATTCTTTCGCCAGTTTTACGGGCAAACGTTATCGTTCCTTTCCACCAGTTGCTGAAAGAATTCTGTTGAGTGCGTGAGAGGTGATTGTCGCCCCCAAGCGATGCCTGTACGACGCTATACTACCCTGTGCGACGCTGTACGACCCTGTACGAAACTTTACGATACCAGGTAGTCGTATGGCTGTAGCCAGGTGAGCCTGTGACTGTACATTCTCAGCAACACGTTAAGCAACCTTTTTCACCCTCTTGTATGTTTTGCTGTTAACTAAGTTAATCTGGCGTTCCAAATGTTCTTTATGATCCCTTACGGATTTGTCGTTTTCTCCTTGAGTGTAAAAAATGATAGTATTCCAGAGTGTGGAGAGATGCTGAGAGACTTTACATGATCTCGCTGCTGGAAGCTGCCATCTCTCTCAACCATATACTGGCCTTTCACTTCCTCCTCAAAAAATATTGATGCTTCAGATGAGACAGTCAGTATTCGCTGCTTTCTTTCTCAATGCTCTCTATCATTCTCTCTCTCTCTCTCTCTCTCTCTCTCTCTCTCTCTCTCTCTCTCTCTCTCTCTCTCTCTCTCTCTCTCTCTCTCTCTCTCTCTCTCTCTCTCTCTCTCTCTCTCTCTCTCTCTCTCTCTCCTTCTCTCTCTCTCTCTCTCTCTTTTTTTTTTTTTTTTTTTTTACACAGGGTTTGACAAGGTTAAGGATCCCTAGCTTTATTGACAGCTATTTACAGGTTAAGGATTCCTAACTTTATTGGCAAGCTAAGACCTGTTACCTACATCAGCTCATTTGAAAGCATTTTTATTGTTATGATACATACAAGTAGGAAACAGGATATGGTTGGAGCCATCTGTGGGCCAGCATTTTCATTTGATCAACTGACTTTATCTCGTTGACATCATTATGCTGTACGAATGTGTTCCATACTCTAGTCATCCTGGGTATGTATGATCTCAGATGGAGTGTTGTTCTGGAGAAGGGTACAGCCAGAGTGAAGTTGCTGCTTTCTGCCCGTCTTGTTTCACGCTGTCCTCGAAGTGGATCCAAGTGAGGTATTTTGACAATATTGGCCTTGTACATAACAACAAGGCCACCCACATCCCTCCTATGTTGAAGGCTCTGCTGAAATGACAGATCTATCCAGGATGGGTCCAGGCGAGAGATGAGACGTCTTGCTCTGTTCTCTACTCTGTCAAGCAGTCGCAGATGAGAGGGGGGGGCAGGCAAACCAAGAAAGTGGAGCATACTCAAGGTGCGAGCGTACTTACTTGTGCCTCGTACAGGATCTTGCAACCCCTACTGTCAAGCAGATGCGAGATACGGCGAAGTGCTGTAAGCTTCCTGGCTGCCTTGTTTGCAAGATTTACAACATTGTTCTTCATGGTTAGTTTGGAGTCAAATTTCACCCCAAGGATATCAACTTCTTCTCCAGGTGCCAACATCCTCCCATTCATCCTTACTACTGCACCAGCATTACCATCATGGTGCCTAGAGACGATCATCATTTGCGTTTTCTCAGGTGCAAATGTTACTTGCCATCTATTTCCCAAAGCTGATATAGCTCTCAGCTGGTGATTGATGTAGCTTAGAGCAGCTGGCATTTCTTCTCTTGGATAAGTGAATGTCAGTGTACAGTCGTCTGCATATGCATGTGATTCTGGGATGAGATGAAGAATGTCGTTGAAGTAGACATTCCATAACAATGGACCCAGCACGCTTCCTTGTGGAACACTTGCCCCAATAGGATGTCTTGCTGATTCCGTTCCATTGAGAACTACACTACCATGAAGGTAGTCACTGAGGAGACATAGCGTAGAGCCTGCAATTCCCAGTGCTTGAAGTTTTGCTAAGAGGCCCTGGTGCCACACACGGTCGAAAGCGCCAGCAATGTCCAGTGCTACCACACAGCTGACTTTGGATTCATCCAGTGACTGGTGCCACTTAGTGGAGAGGTTTAACAACAGATCAGCAGCAGAGTAACCTTTCTTGAAGCCATATTGACGATCACAAGGTAGTGAGTGGTAGTCAAAAAACTCTGTCATTTGTGTTGAGATTATTGTCTCAAGGATCTTACCAGTGATTGACAGGAGTAACACTGGTCTGTAGTTGCTGATTTCTGCTCTGCTCTTCTTTTTGTGAACAGGGACTACATTTGCCTCTTTCCATAGAGAGGGCCATTTACACTGTACTAGGCAGTGCTGAAAGATGCGAGTTAGAGGTGCTGCTAGCTGGTCTGCACATCTTCTCAACAATCTTGGGCTCAACTTGTCTGGGCCCACAGCCTTTTCTTTGCATTTTGGTAGCAAAGTGTTCAGCAAAGAAGTCCGCCTTCTCTTGACTACAAGTAGAGGTGATCCCATCCTGTCGATTTAGAGGTGGAATAAGTTCATCAGGCAGATAACCTTGTCTGTCCTTGACCAGGGACCACCAGGTTTTGGAGCCTACCCTACCTGATGCTAACTTTCTTTTAGTGTCTACCTCCCATTTAGCAATGGCCCACTTTTGAACATCACCCATATGCCTACAGGCTTGCATGTGCAAGTTCCTGTTATAGGTGGTAGGATGTCTCTTATACCTTCGCCATGCTTTGTACTTAGCAGTAGCAGCCTCTCTACAACGAAAGCCAAACCAAGGCTGATCTGTAGGCTTCGTCACATATTGCCGGTGAGGAATGTGTTCTTGTTGTAGATTAAGGATGTGTCCAGTGAAGGATTTCACTTGGTTGTCAACATCCCCTTGGAGAAGAGCATTCCAGTCGGTGGTGGCGAGCTCAGAGCAAAGGGCTGGCCAATTACCTCTTTCCCATAGCCAGGTTGTGCGTGTGGACTGCTCACCTCGTTCTGATGGGATCTTAAGTGTGGTAAAAACAGCCTTGTGGTCAGACGATCCAACGTAGCCAAGGGGTTGACAAGTGACTATGCCTTCTGTCAGATCACTCACTACTGGGTCAAGGGAGGAGCCAGGGATATGAGTAGGGAAATCAACAAAGTTTCTCATGTCAAACACTGCGAGAAGGTCATCAAAGTCCCTCTCTCTCTCATTGTTCTTTACACAGGGTTTTACAAAAATAGGCTAAGAGTTTCTAACTTTAATTGCAAGCTGGAGCTGTTACTTACATCAGCTTGTTTGAAAGCTTTTTTTGTTGTTAAGAGATATAAAAATCTCCATGGGGAAGTGGAAAAGAATTCTTCCTCCGGTAGCAAGAGGCTACTAACCCCTTCTCCTGTATATATTACTAAATGTTAAAGGAGAAACTTTCGTTTTTCCTTTTGGGCCGCCCCCCCCCCCTCGGTGGGACACCCTGCCTCGGTGGGCCATCCTGCCTCGGTGGGCCACCTTGCCTCGGTGGGCCTCCTTACCTCGGTTGGCCTCACTGCCTGGGTGGGGTACCCCGCCTCGGTTGGCCACGCCGCCTATGTGGGATACGAGCGATTTGGAGTTTTGAGACTCTCTGATCACGGGTTCAAACCCCACCCGTGGTATGGTTTGAAAGAAAGAAGATATACAAATAATGAACAGCATGAAGTTGGAGCCTTTTGGTCAACTGATTTTATTTCGTTGATATTTTTATGCTGTACCAACATGTTTCAGACTCAAGTCACCCTAGGAATAAATGACCTCAGATAAAGCTTGAAGTTGCCTGTAGTTGCTGCCTGTCTTGTGGTGTACGAGCTCACTTCTCGCTGCCCTCGGATTGGAGCCCAGTGTGGTACCTTGATGAATTAGACACTTGAGCAGCACTTGGATATCTATATTGTGGAAGCGTTTCGCCAACCAGCGGCTTCCTCAGTCCAATACAGAGAAGAATGGTTGAAGATCACTAGGAGTTTGAGGTTGTCAGTCCCTCAGGCTGGAGTCGATGGATTCTGAATATTGCACGGGGGGTGGGACTGGCTGTAATCAGTGGAGATGTCGTGTCTGAGGGCAATGTCTATGGGAAATATTATGCAGAGAAATCGTGGTTTGAAGATTAGGAGGAGGAGGTACGGATTACTTAAAGGAAGGGTTGTTGAGATGGTTCGGATATTTAGTGAAGGGGGAGCAAAATAGGATGACTATGAGGGTATATGAATATATAGTGGAGTAAAGGCAGGGTAGGGATCGCCCTTAGAAAGGTCGGAGGTAAGTGAGGTTTTGCATGCGAAAGTCTGGACATCCAGCAGTCGTGGGTGAGTGTGTTTGATGGCAGCTGGGGGCAATTAATTGTTTTTTTATGACTTGACATGTTGTTGGAGAGTGTCAGGAAACATTTATTAAAGGATTCAGGGAAACCGGTTAGACAGACTTGAGTCCTGGAAGTGTGAGATACAATATCTGCACTCTGTAGGAGGGGTGAACATATTTTGCAGTTTGGAGTGGTGGAATCTGAACTATGGTATCGGGACGCCTCTAGCAAGGGTGAAGAAATTTATGACCAAAAGAATTGTGAAAATCCTGACAAGAGTTTCTGCATTATCCTTACAATGCAGAGTTTTCACCCTGATACAACAGACATATATGCAGATGAATAAAGAATCCTCAACAATAATACACCTTCTGTGGCGTCTTCATTTTGGATTCCTCACTCCATCATTTTTTGCATTCTTTCCTGAGCTATATGAGATTTATTAAACCCTTGTATTAATTAATACACTGTCAGTTGATATATATTAAATTTATAGTCAATGGAAAAGTACCTCCAGGCTCCCAATATCACTTCAAACCTGCAAGTTACTTGTATATCCTAACCTCTCCAACCTACACTATCACTACTCCCAGGGTCATGACGTATCCCTTCAGTGAGTAACTGCACTCTGCGGACTCACGTACAGTGAAATAGTTGATAAACATGCTGGAGCATAGCACAATACAGCATTCACTACATCACTGCCAACTCCACAAATTACAGGCAAAGGTACTCTTGAAAGTACCTTTGCGTGGGAAGACTCAGAGAATATTGTCAATGTGAAGAGAACTTTCATGGTGGTAAGGTCATGTATGACGATGGTTCTTGTGACAGTGATAAAAGTGAAGAGAAAGTGTTATATTATGGATAACTGCTAGCCAAGTGAGTCCCAGTCTTAGTATGGTCACTGCTGTGTCTATTACTTTTGTTTAATGCCTTGTATTTTTCAGAACTTTTCATTTCCATTATGCACTGATGAGCATGACTATTTTGAATACAGTAAATGTCGTGCTCATCAAAGCATTATGGTACCATTAAATGGAGATGAAAAGTTCTGAAAAAATACAAGGCATTAAACCAACGTAATAGAGTCAGCAATGACCATACTAAGACTGGGATTCACTTGGCTAGCAGTTCTCCATAATATAACACTTCTCTTCAGTTTTATCACTGTCACAAGAGCTATCGTCTTACATGATCTTGCCATCATGAAGGTTCTCGTCACACTGACAACATTCTGTGAGTCTTCTCACTATATATAAAGCAAAATATGGTAGAGAATCCTTTATCCAAAATTCTAAAATCCCAAAATCTCCAAAATCAGAAAGTTTTTCAAGAGTTGACGTGAAGTTCCACAAGTGGATCATTCAACTTCATATTTGTACAAGTATCAGTCTGTTGTCAGCAGCAGTTACTAGTACCAGTCTGTTGTAGGCAGCAGTTAATAGTACCAGTTTGTTGTCAGTAGCAATTACTAGTACCAGTCGGTTGTCAGCAGCAGTTACTAGTACCAGTATGCTGTAGGCAGCAGTTAATAGTACCAGTCTGTTGTCAGCAGCAGTTAATAGTACCAGTCTGTTGTCAGCAGCAGTTACTAGCACCAGTCTGTTGTCAGCAGCAGTTACTAGCACCAGTCTGTTGTCAGCAGCAGTTAATAGTACCAGTCTGTTGTCAGTAGCAGTTACTAGCACCAGTCTGTTGTAGGCAGCAGTTACTAGTACCAGTCTGTTGTCAGCAGCAGTTACTAGTACCAGTCTGTTGCCAGCAGCAGTTAATAGTACCAGTCTGTTGTCAGCAGCAGTTACTAGTACCAGTCTGTTGTCAGCAGCATTGACTAGTACCAGTCTGTTGTCAGCAGCAGTTACTAGTACCAGTCTGTTGTCAGCAGCAGTTACTAGTACCAGTCTGTTGTCAGTAGCAGTTACTAGTACCAGTCTATTGTCAGGAGCAGTTACTAGTACCAGTCTGTTGTCAGCAGCAGTTACTAGTACCAGTCTGTTGTCAGCAGCAGTTAATAGTACCAATCTGTTGTCAGCAGCAGTTAATAGTACTAGTCTGTTGTCAGTAGCAGTTACTAGCACCAGTCTGTTGTAGGCAGCAGTTACTAGTACCAGTCTGTTGTCACAGCCAGTTACTAGTACCAGTCTGTTGTCAGCAGCAGTTAATAGTACCAGTCTGTTTTCAGCAGCAGTTACTAGTATCAGTCTGTTGTCAGCAGCAGTTACTAGTACCAGTCTGTTGTCAGCAGCAGTGACTAGTACCAGTCTGTTGTCAGCAGCAGTGACTAGTACCAGTCTGTTGTCAGCAGCAGTTAATAGTACCAGTCTGTTGTCAGCAGCAGTTACTAGTACCAGTCTGTTGTCAGCAGCAGTTAATAGTACCAGTCTGTTGTCAGCAGCAGTGACTAGTACCAGTCTGTTGTCAGCAGCAGTTACTAGTGATGATAAATTAGACACATGTGCAACTCTTGGGTATCTTTATTGAGGAAACGTTTCGCCACACAGTGGCTTCATCAGTCCATACGTAGGAGAAACTTGAAGAACAGGAGGAGAATGAGGTAATCAGTCCCTCAACCTTGAGTCGATGTGTTCAGTCCATCAATCTTGAGTAGAATACGGCATATGAGCGGAGAAGCAGCTTATAAACCGTATGGTAGGAGAGGTGCAGCAGTCATAGGTGGTGTTACATTTGTTCAATGTGGAAGTAGGTCGTGCCCAAGAATTAGGCAAGCGAAGAATTCCTAAGTATTGCCTAATTCTTGGGCACGACCTACTTCCACATTGAACAAATGTGACACCACCTATGACTGCTGCACCTCTCCTACCATACGGTTTATAAGCTGCTTCTCAGCTCATATGCCGTATTCTATTCAAGATTGATGGACTGAACACATCGACTCAAGGGTGAGGGACTGATTACCTCATTCTCCTCCTGTTCTTCAAGTTTCTCCTACGTATGGACTGATGAAGCCACTGTGTGGCGAAACGTTTCCTCAATAAAGATACCCAAGAGTTGCACATGTGTCTAATTTATCAACATGTCGGTTCTCTGAACCATTCATCTACAGCAGTTACTAGTACCAGTCTGTTGTCAGCAGCAGTTACTAGTATCAGTCTGTTGTCAGCAGCAGTTACTAGTACCAGTCTGTTGTCAGTAGCAGTTACTAGTACCAGTCTATTGTCAGGAGCAGTTACTAGTACCAGTCTGTTGTCAGCAGCAGTTACTAGTACCAGTCTGTTGTCAGCAGCAGTTACTAGTACCAGTCTGTTTTCAACAGCAGTTACTAGTACCAGTCTGTTGTCAGCAGCAGTTAATAGTACCAATCTGTTGTCAGCAGCAGTTACTAGTACCAGTCTATTGTCAGGAGCAGTTACTAGTACCAGTCTGTTGTCAGCAGCAGTTACTAGTACCAGTCTGTTGTCAGCAGCAGTTACTAGTACCAGTCTGTTGTCAGCAGCAGTTACTAGTACCAGTCTGTTTTCAACAGCAGTTACTAGTACCAGTCTGTTGTCAGCAGCAGTTAATAGTACCAATCTGTTGTCAGCAGCAGTTAATAGTACCAGTCTGTTGTCAGTAGCAGTTACTAGCACCAGTCTGTTGTAGGCAGCAGTTACTAGTACCAGTCTGTTGTCAGCAGCAGTTACTAGTACCAGTCTGTTGTCAGCAGCAGTTAATAGTACCAGTCTGTTTTCAGCAGCAGTTACTAGTATCAGTCTGTTGTCAGCAGCAGTTACTAGTACCAGTCTGTTGTCAGCAGCAGTTACTAGTATCAGTCTATTGTCAGCAGCAGTTACTAGTGTTATGCAGAAATGTGGGTTAGCTGGGGGCTTGAGCCTTGTCTAAGGGCAAAGGTAAGTTACTCACATCTCAAGCCTAAACAAGCCACCCAGGGCTATCCCAGTCAAAACAGAAAGCGCTAAACTGGTATATGTACTTAAAGGGGTTGGGTAACAGAGGGTTATTCAAAAATCCCAATTAGGAAAATATATCTATTTAGTCACCATAACATAACATAACAGAAAAACCTTAATCCTAAACGCCCAAATGAGGGTACACAAGCAACAGCTGGCTGGAGGTCCAGCCACCAACCACTAGGCCTCGTCAGCGCCAGGCCCACTCTACTCCCAACCTCATTTCTTATTTCCTCACTCCTCCCACAGCACCCTGACCATGTCAGAGCCTTGGTGAACATACAGGTAAGCCATATGAGAGCCTATGGTTTTGAGTTGGATAAACAAAATGAGCGCACAACTACAAACTTATCTTAAATACACAGCATCTCCGACGCCAGCCTCTGCACACCATGCTAACGTCACGTGGCCCTCCCAAACCACGCTTACTCCGCGTACCCAATCATCCTTGGAAAATAAATCATTAACAGAATTTCTTTATAATTACAGTTAGAGTACTTTACAGTACCCCCAAATGCACATTATCACTTATAAAATTATTCTTTACAACTATAATATTCACATTATTATGGCACACTTCTCCACTATATGTACATTACGATGTCATGCAGAACCCTGCATAACACTAGTACCATTCTCTTGTCAACAGCAGTTACTAGTACCAGTATGTTGTCAGCAGCAGTTGCTAGTACCAGTCTGTTGTCAGCATCAATTACTTGCACCAGTATTTTGTCAGCAGCATTTATTAGTACCAGTCTGTTGTTAGCTGCAGTTACTAGAACCAGTCTGTTGTTAGCAGAAATTACTAGTAACAGTCTGTTGTCAACAGTTATTACTAGTACCAATCTGTTGTTAGCAGCATTTACTAGCACGAGTCTATTATCAGCACCAGTTACTAGTACCAGTCTGTTGTTAGCAGCTATTACTAGTACCAGTCTGTATAACGGGTTTGTTTAGTATTCTGGTAGCAGGGTGTGAATGATAAACTTCTTCTTCGGAGGCTTCTTTGTTTATTGTTAAGTCATGGTGGGTACACAGGCTTGTGTGTTTGTGCCCATGGCCCGGGCAGGGCCATCCCATGAGAGAGAGTTGGGATGCCTTGTGTCTTGCTGCTAGGCCACTGTGTGTGTGAGGCAGAGGCAAGTCTGGGCATACTGAAGTGGCAAGGCCTATAGGTGGCAGCACCAGCATGGCGCGAAATATGAACTAAGCTGGCAGACAGCATGGGCTGTCTGTGCAGACAGTACAGGCTGTCTACATATGCTCGGCCACCTACCGCGCGTCGTCCCGACGCGACAGTACTGGTGATAAAAGGAACTCGGTCTCTCTCTCGTAGGAACAGGGCACAGAACACAAAATAAAAACATATATACATATGGACATGGGAAAAAAAAACTTCCTACAGGGAGGGAAGAAAAAAACATGTGGGGTGTGCTAAACATCGTGGTCATAGGCAGTGAGCATCGAAGGGCATCACTGCACGCCTTCCTGCGTCTGGACAGACTGCAACACGGGAGACATCGCTGCGGCTGAGCTGTGACATAACAGGTTATGGTCTCCTCTGGAACGGTGAAGCAGTCATCGTAGGAGTCGCTGCAGGTTTCACTCAACCTGGGGCACAACATGCTGGTGCCCTCGAGTGAGGCGTCGACAAAACTCGGCAACTGGGCAGGACTTCTGGCAAGCGACTCAGGAGGGCACTTCTCGACTGGTACTGTCGTTGGGCTGTCACTGCCGGCGAGCGTGGAGTGAGTTGTGGAGCGAGTCGTGGCAGAGACGACTGGGCGAAACATCTGGGAGTCGTAACATCATACACCAGACTGCAGTGAGAGAGCTAGCAGGCAAAGTGACATCTTCTTTGTGCAGGCTGCTCACTGAAGCTTGTGACACGAGGCTGACACAGCGCCTGCCGACAGGCCTAACTGCGGCTTGGCGAGTATCATCTCTCCACAGTTGGAGTTACAGCAGAGATTAGTCTAAGCGTCCCCAGACTTGTTTCTCTACATATAACTGCACTCTGACGGTCTGGAGGTGAAGTGAAACAAATCTCGATGGGAATCGTAGCAGGTACGATTCTGCAGAACATCACGAGCGACGAGCATAAGAACTTTCTGTACAAGAGGGCTCGGTCACTCGGGGCTGTCTGATGGCTGTGAAACACACTGGTCACACGGGTGACTTAACACAGTGGTGCTACTCAGGTCTGGGTCAGACCTCACTGGACACACGGCAACTTAAACACACCGTGGTACATAAACATGTGAGAACACTGACTGAGAGGAATTAATTAACACACGACATATATTTTCTCTCAATCTTCTCGACAATATTAAAATAATTACTAGAAACACTCGATGTGACATCATGTATGTCAGGCGTGATGACGTCAGCAGCACTGACGTCAGCAGACATCTCGAGGTGACGTCAGCAGACATTCGAGGTACGTCAGCAGACTCTCGAGTACTCAGCCGACATCGTGACGTCATGAATCGGCACATCATGGTGACGTCAAGTATGTGGAGCAACACACATGTGCCTTGGGACATTGGTAACTCACGTAGCTCGAGGTCTACGTGACATCGCCCACCACGTGGCGTCGTGATCTACGTACATGCTGGTCCACGTAGCTTCGAGTGGCCTCGGGCACTGGATACACAGCTCTGGCATGAATCACACGAAAAACAGCAAAACACAAGGAGTGGGCATGGGAGTGAGTAGTGTGGCGAGGACGTGGGTGATGTAGCAGGGAGCATCTGCATCTCTCCACTTCTTCTCGGAGGCTTCTTTGTTTATTGTTAATATGTGGTACACAGGCTTGTGCTTTGTGCCCATGCCCGGGCAGGCCATCCACGAGAGAGTGGAGCCTGTCTTGCTGCTAGGCCCTGATGGTGAGTGAGCAGAGCAATCTGGGCATCTGAAGTGCAAGCTATCAGGTGGCAGCACCACATGGCGCGAAATATGAACGCTAAGCTGGTACAGTCGATGGCTGTCTGTGCAGACAGTACAGGCTGTCTACATCTGTTGTTAGCAGCACAATTGCTAGTACCAGTCATGTTTCAGCACAATTACTAGTCAGTCTGTCGTTAGCAGCTATTACTAGTACTGGTCTGTTGTTACAGCAAACTATACCAGGGTTGTCAGCAAATTACTGTACAGTCTGCTGTTAGCAGCGATTACTAGTACATCTGTGTCAGCGATTTACTATCTTTGCTCTTTGTTTCATTGTTATCGTTACCAGCTGTGTGTTTCAGCACGCAATACTAGTAGCAGCCTGTTGTTAGCAACATTTCTAGTACCAGTCTGTGTTAGGCAGCAATACTAGACTATCGGGTTGTTAGCGCATTACTAGTACCAGGCCTGTTGTTAACTAATGACTAGTACCAGTCTGTTGTTAACAGCAATTACTAGTACTAGTCTGTTGTTAGCATCAATTACTAGTACCAGTTTGTTGTTAGCAGCAATTACTAGTACCAGTCTGTTTTCAGCAGGAATTACTCATTGATTACCGCTTGTTTTGCACTCTGTGGTATGAAGATGCTGAAAATGTCGAAAATGCCTATGGTTAGTAGTGAAAAGAAAACGAGGCAGCATTTATGCATATCTATGTCACAGAGAGTGAAGTTGCTGGATACACTTGTGAAGAGTGTAAGTGTGAAGCGTCTGACTCAAGTGTTGCAACAACCACTGTCTACTTCCTATGGAAACAAGCAAATGTCTGGGGGCATGATAAACAAAATTGTAGGTAACTGTGAATATTCAGGTTGGTTACAAATATTGAAGTAAAGGCATGGCATTAAAGATTTAAAGATTAATGGTGGTAAAGCAACTGCTGATCACTAAGCCTAAAACGAGTTAAACGCGTTAAATCATGTAAAGTAGCGACAAAAAAACGTGCCAGATACTGGCGATTCTAAATCTGCTAAATCCCAGTCCTGATCTTAAAAGGCTCTTACATCCAGAATTGTCAGTAAATTGTTCTTTGTACAGTTAACTTAAATGGTCAATCACTCGTAATGAACAATGTCCAGCAACGAATAAATATATTTTTCTCTGTTTTTCTGATATCATCGCTTAGTTTTTCACATCGAACCATTGCTTGTCTTTGTATACTAAATGGCTCTTCTGTTGTTTGTTTTTTTTGTACTTGTCAGTAATTTTGTGTCTTTCAGTATCACTCAGTTTAGCTGCAACTGAGCATTTGTTGTGAGTCGCTTCGTTCAGTACGTGAAATGGACCTGACTTGCTGTATTCTCTTTCTACTGAGTGTCCGGATGCGTGCAAGTGGTTGTGTCTACGACTGGTACTGCATATTGATTTGTGACGTCTTTTTCATGACCCAAAGCCCCATCGAGAATTTTAATTGCGGCCCATATTTTCTTGACCTTAATTTGCAACATGATAAAATATTCTAATCCATATAAAAAAAAAGTGTAGCAATAACAAAAGGTAAACGGTAATATTTCATTAGTGTGACGAATAAACAAAAATCACAATGAACACTGTAAAAAATACAACACCTGTTCAATATCTGGACTGTATTATCGTCGGAGACTTTGTCAATAATTAATAAGATCCCAGGCACTGCATGTAATAAGTTCCTCACATCAAGGTGATTCAGATGACAGACTGCATCTTATGTCTTGACGGTTTCTGTACCTTGTGTTCGTGACCTTGAATACTAACCTTGCTTCACACAGCAAAGTTGTAATCAAGGGATGAAGCACTGTCAGGGCTTCACCTCGAAGATTCCGATTTTCTTTGTAAAAATTGATCCATAAATTGTAATGAACTGATCCAGAAATTGTAATGAATTGATCCAGAAATTGTAATGAATTGATCCAGAAAATGTAATGAACTGATCCAGAAATTGTAATGAATTGATTCAGAAATTGTAATGAATTGATCCAGAAATTGTAATGAATTGATCCAGAAAATGTAATGAACTGATCCAGAAATTGTAATGAATTGATCCAGAAATTGTAATGAATTGATCCAGAAATTGTAATGAATTGATCCAGAAATTGTAATGAACTGATCCAGAAATTGTAATGAATTGATCCAGAATTGTAATGAATTGATCCAGAAATTGTATATGAACTGATCCGAAATAGTGAATGAATTGATCACAGAAATTGTAATGAATTGATCCGAAATTGTATGAATTGATCCAGAAATTGAAATAAGTTTTTCTCGTCCCTTTTAGTCCTCGATGCAGAAGCTCTCTGAGTTGTCTGAAGCTGGAAAATGTGTCGGGTAGGTCCCAGGTTCTGTCTCATTTTCGTCTCATTTCTCGGAAAATAGTGATCTGAACTCAATGATCAGCTTGGAATATGTTCCCACATATGTCCTGGACCTCGGTGACTGAAATATGTTTTGTAGCCCTGAAGCGAAAGCAACGAAGGAAATGATGCAGTCTTACTAGTCTCAGTTTTACCCTTCCTAAACTTCAGTATCCCACTGAATGCTGAAAGCATCTCTGACAGCAAAATAAGTGTCTAATCACGACCTTGCGTTGAAATGTTCAGGGCGTTAATATCGGCCTAAAAAAAATCTGCATAATTAATTTTGAATCTAAGAGTTTTAGGACCAATAGACGATTCTTTTTCACCCAAACATATCTCAGTATTGTGCCGTATTTCAAGCAATAGTTAGCTCCTTCCGCAATGACAGCCACCTGGTGGAAATTAGACGCATGTGCAACATCTGGGTATCTTTATTGTACAATATTGTACAATGTGTCTAATTTTCATCTTGTCGGTATTGCATACCATTCACGTATAACCTCAGAGTGATACAACAGATGCATATGTCCCAAACCAAAGTCAGAAGAGATCTGAGTCAAGATCCTGGAGTGGACAGCGCGACCTTTAATTAAATTAACGACAAGAATAACCTGTATGATAATCTGCAACTCACGTGACAACGTCTGAAACGCAAGATTTTCACAGTGAAGGAGACAGTGAACAATTATCACAAACTGATTTTCCTATTAGAGTGATACCCTGACCTGTTCTTAACACTGATTTCACTGAAGCTCTCCTTCCTTCTTACACCAGTTATGGTGATGTGTAATGGCCGGCAGAATAGAAATTCTTCTGTTATGTCATTTGAACCTTGATTCCGAAAGCAGTCATGAATTGACCATCATTATTAACATCTGTAGACTCATACAGCTGAAGACTAATCTGTCCACACATTTATGCGGGTGCATTCACCTGGTCCTTTGTATCACACATGTTCTTAATTAATGACTCACAGAATCGTAATTACACGATTGCCAACAAACCATACCACGGGTGGGATTAGACCCCACGGTCAGAGCGTCATAAAACTCCAGACCGACGCGCTAGCCACTGGGCCAGCTAGCTACAATAAGATTTATCCAACTAGGTATATTTATACACCATAGAAAGACTAACATAGGCACCACTGTGACCACAAATGCCAGTTGGCCCAGTGGCTAGAGCGTCGGTCTGGAGTTTTATGACTCTCTGATAGTGGGTTCTAACCCCACCCATAGTATAGTATGTTCTTAATGTGTTGACTAATCGTGTTAATTAACAGAGGAGTCAATTAATTTTCTCGGCACTACTACTAATACTACTACTACTACTACTACTACTACTACTAAAAATAATAATAATAATAAATCTTGGGCCAATGGCAGCCCAATTCAAATGGCTTGCGACCCAGTATTTGGTCTCGAAGTAGGAGTTAAAACCCACTGCTCTGACAAAAATACTCTTATACGCAAGAAGAAGAGCCCAGCTAATGTAATAATCACTTCCTTGGAACATCTGGAAACACTGAGAGAGATCCTGACTAACGTTAAATCACCATATAACTTCTACTGAATTAAAATAAATTTTAACAAGATAACCTATAACCTAAGGTCGCTGCAGGCTTTCCCTCTTCATTTTATCCCACTTTAGCGCAAAGAAAAGTATACCAAAACTTGCTAATGACATGCAACATGCAACATGCATTCAATACAAGAGCCCAAAAATATTTTTGCAATGTAAATTCTCTCAGGCAGCAACAACTCGCCAAAGCCACATAAATATGTTGAGAACAAGACCAATGGTCTGTGCAGTGGTCTGTGCAGTGGTCTGTGCAGCGGTTTGTGAAGAGTTTCGTGCCTTGCAGACAGTTGTTTAACATGTTCTGTGCAACAAGGAAAAATGTTCCACACGACAATTTGCCTTTCTGAACGCATTTTTTTGTAGTATTTTTCTCCTTTACATATATATATATATATATATAATATATATATATATTATATATATATATATATATATATATATATATGCCGTGCCGAATATGTTAAACTTCGCTCTTCTTGGTGAATAAGGCCAGCGAAAATTTGTGTATGCAATAATTTCGCAAAAATCATTATGAACCTAACGAAAAAAAAATATTTCATTGTATTTGTTTATTATTAAATTATTGTAAATTTTCTCTTATACGTCTGAACATATATACCATCATTTATGTTAATGAAAAATTAATAATTTTCTACCAAAAGAACCTTAGAAAACTTATCTAATCTTATTATAGCAAGCGCAATTTAATTTAGCCTAATCAATCTAAATATAATTTAGATAAATTTACAATAATTTAATAATATACAAACAGAGTAAAATATAATTTTTGCGAAAGTATTACATACACAAATTCTCGTTTAGTCTCTCAAAAACATAATAAGAAATACACTCCTTTTGACTCTCATGGTTGGAAGAGTTGTGAATGTATGAGTCAAAAGGAGTGTATTTCTTACTATGTTTCTGAGAGCAAATAGTGTGTGCAGTCAGGAGTTCCTAGATAAAGATTTTAGGAAAATATTTGATATTCGCATGAAACTGCGATATCCTAAGGTGTTTGTGGAATCTGCCTTACTGGCAGCTAAGAAAACCTATTATAGAACTGAACGTAGGATAACACCTCAGACCAAGAATGTGCTGGTCCTCCCATATAACGAGAATTTATCTATCCTGCCGAATGCTCTTAGAAGATTTAATATGCAATTAGTATTTAAAAATTCACGGACTGTTAGAAACATCCTGATAAAGAATGCACCCGAACAACGTGTTGGTGGTGTCTACAGAGTTGGTTGCAACGGTTGCAGTCTGTCCTATTTGGGACAAACGGGAAAACCATTGGAAGTGAGAATGTCCCATCACTGTTATTCGATACATATAGCACAGGAGTCGAACGCGATTTTCAACCATATTAGAGCTTGTAATAACCCGGCAAACTGGAGGGAAGCAAGAGTCATCTTCCCTTGTTCCTCCTGGCTTGAAAGGAATATTGTAGAATCGGCAGTTATTAACCATGATAGGCAGTTATTATACAATATAAGTGATGGGCTGTTCAAATTAGATGCGTTTTTAGTTGAGGCAATAGTACACAGTCTAAAATTGGGCTCTTATATGAATACGTTAGACTGTCTTAAATGTAGTGCTGCACAGAGGAATTAGGGCCTATTTTTCCTACAGTTTCTGAAGGTTGAACCAGAGTTTGCTCCAGAATTATGTGGGATGAATATCTGCAACCGTCTTTCTTGTTATTGCAAATACCTCCCCCTTTCAATGAGTTTATTTTAATGAGCCCCATTTCCTTTACATAACTTTTAGAAGTCTCCGCTCTAAATCTTACCGTTTTCTTGTCATTTTAAATGGACATGCTGTCCTTTAGAAGGCTACCCTATAATTGCCAGACACTTCTATATCACTGACAATTTATTTATATGTGTAAAGTTATTAATGTCATAGTGGAATATGATTGATTTTTTTATTATTGCCACGTTAACTTCGTTTAGGCTATTACAATATAACTGCTTGTGGGATTTTTCTAATGCTAAAATATTCATCCTTGTGGCTGTGGGCACTGTTGTGCCCGGGGGCACTACCTGTACCCTCCTCCCTCCCTCCCTCAGTCACGCCAGTGAAGACGGTCATCTAACGCACTTGCTTCAACATCCTCCTCTCTTCAGCAATTTTTCAAGCTCCTGATGATGTGTTTGCAATACGAAAGGCCTAGAGCTATCAACTCCTCCTGTGGTTGTTTTACATATTTTTTTTTATTATCACACTGGCCGATTCCCACCAAGGCAGGGTGGCCCGAAAAAGAAAAACTTTCACCATCATTCACTCCATCACTGTCTTGCCAGAAGGGTGCTTTACACTACAGTTTTTAAACTGCAACATTAACACCCCTCCTTCAGAGTGCAGGCACTGTACTTCCCATCTCCAGGACTCAAGTCCGGCCTGCCGGTTTCCCTGAACCCCTTCATAAATGTTACTTTGCTCACACTCCAACAGCACGTCAAGTATTAAAAACCATTCGTCTCCATTCACTCCTATCAAACACGCTCATGCACGCCTGCTGGAAGTCCAAGCCCCTCGCACACAAAACCTCCTTTACCCCCTCCCTCCAACCTTTCCTAGGCCGACCCTACCCCGCCTTCCTTCCACTACAGACTGATACACTCTTGAAGTTATTCTGTTTCGCTCCATTCTCTCCACATGTCCGAACCACCTCAACAACCCTTCCTCAGCCCTCTGGACAACAGTTTTGGTAATCCCGCACCTCCTCCTAACTTCCAAACTACGAATTCTCTGCATAATATTCACACCACACATTGCCCTCAGACATGACATCTCCACTGCCTCCAGCCTTCTCCTCGCTGCAACATTCATCACCCATGCTTCACACCCATATAAGAGTGATGGTAAAACTATACTCTCATACATTCCCCTCTTTGCCTCCAAGGACAAAGTTCTTTGTCTCCACAGACTCCTAAGTGCACCACTCACCCTTTTCCCCTCATCAATTCTATGATTCACCTCATCCTTCATAGACCCATCCGCTGACACGTCCACTCCCAAATATCTGAATACATTCACCTCCTCCATACTCTCTCCCTCCAATCTGATATCCAATCTTTCATCACCTAATCTTTTTGTTAGCCTCATAACCTTACTCTTTCCTGTATTCACTTTTAATTTTCTTCTTTTGCACACCCTACCAAATTCATCCACCAATCTCTGCAACTTCTCTTCAGAATCTCCCAAGAGCACAGTGTCATCAGCAAAGAGCAACTGTGACAACTCCCACTTTATGTGTGATTCTTTATCTTTTAACTCCACGCCTCTTGTCAAGACCCTCGCATTTACTTCTCTTACAACCCCATCTATACATATATTAAACAACCACGGTGACATCACACATCCTTGTCTAAGGCCTACTTTTACTGGGAAATAATTTCCCTCTTTCCTACATACTCTAACTTTAGCCTCACTATCCTCGTAAAAAAATCTTCACTGCTTTCAGTAACCTACCTCCTACACCAAACACCTGCAACATCTGCCACATTGCCCCCCTATCCACCCTGTCATACGCCTTTTCCAAATCCATAAATGCCACAAAGACCTCTTTAGCCTTATCTAAATACTGTTCACTTATATGTTTCACTGTAAACACCTGGTCCACACACCCCCTACCTTTCCTAAAGCCGCCTTGTTCATCTGCTATCCTATTCTCCGTCTTATTTTAATTTTTTTCAATAATAACTCAAACCATTCACTTTACCAGGTATACTCAACAGACTTATCCCCATAATTTTTGCACTCTCTTTTGTCCCCTTTGCCTTTATAAAAGGAACTATGCATGCTCTCTGCCAGTCCCTATATATATAAAATATATATTAATATATTATATATATATAATATATATATATATATATATATATATATTTATATATATATATATATAAAATTTTATATATTTTTAATTATATTATTATATTTTATATATATAAAATATATAATAATATTTTATATAAAATAAAATATATTATATTATATATATAATATATATATTTTATATATATATATAAAATTTATATATTGTATTATATATATATTATATTATATATATATATATATATATATATTATATATATATATATATATATATTATACATTATATATATATATATGTCGTGCCGAATAGGCAGAACTTGCGATCTTGGCTTAAACAGCAACGTCATCTTGCATATAGGACAAGTGAAATTTGTGTATGCAATAATTTCGCCAAAATCATTTGAACCCAACAAGAAAAATATATTTCACTGTGTTTGTTTAGTATTAAAAATTTTTGTAAACAAATCTAATATTTTTTTTTTTTTTTTTTTTTTTTTATTATCCCTGGCCGATTCCCCCCAAAGGGCGGGGTTTGGCCCGAAAAAAAAAAATTTCCCCATCATTCACTCCATCACTGTCTTGCCAGAAGGGTGCTTTACAACGTTTTTAAACTGCAACATTAACACCCCTCTTCAGAGTGCAGGCACTGTACTTCCCATCCCGGGGATCAAGCCGGCCTCCCGGGTTTCCCCCTGAACCCTTCATAAATTTTACTTTGCTCACATCCAACAGCACGTAAAGTTTTAAAAAAACCATTTGTCCCCTTTCACCCCTATAAAAACACGCTCACCATGCCTGCTGGAAGTCCAAGCCCCCCGCACACAAACCCCCTTTACTCCCTCCCCCCAACCCTTCCGGGCCGCCCCCTCCCCCGCCTTCCTTCCCTACAGACTGTACACTTTGAAGTTTTTCTTTTTCGCTCATTCCCCAAAATGCCCAAACCCACCTCAAAAACCCCTTCCTCAGCCCTCTGAAAACAGTTTGGTAACCCGCACCCCCCTCCTAACTTCCCAAATACGAATTCTCTGCTTTATATTCACACCACACTTTGCCCTCAGACATGAATCTCCATGCCCCCAGCCTTCTCCTTGCTGCAACATTCACACCATGCTTCACACCCTTTAAAAGAGCGTTGGAAAACTATACTCTCATACTTTCCCCCTCTTTCCCCTCCAAGGACAAATTCTTGTCTCCAAGATCCTAAGGCACCACTCACTCTTTTTCCCTCATAAATTCTTGTTTCTCTCATCTTCATACCCCATCGCGAACGCCCACCCCCAAATATCTAAATACGTTACCTCCTCCATATCTCTCCCTCCAATCTGAATTCAATTTTTTATCCCCAAAATCTTTTTGTTTCCTCAAAACCTTACTTTTTCCCTGTATTCACCTTTAATTTTCTTTTTTTGCAACCCCCTACCAAATTCTCCCCCAAATCTTGAGTTCTCTTCAGAATTCCCAAGGCACAGTGTCTCAGAAAAGAGCACTGTGAAACTCCCACCCTGTGTGTGATTCTTTATTTTTTTAAACTCCACGCCTTTCCCAAAGACCCTCGAATTTATTCTTTTACAACCCCATCTATAAATATATTAAACAACCCGGGAATCAACATCCTTGCTAAGGCCTATTTTACGGGGAAAAAATTTCCCCTTTTCTACATACTCTATTGAGCCCCATCCCGTAAAAACTTTTCATGCTTTCGTAACCTACCCCTACACCATCATTGAAACACTCCCAATTTGCCCCCCTATCCCCCTGTCATACGCTTTTCCCAAAAATCCATAAATCCAAAAAAAACCTTTTTGCTTTTCTAAATACTGTTCATTATATTTTTCACGTAAACCCCGGGTCCACACCCCCCCTACCTTTCCTAAACCCTCCTTGTTATCGCTACCCTATTCTCCGTCTTACTCTTATTTTTAAATTATAACTCTACCTTTCACTTTCCCGGGTACAATCAACAGATTACCCCCCAAATTTTGCACTCTTTTTACCCCCTTTGCCTTTATAAAAAGGGAAACATGCATGCTTTTGCCAATCCTAGGTACCTTACCCTCTTCCATACATTTATTAAATAATTGCCCCAAACCACCCCAAAAAACATACCCCCACCTGCTTTTAACATTTCTTCTTTATCCCATCAACCCCGGCTGCCTTACCCCTTTCATTTTACCTACTGCCTCACGAATTCCCCCACATCAAAACGGGCTCTTCCCTCACTCCCAAGATGTTATTCCCCCTTGCCCTATACACGAAATCACAGTTTTCCTTTTCATAAAAATTTTAACTTCCCTAAAAATATTCCCTCCATTTCCAATCCCTAATTCCATTTTAACTCTCCTCTCCTTTTTTAATGACAAATCATTTGTTCTCTAGGTTCCCTTAACTTTTTAAATCTCCCCCCCCCCAAAACTTTTTCTTTTTTTCAACAAAAATTTGTTGATAACAGCTCCCCACTCTCTCATTTGCTCTCTTTTTACTTGCTTCACCACTCTTTTAAACCTCTTCTTTTTTCCATATACCTTCCCTCCTTGCATCACTTCTATTTTTAAAAATTCTATATGCAACTTTTCTCCCCTTATACTCTCTTTACATCATCATTCCCCCAACGTCCTCTTCCCCCTGCACCCACTTTCCTGAAACCCACAAACTTCTGCTGAACACTCTAACACTACTTTTTAAAACCTACCCCATTCCTCTTCGCCCCCATTGCCTATGCTCTCATTAGCCTCATCCTCCAATAGTGTTTAAATTTCCCCTAACTGCCCCCTTTTTTTATTTTTAAAACCTTCACCTTTCCCCCCCGATGCTTCTATTCCCCTTGTATCCCTCTCCCTTTTACTTCAGTGTAGCTAAACTAAAAGTGATCTATATTCTGTGGCCCCTCGAAAAACATGTACATCCTGAATTTACTCAACAGTTTTTTATCTACTAATACAAAACCAAAAAAACTACTGTCATTTCGCCCACATCAAAACGTGTATACTTATTTATCCTCTTTTTCTTAAAATTGTTTTACCTTTAACAAAACCCCCTTTCTATACAAAGTTCAATCAAAGGGCCCCCCATTTTCATTTACCCTGGCACCCAATTTTCCCCACCACCCTCTCTAAAGTTTCTCCTTTTTTAGCATTCAGGTCCCCTCCACAATTACTCTTCATTTGGGTTAAAAGGCTCCTATCATTCACTTAACATCTCCAAAATCCTCTCTCTCCTTGCTTCCTCTCTTTCCCAGGTGTATACACGCTTATTATGCCCCACTTCTCGCACCAATTTTTAATTTAATCCACATAATTCTCGAATTTACACATTCATATTCTCTTTTCCCCTTTCCCATAACTGATTTTTTAAACATTACTGCTCCCCCCTTCCCTTTGCCTAACTCTCTCAGATACTCCAGTTTTACCCCATTTATTTCCCCCCACTGAAACCTCCTACCCCCTTCAGTTTTGGTTTCGCTTCAGCCAGGCACCCAAATTCTTTTATTCAAAACATCAGCAATATCTGTTTTTTGATCCCACTACCCACGCACATTTAAACAACTCAGTTTTATGTTTATTTTTTCCCTTTTTTTAGTAAATGTATAAGGAGAAGGGTTACTACCCTTTGCCCCCGGCATTTTAGTCGCCCATAGACCGCATGGTTACGGAGAAAGATTTTTTCCACTTCCCCATGGAAAATAAAAAAAATAAAAAAGAAAAAGGCTATTTGAAAAGGAGAAAAACTAGATGTATGTATATATATATATATGCTGTGCGTTTTGAAGTGGACCAAAGTGTAAGTAGGAGTAGAAAATATCCCTGTTATCTAGCGTGTTTATGAAAGAAAAAGAAAAAAAGCAATCCCACAATCATGCAAAACAGTTACAGGTTTTTTTTCACAGTCTCGGCAGGCGGGAGTATTCCCCGGGGGTTGCTGTCTACCCAAACCCATACATAATTAATTATATATAATATATATTAATTTTTAATTATATAATATATTAAAATATATATATATTATATTATATATTATATATATTTATATATATAAATAATAATATATATTTGTGTGTTTTATATTAATATATAATATAATATATTATATATATATATATTAAAATTTTTATTATATATATAATATAATATTATTATTATTATAATATATATAATATATATATAAAATAATTTATATATAAAATATATAAATATATATATATATATATATATTATATAAAATTATAATATTATATATATAATATACATTATATATAATATATATAATATTATATATATATATATTTATGTTTATATATATATTATATATATTTTAAAATTATATATAAAATTTTTTTATTATATATATATATATTTATATATATATTTTATTTTTTTTATTTATTTTTATTATAAAACTGGCCGATTCCCCAAGGCAGGGTGGCCCAAAAAAAAAAAATTTCACCATCATTTACTCCATCACGTCTTGCCAGAAGGGGCTTTACCTACAGTTTTTAAAATGCAACATTAACACCCCTCCTTCAGGTGCAGGCATGTACTTCCATCTCCCGAACTCAAGTCGGCCTGCCCGGGTTTCCCCGAACCCCTTCAAAAATGTTACTTTGCTCCAGTCCCCAAAAGCCGTCAATATTTTAAAAAAAATTTTTCTCCATTCACTTTTCATTTATTATATATATATTTATATTTTTATATATATATTATTTATATTTTATATTTTTATATTATATATTATATTAATATATATATGTTATAAATATATATAAACACTGATCTCTGGCTGAAGGGGACTCGAACCTACGAATTTGGACAAAGGGACGCAGTGCTTTACCAATTCCCACACTGGACAATACCTTTGGCGTGTGCATGCGCTCACGTTTGATCCAAGGGAGCCAGTTTCAGGGAGAAAGGGTTACAGCTTTTTATCTCATCCCTGTTGCACCAAACCTTCTAGGGTTTGAACAAGCAAGGAATTGCGAGAGCAGGGGAAAAATTTCACAACATGATCTTGGGTGAAAGGGGCTCGATTGGTTAAAGCACTACGTACTTGTCCTAAAGGGTTGTAGGTTGCCTGCTCCCCGCGAAAATTTCCTTTTCATTTTTCAAATCTTATTAAAGGGGCCCTTTGGATTTATTCCATCCGCATGTCATTTACAAAACCAGGAACAGCATTAGTCCGGACTGTCTTTGTAGGGCCCCGCTGGTCAAAGGCCAAACCCCGATCCTCACCCGACCCGACTCGTGCTGCTTCCTGACAAATTTCCCTGATCCATTGTAGTGCCTTTCCCCGTTATCCCTGCCTAGCCTCCGTTTTTGCCTAATCTCTTGTGTGGAACTGTGTCAAATGCCCTTTTTACAGTCCAAGAAAAAGAACTACCCACCTTCTTCTCTCTTTCTTCTGTGTCACCCGTCATATAACTCCAGTAGGTTGTGACACAGGATTTACCTCCCTGAAACCATGTTGGCTGCTGTTTATGAATCATTCCTTTTTAGGGGCTCCCCCACTCTTTTCATGTAACTTCTCCGTGCTTTGGTACTATACATGTCAGTGACACTGGTCTTAGTTAGTGCTTCAGTCTTCCCTTTTTTAAAAATTGGACTACATTTGGTTTCCTTGCCCCAGGCAAACTCCCTGTTTCGATAGATGTGTTGAAATTTTTGTTAAGGGGACCAAGCACCTCTGCTCCCTTCGGACTCATGGAGAGATGTTTCCGGCCCCGTTTTTTTGAGGTATCTAGCTCACCAGGAGCCTCTTCACTTCTTCCTCGGTTGTGTGTACTGTGTCCCGCATTGATGGTGTACCCACCTCTCCGTTTTCTGGAGCCCTTTTTTGTCTCCTCGTAAAACTTCTTTTGAATCTCAGTTGAGTTCCTCACATACTTCACGGCCCTTTCTTTTGTCTCTCCTCCTTCCCCTTTCCCTTGCCCAATCCTAGTCTTTGACGTTGTTTTCCTCCTGATGTGGCTGTATAAAACCCTTTGGGGGCCCAATTTTGGGTTTCGCTGCTATGTCGTTTTCATATTGTCGTTGGGCCCCCCTTTTTTCTGTGCATATTCATTTTTGGGTCTACGCTGCTCTCCTTATTCTTCTGGGCCCTTTGCCTTCTATACTTTTTCCATTCCCCAGCACACTTGGGGGTTTTCTTTTCCCGCACCTTTGGTGAACCCTGGGCTCTCCTGGCTTTTTCTTTTTCCCTTTACCCTTGGGACAAACCTATCTCAGCTTTTCCTTGCATATTTGTTGTTACATTTCCATCATTCATTTTCCGGCTTCCCTGCCAGTTCCTGTCCCACTGAAACCCCTTTGGGAAATCCCCACTCCCTGTTTTTCTCCTTCTTTTTTGTTTGGGTTCATTTGTCCCGGCCTTTCCTGCTTCCCCCCCCATTGTAGCTCTACTGTGTATTCGAAGCTTGAACCCCAGATCGCTGGCTCCAAGGGGTCTTTCATGTGTGATGCTCTTTCTTATATCAAAGGGGAATACTAGGTCCCGTCTTGCTGTTATCCTTTCTCTCTCTCTTGTGTGTTTTACGTTTGGTAAGAAATTTTTCCATGCCAAATATCATCTTAGCCCTTCCCTGTATCTTGGAAAACAAAGGGGCTCAAAATTCCCCAATGGATTTTCTTGTGGTTAAAATCACCCAAAGTCAGAGCTTTTCCCGCTTTCATGAGCCCTTCTGGCCACTGCAGCCAAAATGTCAACCACGCTTATTGCTCTCATCATACTCTTGCTTGGCCCCCTGTGTTCTGTGGTGGGTTATACATCATTTAATTACCCCTCTTGGGACCTCCAACTGAAGCATTCCCCCAAGTAATTGTTGTTTCTCCCCTGTATCCCTTTCTCTAGCTCATCAAATTCCCTTTGGTTTTTGATCAGCAGTGCCACTTCTCCACCCCCCCTTTCCCCCCGTCTTTCTTCGGATCTGGGATCCTGTTTGGGAAAAATGGATCCGTTATCATACCTGAAGTTTGGTTTTGTGAATCTATGATGCCAGTGATGCCTCTTTGACTCTTTTTTGCCACTCATCCCATTATTTGTTTTCCATCTGCGTTTGGCACCATACCCTTTGTTTTCCCCTCCAACACTGTGGGTTGAGGGGCCCGTGAGGGTGGGGACCTGGTAGGACTGTGGGGAAATTTTAGTGAGTGTGGGGGGGAAGCGGAATATGGGATTTTAGTTTGTGTTTGGATGTGTGATAGGTGTGGGGTTCTGAGGTGGTTCTGTGTGTGCTTGCCTTGTTGCTTGCCCCGTTGATTGACCTCTGCTGGTTCCGTCCTTTTCCCCTTCCTAGCCCTTTCGCTTTTTTTTTTTCTCCCCCAGGCTGTCATTCTGTTTGTGTTCGTCTCTGTCAGGAACACCCTTTTTGTATCTCCCCACCCTTTCAAAAGTGGGTTTTTCTTGGAGGGTCCCGTTTTGCACTTTTTCGTTGAGAATCAGCTTGATCAGTCGTTTTCTCCCCTTCAAGTAACCCCCTATTCTCTGAAAATTTACAATCTCATCCATGTCTTCACCTATTTCTGTGATGATGTTCTCAATCTCTTTACTTTCTGCCTGCCGTCTTTCAGTGTGTATCCTTTCCTCTCTCTCCTGAAGCCCATGGATAAACACTGATTTTGCCCTTTCCTCCTCTCATTGCCTCTTCCTCTGTGGCTCTGGTTCCTGTCTGTATGTGGTCATTTTCTCCCTTATTTTTTCCAGTGGCTCTTGGTAGCATGGTTGTGCCTCTGCATTTGACCTATCACCCTCTCAATCTGCGCCCAGCTGCTCTCCCCTTTCACTCCTTGGCCCTTCTTGGCAGGCTGATATGACCTTAGCATAATTCATATCTCCTTCATGTGTGTGTGTGTGTGTGTGTGTGTACTCACCTAATTGTACTCACCTAATTGTTGTTGCAGGGGTCGATGCGAGTGTGTCTTTATATATTTAAAGGTCACTAACATTATTCAGAATAATCGCTCAGGGAGGTCTGAATACATTTTGAGTTGCTTTTACATGCAAATAAATCCCATCCAATATTTCCCGACTAGAAAATTCTAAACCGTCCCTGAAAGTCTTGGAAAATTCTCGCCTCCCGTTCGCTTGTGCCAGAATGTAAGGAAGGAAGACTTATATTTCATATTAGTCAAAATGGAATTTATTTATGTAAAATTCTAATGACTTTTAAAGTTTTTGGTTACCACCTTCATTTGTTGTTAGAGAAATGTACACACGACACAGGTACACATAGTCCTACATAGTGTACGCTAACATGCACTCACGACACAGGTACACATAGTCCTACATGGTGTACGCTAACATGTACTGACGACACAGGTACACATAGTCCTACATGGTGTACGCTAACATGTACACACGACACAGGTACACATAGTCCTACATGGTGTACGCTAACATGTACTGACGACACAGGTACACATAGTCCTACATGGTATACGCTAACATGTACTGACGACACAGGTACACATAGTCCTACATGGTATACGCTAACATGTACTGACGACACAGGTACACATAGTCCTACATGGTGTACGCTAACATGTACACACGACACAGGTACACATAGTACTTCATGGTGTACGCTAACATGTACACACATCACAGGTACACATAGTACTTCATGGTGTACGCTTACATGTACACACGACACAGGTACACATAGTACTTCATGGTGTACGCTTACATGTACACACGACACAGGTACACATAGTACTTCATTGTGTACGCTTACATGTACACACAACACAGGTACACATAGTCCTACATGGAGTACGCTAACATGTACACACATCACAGGTACACATAGTACTTCATGGTGTACGCTTACATGTACACACATCACAGGTACACATAGTACTTCATGGTGTACGCTAACATGTACACACATCACAGGTACACATAGTACTTCATGGTGTACGCTTACATGAGCACACGACACAGGTACATATAGTCCTATATTGTGTACGCTTACATGTACACACGACAAAGGTACATATAGTCCTACATGGTGTACGCTTACTTGTACACACTACACAGGTACACATAGTCCTACATGGTGTACGCTTACATGTACACACGACACAGGTACACATAGTCCTACATGGTGTATGCTTACATGAACACACGACACAGGTACATATAGTCCTACATGGTGTACGCTTACTTGTACACACCGCACAGGTACACATAGTGCTACATGGTGTACGCTTACATGTACACACGACACAGGTACACATAGTCCTACACGATGTACGCTTACATGTACACACGGCACAAGTGTACATATTCCTACACGGTGTACGCTTACATGTACACACGGCAGAGGTACACATAGTCCTACACGGTGTATGTTTATATGTACACACGACACAGGTGTACATAGCCCTACATAGTGTACGCTTACATGTACACACGACACAGGTACACATAGTCCTACACGGTGTACTCTTACATGTACACACGGCACAGGTACACATAGTCTTACACTGTGTACGCTTATATGTACACACGACACAGGTACACATAGTCCTACATGGTGTACGCTTACATGTACACACGACACAGGTACACATAGTCCTACATGGTGTACGCTTACATGTACACACAGCACAGGTACACATAGTTCTACATGGTGTACGCTTACATGTACACACGGCACAGGTACACATAGTTCTACATGGTGTACGCTTACATGTACACACGACACAGGTACACATAGTCCAACATGGTGTACGCTTACATGTACACACGAAACAGGTACACATAGTCTTACATAGTGTACGCTTACATGTACACAAGGCACAGGTACACATAGTCCTACATAATGTACGCTTACATGTACACACGACACAGGTGTACATAGTCCTGCACGGTGTACGCTTACATGTACACACGACACAGGTACACATAGTCATACACGGTGTACGCTAACATGTACACACGGCACAGGTACAAATAGTCGCACACGGTGTACGCTTACATGTACACACGGCACAGGTACACATAGTCCTACACGGTGTACGCTTACAAGTACACACGACACAGGTACACATAGTCCTACATGGTGAACGCTTACATGTACACACGGCACAGGTACACATAGTCTTACATGGTGTAGGCTTA
>NC_069435.1:40471533-40489033 GCF_026875155.1 Cherax quadricarinatus | reverse complement strand
CAGTATCAGGAGTCTACTACGTGTGTTACAATTACACTCCAGCACGACAACGATAACCCCAGTATCAGGAGTCTACTACGTGTGTTATTGTTCAGTACTCCAGCACGACAACGATAACCCCAGTATCAGGAGTCTACTACGTGTGTTATTAATTAGCACTCCAGCACGACAACGATAACCCCAGTATCAGGAGTCTACTACGTGTGTTATTGTTCAGTACTCCAGCACAACAACGATAACCCCAGTATCAGGAGTCTACTACGTGTGGTATCGTTCAGTACTCCAGCACAACAACGATAACCCCAGCATCAGGAGTCTCCAACGTGTGTTATCAATTAGCACTCCAGCACGACAACGATAACCCCAGTATCAGGAGTCTACTACGTGTGGTATCGTTCAGTACTCCAGCACAACAACGATAACCCCAGCATCAGGAGTCTCCAACGTGTGTTATCAATTAGCACTCCAGCACGACAACGATAACCTCAGTATCAGGAGTCTACTACGTGTGGTATCGTTCAGTACTCCAGCACAACAACGATAACCCCAGCATCAGGAGTCTCCAACGTGTGTTATCAATTAGCACTCCAGCACGACAACGATAACCCCAGTATCAGGAGTCTACTACGTGTGGTATCGTTCAGTACTCCAGCACGACAACGATAACCCCACAATCAAGAGTCTCCTGCGTGTGTTATCTTTCAGTACTCCCTCATGATGTAGTTTCTCACATTCCCTCATGATGTAGTCTCACACTCACTCATAATGTAGTCTTTCTCACACTCCTTCATGATGTAGCCTCGCTCTCCCTCATGATGTAGTCTCACAATCCCTAATGATGTACTCTTTCTCACACTCCCTCATGATGCATTCTCTCACAATCCCTCATGATGTATTCTCTCACATTCCCCGATGATGTAGTCTAACTCTCCCTCATGATGTAGTCTCTCACATTTCCTCATGATGTAGTGTCACACTCCCTCGTGATGTAGTCTCACACTCTCTCATGATGTAGCCTCACTCTCCCTCAGATGTAGTCTCACACTCCCTCGTGATGTAGTCTCACACTCTCTCATGATGTAGCCTCACTCTCCCTCATGATGTAGTCTCACACTCCCTCGTGATGTAGTCTCACACTCTCTCATGATGTAGCCTCACTCTCCCTCATGATGTAGTCTCACACTCCCTCGTGATGTAGTCTCACACTCTCATGATTAGCCTCACTCTCCTCATGATGTATCTCACACTCCCTCGTGATGTAGTCTCACACTCTCTCATGATGTAGCCTCACTCTCCCTCATGATGTAGTCTCACACTCCCTCGTGATGTAGTCTCACACTCTCTCATGATGTAGCCTCACTCTCCCTCATGATGTAGTCTCACACTCCCTAATGATGTACTCTTTCTCACACTTCCTCATGATGAAGTCTCTCATATTCCCTCATGATGTAGTCTCACACTCCCTCATGATGTAGTTTCTCACATTCCCTCATGTTGTAGTCTCACACTCCCTAATGATGTAACCTCTCACACTCCTTCATGACGTACTCTCACACTCCCTCATGATGTAGTCTCACACTCCCAAATGATGTAGCCTCTCACACTCCCTCATGATGTAGTCTCACACTCCCTCATGATGTAGTCTCTCACATTCCCTCATGATGTAGTCTCACACTCCCTCATGATGTAGTCTCTCACATTCCCTCATGATGTAGTCTCGCACTCCCTCATGAAGTAGTCTCACACTCCCTCATAATGTAGACTCACACTCTCTCATGATGTTGTCTTTATCACACTCCCTCATGATGTAGTCTCTCACATTCCCTCATGATGTAGTCTCTCACTCCCTCATGATGTTGTCTTTATCACACTCCCTCATGATGTAGTCTCTCACATTCCCTCATAATTCAGTCTCACATTGCCTCGTGATTTAGTCTCACACTCCCTCATGATGTAGTCTCTCACACTCCCTCATGATGTAGTCTCACACTCCCTCATGATGTAGTCTCTCACACTCCCTCATGATGTAGTCTCACACTCCCTCATGATGTAGTCTTTCTCGCACTCCCTCATAATGTAGTCTCTCACACTCCTTCATGATGTAGTCTCACACTCCCTCATGATGTAGTCTCACACTCCCTCATGATGTAGGCTCACATTCCCTCATGATGTAGTCTTTCTCGCACTCCCTCATACTGTAGTCTCACACTCCCTCATGATGTAGGCTCACATTCCCTCATGATGTAGTCTCTCACACTCCTTTATAATGTAGTCTCTCACACTCTCTCATATTGTAGTGTCTCTCAGACTCCCTCATAACGTATTCTCTCTCACTCCTGATGAGGTCTCACTCACTCATGATGTAGTCTCTCAGACCCCCTCATAATGTAGTCTCTCTCACTCATGATGTAGTCTCTCTCCCTCATAATGTAGTCTCTCTCACTCATGATGTAGTCTCTTTCCCTCATAATTTATTCTTTCTCACTCTCTCATAATGTAGCCTCTCACACTCGCTCATAATATAGTCTCTCTCACTCATGATACAGCCTCTCTTCCTTATTATATAGTCTCTCTCACTCATTCATGATGTAGTTTCTCTCCCTCATTATGTAGTCTCTTTCATTTACTCATGATGTAGTCTCTTCCTTATAAAGTAGTCTCTCTCAGTCTTAATGTAGTCTCTCTCGCTCATGATATAGTCTCTCTCACTCATGATGTAGTCTCTCTCCCTCATAATGTAGTCTCTCTCACTCTCTCATAACATAGTCTCTCTCACTCATGATGTAGTCTCTCTCCCTCATAATGTAGTCTCTCTCACTCTCTCATAACATAGTCTCTCTCACTCATAATTTAATCTCTCTCCCTAATAATGTAGTGTCTCTCACTCTCTCATAATGTAGTCTCTCTCACTCATAATGTAGCTCTCTCCCTCATGATGTAGTCTCTCTCACTCGTAATGTAGTCTCTCTCCCTCATAATTTAGTCTCTCTCACTCATAATGTATCTCTTTCACTTTCTCCAATGTAGTTTCCACTCTCATATTCTGTCTCACTCTCCCCATATGTAGTCTCTCTACCTCATAATGTAGTCTCTTCCCCCTCATGATGTAGTCTCTCTCACTCATAATGTAGTCTCTCTCCCTCATGATTGTCCTCTCATCTAATGTAGCCCTCTCCTCATAATGTAGTTTCTCTCTACTCGTAATGTAGTCTCTCTCCCTCATAATGTGGTCTCTCTCACTCATAATGTAGTCTCTCACTCTCTCATAATGTAGTCTCTCACTCTCTCATAATGTAGTCTCTCTCGCTCCCTCATAATGTAGTTTCTCACTCTCTCATAATGTAATTTGTCTCATTATCTCATAATATAGTTTCTAACTCTCTCATAATGTAGTCTCTCTCACTCTCTCATAATGTAGTTTCTCACTCTCTCATAATGTATTGTGTCTCACTCTCTCATAATATAGTTTCTCACTCTCTCATAATGTAGTCTCTCTCACTCTCTCATAATGTAGTTTCTCACTCTCTCATAATGTAATCTCTCTCACTCTCTCATAATATAGTTTCTCACTCTCTCATAATGTAGTCTCTCTCACTCTCTCATAATGTAGTTTATCACTCTCTCATAATGTAATCTCTCTCACTCACTCATGATGTAGTCTCTCTCCCTCATAATGTAGTTTCTCTCTCTCGTAATGTAGTCTCTCTCCCTCATAATGTGGTCTCTCTCACTCTCTCATAATGTAGTCCTCACTCTCTCATAATGTAGTCTTCTCACTCTCTCATAATGTAGTCTCTCTCCCCCCTCATAATGTAGTTTCTCACTCTCTCATAATGTAGTCTCTATCTCCCTAATATAGTTCTCTCACTCTCTCATAATGTAGTTTCTAACTCTCTCATAATGTAGTCTCTCTCACTCTCTCATAATGTAGTTTCTCACTCTCTCATATGTATTGTCTCACTCTCTCATAATATAGTTTCTCACTCTCTCATAATGTAGTCTCTCTCACTCTCTCATAATGTAGTTTCTCACTCTCTCATAATGTAATCTGTCTCACTCTCTCATAATATAGTTTCTCACTCTCTCATAATGTAGTCTCTCTCACTCTCTCATAATGTAGTTTATCACTCTCTCATAATGTAATCTCTCTCACTCACTCATGATGTAGTCTCTCTCCCTCATAATGTAGTTTCTCACTCATAATGTAGTCTCTCTCACTCCCTCATGACGTCATGGCAAGCAACTTAGGTCACACACAAGTCTTCGCAACTTGGGCAATATTTCCCAATATGGAGATTCAACATACGAAACAATTTTAAGTTTAAGCCATTTAGGATTACTAACTTATTAGGGATCAGGATTTAATTAAATCCAGAGCCAGGATGTGCTGCTGCTCTTTTCCAAGACTTTGCGACTTGTCCTATTCAGTATTATTAATCTATTTTGTTAATATTACCAAACAAAATATATAATTTTGGGGGTATTTTGATAAATATGTATAAAACGTGTTTTACGATGTTTTTCTGAAATTTCTTTTGTTAATATTGACTACTTGGTGTTTCCTGGAAAGTATTATTGTGTGTAATTGGTTGATTCTCAAAGATTTTTTTCAGACTTTTCTCTCTTCTCAGAGACCACTAAAATATAATAAGTTGTATTTTTTTATTATGTAATGTGAGACAAACTGCTTAAAATACGGAAAAATGGTACAGACGTGGAGAATACAATACACGAGGTTTGAGGGATACATAATGAATACTTATTGCTATGCATTTTCAAAAAAATCGCTATACATAACTCATCCTGCTACACAGAGCTGGGATGCGTTCCCATAATGCCACTGGCATCGCCCTTCTAACTGCCTTGGGATCCCTAGGTGCCCTAATGAGTCTTTTGCCTAGCTCCTTAAGGAACTTAGATGCACTCTTTCCTCATGGGCCAAAAATCCCTGAGCCTGTGGGAACAAACAGTTAATGACGGGCAAGTTCACCATATTTTCTAGACATCTTGGGATTCCGTGAAGCAGGCAGCTGCCTCTCTTTTCTGTATTGGAAATATGTTTGTAGACTCACATGTATGGTTCCACATCACCTGCTTTCTGTATATCCGGGTTTACAAGGTAATTCTATCTGGAATATCTGAGACTACTTAATGGTCCATTTCGGACAGAAAAGTCGTCGTAAGTTTCTTTCTACTATGTGCACGTTATTTGTTTACGAGTGCTTCTGGTTGCAGTCGGATCTGCATAGCTGGGGCGGCTTTCGTATTGCTGGGCAGCTGGCTTTTGCAAGGTTCCTCTTAATAATGTTGTGCCTTACAATCCGTTGGATCTACGAATAGGTCTGCCGATTCTTTATCGTAGATACACCAGAGTTCGGCGAGGATAGGGAAAGAAAGGTGAAGGGCAACGACAATGCTGATGGTCTGGGGGTCGAGGTGTATGCCAATGGAGGAATTGGGGACAACCAACAGGAAGTCCCCTGCATGCAATACTCTCCACTACAGGGCCATCCCAGTGTGACTGTAATTGTTGAGAATACCAGGTCTTGTTGCAGAACCCGTTAGATTATCCGAGAGCGTGGCTTCACTGAACTTTTGGTCACGACCCCCAACATGTCCCTAAGGTGTTCAGGAAGAATCGTTGCTACAAGTTCACTGGATGCCACATATGAGGATAGGAAAGTAAGTAGTGCAATCTTTGATGCCTTGGGAACACCAATACCTCCTAGTCTGATTGGAAGTGAGGTTGAGTACTTTTGAGAATATCAACCTCTGGATACTGTTATATTCATGCAGTAAAGGCTTCCCATGTGAAGGTGCACTTCTCAGGAAATACGTTAACCTGGGCAGACTCTAGTACTTTGTGAGAAGGTGCAAGGCATACTGGGTGTCTTGATTGCCTATTCGCTGTTCCATCCTCCTCTTCAAATCGTCCAGTTTCTTTTCGAAAATTTCGAAGAGGAGCACCAAACAAGATACGATTTGTGAGGGTAATGGTTGACGGAACTGGTAATATGGATGTCACTTACTGATTGCCAGAGATGATTTCACACATAAATGGATTAAGGATGAATCCCGCATCCTGTCCCTGTGTTATCATCTTAATACGATCTGCTGGAAGGAACTCTTTGTGCCAGTGTGCCATCATTCAGAAACCAGTTTTTAGTTCACAGGTCAGCCTAACAGAGATTTCCTTAACCATTACGCAGAAGAAAAACAGGGTGAAAGTATCCCCCTTGCTGGACGCCTTCCCATGAAGTGATTTCATACTCCTCTAACAGCATCAGTTCTCTGCTACATCCAACTGAACCAAAAGGGAAGGAACTAGGGAAATGTTTTTGTACAACTGTTAATACACGTCTCTTTTCAGAAGATAAAGCTCTTTCCTGAAATCTCGTTTTACCAGAACATTAGCTTCAGTCAGGTTGTTAATATACGCCCTTGTTGCATGAACCGCAGCTTCGATGCTCTTAGGGACACCAAAGGTGTAATTTTGTCAAGAAT
Organism: Cherax quadricarinatus; assembly: GCF_026875155.1. Taxonomy (NCBI): domain Eukaryota; kingdom Metazoa; phylum Arthropoda; class Malacostraca; order Decapoda; family Parastacidae; genus Cherax; species Cherax quadricarinatus. The sequence goes on along the minus strand of NC_069435.1, from coordinate 40,482,529 downwards.
CAGACCAGCCAAGGAGTTGTTAACGAGCCTTGTGATTATAGATGGGACTGTGTCTGCAATCTCTCAGAAAACTGGATTAACCATCTCATTTAAATGCTTGGGTCTTGGTGTAGCCCCCAGTAGAGTCAGACGGGAACGACATAAAAGCTTAGTAAACGAATGATTCTTACACTAACAGTGGTTCCACAGTGGGGACAGTAGCTTTAGAACTGCTCGTGCTCCTGGATTTCCTGGCAGAGTAATTTCCTATAAGTGCTTTAGCAGTGGCAGCATCCCTGCAGACAATATTACCTTCGCTGGTGATAATCCTCATTCCCCTCACGGTGTTGCCCTCATCAATTTGTTTTTGTTCACTGGGACTCTGCCTGTCTCACTGTCAGTGGAACTATTAGGAATGGGTCTCCCTTTTATATCTGTTTGGCTCTGTGTGTGTGTGTGTATACACACACACACACACACAGAAGCGAAGGTCCCCTCACGTGCTCCAGCGAAATATTTCATAATATTCCATTTATTTTAGTGCTTGCAAGTACTAAATAAGCTACCATGGCTCCAAAGAAAGCTCCTAGTGTTAAGCCTGTGGTAAAGAAGGTGAGAAATACGATTGAATTTAAGAAAACCATCATTGAACAATATGAAAGTGGTACAAGTGTGGCCGAACTGTCCAGGATGTATAAGAAACCCTACACAACCTTTTGTTCTATAGTGGCCAAGAAAAATGAAATAAAGGATGCTCTTGTTGCAAAGGGAGTAACTATGATGACAAAAATGAGATCACCAGTACTGGAAGAGGTTGAGAAGTTATTATTGGTGTGGATAAATGAGAAACAATTAACAGGAGATACTCTTATGACTTCGTTTATTTGTGAAAAGGCTAGGCAGTTGCATGAAGATTTGGTAAAGAAATTGCCTGCAAATAGTGGTGAAGTGAGTGAATTTAAGGCCAGTAAAGGCTGGTTTGAGAGATTTAAGAACCGTACTGGCATACACAGTGTGGTAAGGCATGGTGAGGCTGCCAGTTCGGACCACAAGGCGGCTGAAAAATATGTGCATGAATTCCAGGAGTACATAGAGGCTGAAGGACTGAAACCTGAACAAGTGTTCAATTGTGACGAAACAGGCCTCTTTTGGAAGAAAATGCCAAAGAGGACCTTCATTACACAAGAGGAAAAGGCATTGCAAGGACACAAGCCTATGAAAGACAGGCTGACGCTAATGTTCTGTGCTAATGCTAATGGGGATTTCAAAGTGAAGCCATTACTAATGTACCATTCTGAAAATCCCAGAGTGTTCAGGAAAAACAATGTTATGAAGAGTAAATTGTGTGTGTTTTGGAAATCTAATAGTAAGGCATGGGTCACGAGGGAAATTTTCGTCGAGTGGTTCAATGAAGTGTTTGGCCCTAGTGTGAAGGAGTATCTCCTGGAAAAGAAATTGGATCTCAAGTGCCTGCTAGTAATGGACAATGCACCTGCTCATCCTCCAAACTTGGATGACCTAATTTTCGAGGAGTTTGGGTTCATCACAGTAAAGTTCTTGCCCCCGAATACCACTCCTCTCCTCCAACCCATGGACCAGCAGGTTATTGCAAACTTTAAAAAACTCTACACAAAAGCAATGTTTCACAGGTGCTTGACTCTGACCACAGACACTCACTTGACCCTAAGGGAATTTTGGAGAGAACACTTCAGCATCCTCCACTGCATAACCCTTATAGGTATGGCTTGGGAGGGAGTGACTACCAGGACTTTGAACGCTGCCTGTAGAAAATTGTGGCCAGATTGTGTCGACAAGAGGGATTTTGAAGAATTTGGGACTGACCCTAATGAGCCTATGTCTGTTGTAAAATCAATTGTGGCACTGGGGAGTTCCATGGGGTTGGATGTGAGTTTGGAGGATGTGGAAGAATTGGTGGAAGACCACAATGAAGAGCTTACCACTGAGGAGCTGCAAGAGCTTCAGCAGGAAGAGCAACACATCGCAGCTCAGAATCTTGCTGCAGAGGAGGAGGAAGAGAGATGGAAGAAGGTGCCTTCTTCAGAAATTAAAGAGATTTTCACTATGTGGGGTAAGATGGAAAGCTTTATGGAGAAACATCACCCTAACAAGGTTGTTGCAAGCCAGGTTGGCAACATGTACAGTGGCAAAGTCTTGGGCCATTTTAGGGAAGTGTTAAAGAGACGCCAGAAACAGAGCTCTCTCCACAGTTATTTTGTGAGACAGGACTCCAGTGACTCTCAAGGTGGTCCTAGTGGCATTAAGAAACAGAGAAGAGAAGCAACCCCAGAAAAGCAAGTGGTACCTGAAGTGTTGATGGAAGGGGATTCCCCTTTCAAACTATAAACAATCCACTCTCTCTCCTCCTCCAGTCTCCCATACACTAAGAAGAATCTCCAATAAAGGTAAGTGTTATGCTGTTAATGTTTCATTCATCATTTCCCATTGTATTGTTTATGTACTACATGCATATTTCATGTTAAAAATTTTTTTTTGTTTTAATACTTCCGGGTGTCAGGAACGGATTAATTGTATTTACATTATTTCTTATGGGAAAATTAATTCGTAAATCGTAAATTTCGTTTATAGTAACGGCTCCAGGAATATATATATATATATATATATATATATATATATATATATATATATATATATATATATATATATATATATATATACATATATGTGTGTGTGTGTGTGTGTGTGGAGTGTTAGCAAAGTAACATTTATGAAGGGGTTCAGGGAAACCGGCAGGCCGGACTTGAGTCCTGGAGATGGGAAGTACAGTGCCTGCACTCTGAAGGAGGGGTGTTAATGTTGCAGTTTAAAAACTGTAGTGTAAAGCACCCTTCTGGCAAGACAGTGATGGAGTGAATGATGGTGAAAGTTTTTCTTTTTTCGGGCCACCCTGCCTTGCTGGGATTCGGCCAGTGTGCTAACAAATATATATAAATATATATATATGTATATGTATATATATATATATATAATATATATATATATATATATATATATATATATAATATATATATATATATATATATATATAAATTATATATATATATATATATGTCGTGCCGAATAGGCAGAACTTGCGATCTTGGCTTAAATAGCAACGCTCATCTTGCCATATAAGACAAGTGAAAATTTGTGTATGCAGTAATGTCGCCAAAATCATTCTGAACCTAACGAAAAAAATATATTTCACTGAGTTTGTTTAGTATTAAATTATTGTAAACAAATCTAAAATGTATTTAGTTGGGTTAGGCTAAAATAAATTACTCTTGTTATAATAAGGTTAGGTAAGTTTTCTAAGATTCTTTTGGTGCAAAATTAAAATTTTTTACATTAACATTAATGAAAAAAATATATCTTTAAACGTATAAAAGAAAATTTTCGAAAGGACTTAATTTTAAATGAGTTCTTGCTAATTGACCAGTTTTACATATTCGGCACGGCATATATATATATATATATATATATATATATATATATATATATATATATATATATATATATATATATATATATATATATATATATATATATATATATATATAATATATACATATATATATATGTATATATATGCTGGGTTGTGGGTATTGTTGGCTGCTAGTGAACGGGGCTCCCTCTCAGCTGGGCATCCAGCTGTAGCAAGGGTTCTCTAAATGATGTCGTTGACCTCATTGTGTCTTGCATGCCAGCCCTTGGTTTTGGAATAGTTAAGACCTTGTAGACCGTATTGGTCTGCTTGCGCTTTGCCGCAAATACACGTATATTCTGTGAGAATTGGGGAAGCAAGGCGCAGAGCCACTGCAATACAGAGGGTCTTAGGGTCGAGTCGCGTTCCCATTGCCAATATGGGAACTGTTTGGAGGAAGTCCCCAGAGTGATGTGCACTCACAGCCTGGAGACGGGCAATCTCCCTATCTGATGTTACAGCCCTGAGCATGTTGGCAAGCACCTTTTCAGCAATTGGGCCATCCCAGCTTGACTGTTTGTGAGCCAGTGCTGCACTAGGGTTTGGTGCTGGAGCAGCAAGAGTTTCCCATTCAGTAATGGCACTGGCATAGCTAGGGTTTTCTATTCCTGCTAAGGCACTGAGGGTATCAGGAAGAATTTGTCTTATCAACTCGTTTGATGCTATGGAAGAGGACAGGAAAGCTGGTAGAGCAATCTGGGAGGATCTGCGTACTCCTAGCCCTCCAAGCCTGACTGGAAGTGAGGCTTGCAACCACTGTCCATCTTCAAGGGAAAGATTCAATACACTCTCTAGCATGGTCTTAAGGAGAGAGTCATATTCCTTGAGTTTTGGAATGCTGAAGGCTAGGGAGCATCTCAGAAAGTAGGTAAGTTTTGGAATTGACAGGCACCTGGTGAGTAGGGAGAAGGCATCATGTGTGTCAGTGTCTTTCATCCTGCTTTCCATCGCCGGAGGTCTGAGACTTTTTTTTCTAGGATCAGATCGATGGCATTGGACCCAAGAGAAGCAGCAAGGAGAGTACTATTGGCTGGATCAATGGCTCGTGCTCCTGGTAAAACGGCGCTAATATTCTGGATCATCTGTTGATTGGTAGAAACTATTTCACATTTGGCGAGGTTTAAAGATAGGCCCAGGCTTTCTCCCTTGTCTTTAATTTTACTGATGTCCTCTAGGAGAGATTCTGTTGTGCCATCTAGGGCACCATCGTCCAGGAACCAGATATTGAGCTCGCTGGAGAGTGCTTCTGTGACTTCCTTGATGAACAAGCAGAATAGAAAGGGGCGAGTGGGTCCCCCTGTTGCACGCCCTCACTTGAGTCAATTTCATGGTCCCCAAACAATAGTTTGGAAGTCACACTATAACACGACTCTATGAAGGGATAAAGTGAAGGGAAGTTTCTATAAACTGCTTAGAGAGCAGCATCCCTTCTGACTGAGTTGAAAGCCTTGGCAAAGTCCAATTTGACCAAGGCTTTTTCATCGGATATGTTTTTTGATTTATTCTCGTGCTGCATGGGCAGCTGCTTCACAGCCCTGTTGAACGCCGAAACCGAGCTGAGTTGGTTTCAGCATTGCAGCAGCCTCTTGACTCACTCTTCTTACTGCAGCCTTGGCGACTAGGCGCCGAAGGGTGTTACCCACTGCAATGGGCCTGATTCCACCATCCTTTTTCCAGAGGGCACACAATGAGGCACCAAAGAAAAGGGGTATGATGGCCTCTGGGACACTGCCAGCCAGGCACAGGTTGGAAAATTTGGTGAGTTCAGACAGCAGCCTCTCTGAAACATCACCAAGTGCTGGAGTGAGTATTTGTTTTAAGTGTTGAGGCCTTAAACCGGTGAAACCTCCTGCTCAGCCCTGTGGAAATGACATTGCAGCTTTGTACACATCAGCATCCTGTAAGGATAGATGCTCTTCGTCTGCTGCAATGTCAGGGAGGTCAATGTTGATACTGGGAGCCCTGGGTGGATGTTTGTCCTTCAGAGCTTGCGCCGTGCTGACGTCCTTGGGAGCGATGGTATCCTCACTGGTTATAAGCCTCAGAGCTCCAATATTTTTTTTTTTTTTTTTGCTAATTTGGGCTCTGATTTTTGAGGCATCGGGTGTCCTGTTGTTGGCATTTGCCCGGCAGGTGCTTGTCGCCCTAAGGGGGAGACGGGCAAGGTTGTCATCCCTTGGGAATGCATTTATTGCCCTAATAACATGTGTTACTAGTGACTTGCCCCTCCTTGGTGGGACAGCCAAACAGGCATTGCCAAAAAGTAGCAAGTTGTGCCAGGATCTGTTGTTTGAAGGAGCATCGTTGACTTTCTTCAGAAGGTCAGTGAATTTGCTAGCAGCTTGAGGGCGAGCTGCTTTGGGGATGTGTGTCAGAGTCCTGGTGGATGTTAATTTGATTGCAGATTTGAGGTCCTCTGTAGAGGTGAAGTCACGGTAGCTGTCAGCCGTGTCTGCTGGGGGAGGCTGTTGGTTGTTCTCATTTGGAGCTCTCCTGGAGCCTAGACATCCATTGTGTGCACAGATGTTGCCAGTTGTGGGATTGAGTGCACATTCCCTGTAGCATACCCGGCAGGTGCCTCGTGAACGACAGCTTTGGCTCTGTCGTGAAGATTCCTGGGAACCCGCGACTACTTGTGACATTGCTGATGCCGTGGGTGTGGGAGGGCGCCAGCTGTGGCGTACGGGTGAAGGACAGCATGGATGCATGGGGGATGAGGGTGGGGGAGTAGCGAGCGGCGGAACTTGTAATTGGTGGGGCACTAAACGGCAACACCCTTGGTCAGGAAGTCAGTGGTCCTAGGCTGGGATGAGGGGAGGGGATCAGGAATGGGGAGGGAGTGGCCCTGTGTGTTCGCTCAAGATACACATCACTGACTAACTTTTGCTAGTTGTTATACACTTATTGTTCCATTTAGAAAAAAACCTCGCCATTTGGCACACTAATCACCATGCTCACACTATTAACCGAGGTGTTCTTCTGTTCACCATCCAATGACCGTGTCGTGGGCGGCCACTTCCTCCCCCAACCCACGACCCTGGCCAGTCACAGATGTAAACAAAACCTCCTCCACACCTACTCTGGCAGGATCCCCTCACCACCGCTACCTGGAGTTTACCTGGAGAGAGTTCCGGGGGTCAACGCTCCCGCGGCCCGGTCTCTGACCAGGCCTACCCAAATCCCAACGTAAATATATATATATATATATATATATATATATATATATATATATATATATATATATATATATATATATATATATATATATATATATATTTTATATAAAATATATATATATATATATATATAAATATATATATATATATACATACATAATATATACATATATATATATATATATATATATATATATATATATATATATATATATATATATATATATATATATATATATATATAATATATATATATATATATATATATATATATATATATATATTTATATATATATATATGTCGTGCCGAATATGTAAAACTGGTCAGTTAGCAAGAACTCATTTAAAATTAAGTCCTTTCTAAAATTTTCTCTTATACGTTTAAAGATATATATTTTTCATTAATGTTGAAGTAAAAATTTATAATTTTGCACCAAAAGGAACTTAGAAAACATACCTAACCTTATTATAACAAGTGCAATTTATTTTAGCCTAACCCAACTAAATATATTTTAGATTTGTTTACAATAATTTAATACTAAACAAACACAGTGAAATATATTTTTTTCGTTAGGTTCAGAATGATTTTGGCGAATTTATTGCATACACAAATTTTCATTTGTCCTATATGGCAAGATGAGCGTTGCTACTTAAGCCAAGATCGCGAGTTCTGCCTATTCGGCACGACATATATATATATATAAATATATATATATATATATATATATATATATATATATATATATATATAATATATATATATATATATATATTTATATGTATATATATATATATATATATATATATATATATATAATATATAATATATATATATATATATATATTATATATATATATATATATATATATATATATATATATATTATGCAATAAGATCACAGTAAACAGGTGATTTCAGAATATGCAAAACAACCACCTCGAAAGAATAGAGAAATTTCTCTAGGAATTTCTCTATTCTTTCAGAGTGGTTGTTTTGCATATATATATATATATATATATATATATATATATATATATATATATATATATATATATATATATATATATATATATATATATATATATATATATATATATTATATATATATATATATATATATATTTATATATATATAAAATATTATATATATATATATATATATATATATATATATATATATATCTTTCTGAGATTCCAAAACACTAAACACCATGGTGCTCTATAACGCCTAATTAATCCCCCAGACAGCTAGGACATGATGCCTTTCGGACACGATAATCAGCAATTTTCAGTTCTTCGATGAAAGAAAAACCTCATGTAATGGAATAGATGGTCATTTAAAAAATATGAAGTATGTCAAATAAATTGAAAAAAATTCAGAGGAAATAGCAGTCAAAAGTCTTGAGTGAAGTGGTTACATAAAGCAGCATCAAGTCTGAGAAAAAAGTCAGATAATGTAAGGGAATAGAAGAACTTGCGGATTTGATTTTGAAAAAGTTATGAAGAAACGAAATCGCTTCCCCTACAAAAACACTCCTGACATCACTAACAATGGCATATTTAGTTTGCCAAATAAAAAAATCCCCACCCAAAAATAAACACTTGGTATTGTTTTTTACCACAAACAAACAGAAATAGCAAAATATGGCAATACATCATTACCAAAACAAAATAAAATCCACCAGAGGAGAAAAAAACTTGCTTCTCTTCCAGAAAACCCCAAACCAAGTAACTATCTTTTTTTCACCCTCTTCATTTAAAGTGTAAGATTGTTCATATGGAGGACAAACCTCTGTTCCAAAAATTTGAAAAATGTTGTTTTCCCTCGATTTAGTTTGTAATGTGTGATATTGTATATTTTTAATTTGGTATTTAATTGACATATGTTTGTTGTTTTTTTCCCACGTTTTAATTGTTTAAGTAACTTCAAGCAATATAATGAAAAGTGTTAGTTAAATTTTTACATTAAAAATGAAGAGGGGTTGATGTTGACGTTTTCAGCTACGATTTTAAATTTTCAATACCCACTTATTAAAATTAAAGCCCTTTTTATTACAGTTCTAAAAACATTTTTTAAAAATTATATAAACAGATCATAGAGTTTGGGTATTTTTAGTTTCATAATTAATGATTAAAAAAAATTTCAGACCTTTATTACGTAACGATTTCGAAAATGTCTTCTCCGTTTTTACTAAATAGTAAATAGGTTCAGAAATTATTTTTGTTTCATCAGTTTTTAAGTTTCACTGGTGTGAGGGTGAGTCTAACTATCATAATTTAAAAATGAAAAAATATTTAAAAGAATCGATTGGTTCAGTACCAACGCTTTTAAGGATGTTAATGATAGGCTCAAAATGCTACAAAAAGGAGGTCTGGTGGCTCAGCCAAGCAAATTATTCTCATTCTAAATTTACAAATTTTTTGATTTTTAAATGTTTTGAATACCTATTATTGTAAATCGATTTAATCACTACGTTATTTAACATTAATATCAAATGCTCCTAACCCGTGTCAATATAGAGTAAAATCTGTATTAGTTTGCCCAAAAGCCTAGGCATCATGTTGGTTGTTGAGTAGACAAAACAGGAGTAGATGAAAATTAGCTCAGAGGCGTCCAACCCCCTGTAGTTCTTCGATGGTGGGTAAACATCTAGCTTTGGTGGTGCACCATTTTTAACGATTGTGTGGTCAGTGGTCTAAAGCGTCAGATTTTCTCTCACCATGGGCGGGGGAAAAAAAGCATGAGTTTGACTCCCTTTTAGTGAATGTTGTTATTTATCAAAACCACTTGTACGTGGGTACAAATACTACATATTATGTCGTGCCGAATATGTAAAACGGTCAATTTGCAAGAATCTTTTTAAAAATTTGTCCTTTCTGAATTTTCTCTTATAGTCCCAAAAAAATTTTTTTTTTCTTGATGTTGAGTTAAAAATTCATAATTTTGCACCCAAAAAGGGCTTAGAAAAATTACCCAACTATCATAACAAGAAAAATTTTTTTTAGCCCAAACCCCAACTAAAATATTTTGATTTGTTTCAATATTTAATAAAATAAACAAAACCCGTGAAAAAATTTTTTTTTTTGGCAGAATTGATTTTGCAAATTTTGATAACAATTTTTCCTTGTCCTATTGGCAAAGATGAACGTGGAATTTTGCCCCAAACGGTTTGATTGGGCTATTTTTCATTTTTATTTTTTTTTTTTTTTTTTATTTTATTTATATTTTTATTAATTTTTACAATGTTTTAAAGCCGGTGATTTAGAAATTCAAAAACCCCTCTGGTTTTGGAATTTTTCTGGGGAATTTTTACTTTAGGTGGTTTTTTTTTTTTTTTTTTTTTTTTTTTTTTTTTTATTTTTTTTTTTTATTATCAAAAAAAACCCTTGAAAGAAAAGGAAATTCCCGTTTGTGAATCTATAAAGTAATGGGAGTAGTCCGAAAGCACGGAATTTTCTATTCTTTGAGTGGTTTTTTTGAATTTTTAATCCCTGTTTTCTGTGATTTTTGCTTATATTATTTATATTATATATATTTAAAATTTTTTTAATATATATATATATATATATATATATAAATTATGCAAGGAATTCGCGAGAGCATGCGAAATATACACATACACTGATCTCTGGCTGAAGGAGACTCGAACCTACGAACCTTAGGACAAGGTACGCAGTGCTTTACCAATCTCCCCACACTGGACCAATACCTTGGCGTGTAGCATTCGCTACACGTTTTGATCCAAGGCAGCCAGCTTTCAGGGAGAAGGCTTACAGCTTTTCATCTCATCCCCTGCATGCATCAGCCTTACTAGGCTGATGCATGCAGGGGATGAGATGCAGGGATCTATAATATATATATATATATATATATATATATATATATATATATATATATATTATATATATATATATATATATAATATATATATATATATATATATATAGATATTATATATATATATATATATATATATATATATATATATATATATATATATATATATATATATATATATATATATATATATATATAAAATATATATATATATATATATAGTGTAAATTGTGGGACCCATAGCCTCGGAGAAGTGGATAAAAAGGCTTCAAGGAAGAATATTTGGATTCTTCCTGAAGCCATTTGAATATTCTCCTTCCCCTACCACCCCATCTTTTAAACTATTTTTTTTTTACCAATAGGAATATTTTATTACATAATATGGCAAAGAGGATTTAAGAGATACATTGTTGATATAAAGGTGGCATATACGGTACATGTTGTTACGTGTGTATCACCGATTATAAGGAGAAATCTCATCCAGCCCCTCAGAGCTGGGG
>NC_069435.1:40424033-40461533 GCF_026875155.1 Cherax quadricarinatus | reverse complement strand
ATGTTGTGGGTTGTGGGTGTTGTGGGATGTGGGTGTTGATCTTAGTTTATGGTGATTTTGGTGGTGTTTTGAGTGTATTCAGTGGTGTTTTAGTAGTATTCAGTGGTGTATTTGGGAGTACTCAAATGGTGTTTTGGAAGTGTTTCAGTGTTGTTTGGAAAATGTTCAAAGGTGTTTTGAAGGTGTTCAAATGATGTGCAAGAGTACTTATGTAGGTGTTCTGGGAGTATTCAGAGGTGATTTGGGGGTGTTCGAATGATGTTTTGGAGTATTTCAGTGTTTTTTTTTTTTTGGTGATGTTCAAAGTAAAGTGATTGAGTTAGTTTTTGTGACTTTTTTTCTGATGTATTGTGTCCCCTTAATAACTATAATGAACTAAAAGGGTAAAAACGAGAAAATGCCTAGTCTGGAGACTGAGGGATGAGTTGTAATTTAATGAAATGTGTAAGTGCAGATAAATTAGAGATGTCAAATCTTATTTGGGAGTACTCAAATAGTGTTTTGGAAATGTACAAAGGTGTTCAAAGGTGTTTTGAGTGTGTTCAAGAGTGTTTTGAAGGTGATCAAGGGTGTTTTGATTGAATTCAGCGTGTTTTAGTAGTATTCAGTGGTGTAATTGGGAGTACTCAAATAGTGTTTTGGAAATGTTCAAAGGTGTTCAAAGGTGTTTTGAGTGTGTTCAAATGTTGTTTTTTGAAGGTGATCAAGGGTGTTTTGAAGGTGTTCAAGGGTGTTTTGAAGGTGTTCAAAGGCGTTTTGAAGATGTTGAAGGGTGTTTTGAAGGTGTTAAAGGGTGTTTTAGTAGTATTCAGTGATGTAATTGGGAGTACTCAATTTGTGTTTTTGGAAGTGTTTCAGTGTTGACTGGAAATGTTCAAAGGTGTTCATGAGTGTTTTGAAGGTGTTGAAGGGTGTTTGAAGGTGTTGAAGGGTGTTTTGATTGAATTCAGCGGTGTTTTAGTAGTATTCAGTGGTGTAATTGGGAGTACTCAAATAGTGTTTTGGAAATGTTCAAAGGTGTTCAAAGGTGTTTTGAGTGTGTTCAAATGTTGTTTTTTGAAGGTGATCAAGGGTGTTTTGAAGGTGTTCAAGGGTGTTTTGAAGGTGTTCAAAGGTGTTTTGAGGTTATTCAAAGGTGTTTTGAGTGTGTTCAAATGATTATGAGAGTGCTTTGAAGGTGTTCAAAGGTGTTTTGAAGGTGTTGAAGGGTGTTTTGAAGGTGTTGAAGGGTGTTTTGAAGGTGTTGAAGGGTGTTTTAGTAGTATTCAGTGGTGTAATTGGGAGTGCTCAAATTGTGTTTTTGGAAGTGTTTCATTGTTGATTGGAAATGTTCAAAGGTGTTTTGAAGGTGCTCAAGAGTGTTTAGAAGGTGTTCAAGGATGTTTGAAGGTGTTGAAGGGTGTTTTGATTGAATTCAACGGTGTTTTAGTAGTATTCAGTGGTGTAATTGGGAGTACTCAAATTGTGTTTTTTGGAAGTGTTTCAGTGTTGATTGAAAATGTTCAAAGGTGTTTTTGAAGGTGTTCAAGAGTGTTTTGAAGGTGTTCAAGGGTGTTTATGTGAGTATTCAAATGATTTATGAGAGTGTTTTGGTGATGTTCAAAGTAAAAGTGTTTGAGTTAGTTTTTGTGAGTTTTTCTGATGTACTGTGTCCCCTTATTAACTTTGGGTTAGTTTGAGTTAGTTTTTTGTGATAATGTTGTGTTGTATTTTGTAAAGAAATTGTGGGTATTAACGAAAAAAAATGCGACTTTCTGATGATGAAAAATTTGGGTTAAGAGTGAAAATGTTTCCCTATGTTGTATATGTGTAGGGGTAAAGTTCGACATGATTCAGCTTGTATGTGTGAGGTCATCGCGTGACGTCACTGACATAGGGTCGACCTGATTCAACCTGTGTGCGCGTGACGTCACTGACCGCCGAGTAAACACCCTTCTTAGGTCATTTGACTTGTTTAGACCTGTAGTAAGCATGCCCCCATAGGAGGAGTTCATTTGAATACTTACCCCATAGGGGGGGGGGATTCCAAAAACTTGATCCGAGGAATTGGAGAATTTCGAAAACCCCATAGGGGGGATCCAAAAAACTTGATCCGAGGAGATCATAAGAATTTCGAAACCCCCATAGGGGGGAATCCAAAAACTTGTATTATCGAGAAAAATTTGAGGTGGGGGTTGGGGGTGGAAGGAGGGACAATCCAAAAAATCTTGATCCAAGGAGATGGAGAATTTCGAAAACCCCAAAGGGGGGATCCAAAAAAACTTGATCCGAGGAGATGGAGACTTTGATTTCGAGAAATTTTGGGATGGAGGTGAAAGTGAGAGGGGGAATCCAAAAAACTTGATCCGAGGAGATGGAGAGCACAAGAAAATGAAATTCAAAAAAAATTCGAAAAAAATCGGAAAAAAAATCGAGGCGCGGGGGCGATCCGGACGACGCTGCAGAAGGCGCAGCAGAAGGAGCGGGCGGGGGTCGCGAAGGGCGCGGGCGGGGGTCGCGAAGGGCGCGGGCGGGCGCGCGGGCGGGCGCGCGGGCGGGCGCGCGGGCGGGCGCGCGGCGCGACGGGGGGTCGCGAAGGGGGGGGGGGTCGTGAGCGGGGGTACTGGTTGAGGGGTCAAGGGTGAGGTCATGGGCGGGGGATCAAGGGTGAGGTAGTCTCGAGGGCGAGGTCAAGGTCAAACCGGAAGTAACACCTAGGTGTGAAAAGGGGATCCTCCAGCCGCTGGTCCTAGACCGGAAGGGTGCGCTCAGCCCACCCCTAAACCGGAAGGAGTCGCTCTGTAGAAATTATGACTACTTATAAATATATATATATATATATATATATATATATATATATATATATATATATATATATATATATTATATATATATATATATATATATATATATATATATATATATATATATATATATATATATTTTATTATTATCACACTGGCCGATTCCCACCAAGGCAGGGTGGCCCGAAAAAGAAAAACTTTCACCATCATTCACTCCATCACTGTCTTGCCAGAAGGGTGCTTTACACTACAGTTTTTAAACTGCAACATTAACACCCCTCCTTCAGAGTGCAGGCACTGTACTTCCCATCTCCAGGACTCAAGTCCGGCCTGCCGGTTTCCCTGAACCCCTTCATAAATGTTACTTTGCTCACACTCCAACAGCACGTCAAGTATTAAAAACCATTTGTCTCCATTCACTCCAATCAAACACGCTCACGCACGCCTGCTGGAAGTCCAAGCCCCTCGCACACAAAACCTCCTTTACCCCCTCCCTCCAACCTTTCCTAGGCCGACCCCTACCCCGCCTTCCTTCCACTACAGACTGATACACTCTTGAAGTCATTCTGTTTCGCTCCATTCTCTACACATGTCCAAACCACCTCAACAACCCTTCCTCAGCCCTCTGGACAACAGTTTTGGTAATCCCGTACCTCCTCCTAACTTCCAAGCTACGAATTCTCTGCATTATATTCACACCACACATTGCCCTCAGACATGACATCTCCACTGCCTCCAGCCTTCTCCTCGCTGCAACATTCATCACCCATGCTTCACACCCATATAAGAGTGTTGGTAAAACTATACTCTCATACATTCCCCTCTTTGCCTCCAAGGACAAAGTTCTTTGTCTCCACAGACAGACATATATATATTTATTTATTTATTTATTTTTTTATTTATTTTTTTATACATAGGGAGGTACCACCTCTGTAGCTGGAATGGGGACCCTCATCCTCAGAGAAGACAATAAGCAAACCTCAGGAAAAACTCAAGGTTCTTCCCGGAGCTGTTTGAATATTTTCTTCTCCTGCCACCCTCTATATTTTATATTCTATGTGAACATTTATTAATAATCAGAATACATCTGCAGAAAAACACAAACATGAATACAATGGTACAATGTACTAAAGATCATGAATTTCCTCCAGCTCCTCCGAAGCCGGATGCGAGCCAAGTATGCAGCAAGCATTTCCCCTCTGGATGGCCACGCTGAGGCGCTGGAACATGAAAGTGGCTGCCCTTGGGTCCCTGGTGGTGTCGATGAGTCTGGAGCCCAATTCTTTAAGGAAACGTGTGGCATTTTTTCCCTATCATCGCACTGTCTCTGATCCCACTGGGACAAATTGACACTGTTAGCTTATGTCCCTGTACTTGCTGATCTTGTACTCCTCGACTCGACTCCCTGTGGTCAGCAGATCCTCCCTGTCGCCCAGCACTGTGATGGATGTAGGTGTCAGCCAGTGTGGACACACAGGTATAGTCCCATGTTAAGAGTTTGCCATTCTTCCATGGATAGATGGTGATCCCGTCGGGACGGTTTGCTGGGTTGTGGGTATTGTTGGCTGCTAGTGATCGGGGCTCTCTGCATACACAGTGTTTATGAATATTTCGCCTGCTCTTGCGAATTCCTTGCATTGTTAAAATCTCTGGTAAGGCTGATGCATGCAGGGGATGAGATGAAAAGCTGTAAGCCTTCTCCCTGAAAGCTGACTGCCTTGGATCAAAGTCTAGCGCAAGCTGGACGCCAAGGTATTGGTCCAGTGTGGTGAGAATGGTATAGCACTGCATACCTTGTTCCAAGGTTCGTAGGTTCGAGTCTCCTTCAGCCAGAGATCAGCTCCTGGCCCCGCCTCTTCACTGGACGCTACTAGGTCCTTTCTCTCCCTTCTCTGTGAGCTTTATCATACCTCATCTTAAAGCTATGTATGGTTCCTGTTTCCACTACTTCACTTGCTAGACTCTTCCACTTCCTGACAACTCTATGACTTCTGCTTCCAACTGTGACCCCTTGTTTCTGTGCCCCGTCTCTGGAACATCCTGTCTCTGTCCACCTTATCTATTCCACGCAGTATTTTGTATGTCGTTATCATGTCTCCCCTAACCCTTCTGCCCTCCAGTGTCGTCAGGCCGATTTTCCTCAACGTTTCTTCGTCGGATATTCCCCTGAGCTTCGGAACTAACCTCGTTGCAAACCTTTTGCATTTTCTCTAATTTCTTGATATGCTTGACCAGGCGTGGGTATCAAACTGGTGCTGCATATTCCAGTATGGGCCTGACATACTCAGTATACAGTGTCTTGAATGATTCCTTACTAAGGTGTCGGAACGCTTTTCTCAGGTTTGCCAGGGGCCCATATGCTGCAGCAGTTTTCTGGTTGATGTGTGCTTCCGGAGACGTGCTCTGTGTTATGCTCACCCCAACATCTTTCACCTTGAGAGAGGTTTGCAGACATTGGCCACCTAGCCTATACTCCGTCTGCGTTCTTCTTTGCCCTTCCCCGATCATTATGACTTTGCATTTGGCGGGGTTAAATTCGAGAAGCCAGTTGCTGGACCAGGTATCCAGCCTGTCCAGATCTCTTTGTAGTCCTGCCTCATCCTCATCGGATTTAATTCTCTTCATTAACTTCACATCATCTGCAAACAGGGACACTTCTGAGTCTATCCCTTCCAGCACGTCATTCACATATACCAAAAATTGCACTGGTCCTAGGACTGATCCGTGTGGGACCCCGCTCGTCACAGGCGCCCACTGTGATACCTCATCACGCACCATGATTCGTTGTTGCCTCCCCGTCAGTTATTCACTGATCCATTGCAGTGCCCGTCCTGTTATGCGTGCCTGATCCTCCAGCTTCTGCACTAATCTCTTGCGAGGAACTGTATCGAAGGCCTTCCTGCAGTCCAGGAAAATGCAGTCAACCCACCCCTCTCTTTCATGTCTTATTTATGTTACTTTGTCATAAAACTCCAGAAGGTTTGTGACACAGGATTTGCCTTTCATAAATCATTGCTGGTTGTCGTTAAAGATCTTGCCTCACCGTCTATCACAGGTATTACATATGGGACTATCTTGAGGTCTCCTGGGTCACTTTTTGATCATAAAGATGATAAAGGAGTCACTAAGGAGTGGCAGAAGAGACTGATCAAGAAGCAAGTCTAAGCTGAGGTAACTCACCAAAGTATAGCTAAGTTAAACGTAAGAGAGGACTTAAAGTTCAGGACCTGCCACGTGATGAGGAAGGTGATGACGTCCATGAGGTGAACTATGAAAAGAAGTTAAGTGAGGGAGTCTGTGGGGGAAGGTGAGGGAGTCTGTGGGGGAAGGTGAGGGACTCTGTGGGGAGGTAGGGAAATCTGTGGGGGAAGGTGAGGGACTCTGTGGGGGAAAGTGACTGGAACAGTTCACACTGAAGTATTCATAACGTCATCAGTCCCCAAAAATAACATTTAACGTTACAAGTTGATCAACCAATCAGTGAGGATATTTACCTTCATGAATATTACATCTTAATTAAGTGTTACTCCCTTTACCCCCCCTTTCTCCCTTTACTCCCCCTTTCTCCCTTTACTTTCCCCCTTTCTCCCTTTACTCCCCCTTTCTCCTCTCACTCTCCCTTTCTCAATATACTGCCCCATTCTCAATGTACCGTCCTTTTCTCCCTGTATTGCCCTTTTCTTCCTGAACTTCCATTTCCTCCCTGTACTTTCCCTTTTCTCCCCTGTACTGCCACTTTCTCCTTGTACTGTCCCTTTCTCCCATTATTGCCCTTTTATCCCTATACTGCCCATTTTTCAATATACTTCAGCTTTCTCCTGCACTTACCTTTCCTCTGTTTGCTGCCCCTTCCTCACAGCAGCGCTGACTCTCTACATTGGTGCCTCTCACTACACTGCTTGTCTCTCACTACACTGCTGGCTCCACTACACTGCTTGGCCCTCACTAACACGCTTGGCTCTCACTACACTGCTTGGGTCCACTACTACACTGCTTGTCTCTCACTACACTGCTTGGCTCTCACTACACTGCTTGGCTCTCACTACACTGCTTGGCTCTCACTACACTGCTTGGCTCTCACTACACTGCTTGGCTCTCACTACACTCTGCTACTCACTACACTGCTTGGCTCTCACTACACTGCTTGGCTCTCACTATACTGCTTGGCTCTCACTACACTGCTTGGCTCTCACTACACTTCTTGTCTCTCACTACACTGCTTGGCTCTCACTACACTGCTTGTCTCTCACTACACTGCTTGTCTCTCACTACACTGCTGTCTCTCACTACACTGACGTTTCTCACTAAACTCCTTGTCCCTCACTACACTGCTTGCCTCTCACTACACTGCTTGTCTCTCACTACACTGCTTGGCTCTCACTACACTGACGTTTCTCACTAAACTCCTTGTCTCTCACTACACTGCTTGTCTCTTCACTACACGTTGCTCCACACACTGCTTGCTCCACTACACTGCTTGGCTCTCACTACACTGACGTTTCTCACTAAACTCCTTGTCTCTCACTACACTGCTTGTCTCTCACTACACTGTTTGGCTCTCACTACACTGCTTGTCTCTCACTACACTGCTTGGCTCTCACTACACTGACGTTTTCTCACAAACTCCTTGTCTCTCACTACACGCTGTCTCTCATTACACTGCAGTCACTCACTTAACAGTTCTTACTCCTCTTAATACACTGCCTTGTCCCCTCACACACTGCTGTCTCTCATTACACTGCAGCACCACTAACAGTTTATCTCTTATACACTGCATGTCTCTCAATACATGCGTCTTCATTCACTGCAGTCACCCAAGACAGTTTATCTCATTAAAACTGCTTGTCTCTCTACACTTTTTGTCCCTCTCATTTCACTCCATCCTCACTAAAATTTTTCTCTTACACGCTGTTCTCGTACACTGTTGTTTGTACGCTTGCTGACTCAACACTTCCTCTTTCACTACATGCTTGTTCTCACTACGTTCTGTCCTCATTTCACTGCTTGTCCCCTCCTACAATTTTGTCTTATGATTCACTTCTTGTTTTCACACTAAAACTCTGTTTTCTTACACAATGCTTTCTTCTCACTACAATGCTGTCTCCACTATACAATTTTTTTCTCAAATTCATGCGTCTCACTAACCGCTGTCTTCACAAAACTTCTTTCTCTACAACAATGCTTTTCTTCACTACAATGCATGTCTCCCATTACACTGCTTTCTCTACAACATGCTTCTCTCACTAATTGCTTGTCTCTCACAAAACTGCCCGTTCTCACAACAATGCTGTCTGTCATACAATGCAGTTCTCCCTACACTGCTGGGCTCCATAAATTTTTTTCTCACTAACATTCTTTTCCTCCCAACTGCTGTTCTCACAACTGCTTGTCTTTCATTTCACTGCGTCTCTCTACACTGCTGGGCTCTCACTATTTGTTTTCCAAATACACTTCTGTCCTCCCTAACTTCTGCCCCTCACTAAGCTTTCTTTCATACCGCTTGTCTCTCATTACATGGCTTCCCCTCATATACGCTGTGTCTTACTACAATCTGTTTCTCACTAACTTCTGCTTATTCCCCCAATGCTTTCTCTCACTACCGCTTTTCTCTAATTTCGTTTCTCCCTAAACTGCTTTTTTTACTACATGCTTGTTCTCACTACTCTGCTTTTCTCACTACACTGGTTTTTTCTCACTACACTGCTGTCTCTAAATTCAGCTTTTCCCCTCCTAAATTGTCTTTCACTACACGCTGTCCCCTCCCCTACTCTGCTGCCTCTCACTACACTGGTGTTTCTCACTACAAATGCTGTCTCTCACTTCATGCTGCTCTCTCTACCTTTTGTCTTCTCACTACACTGCTGTCTCTCACTACCTGGTCTTCTCACTACACCGGTTTCTTCTTCACTAACACTGTCTCTACTTACTGCTGTCTACTACACTTCTGCGTCTTTCATACACTGCTGTCTCTCACTACACGGTATTCTTCCCCATACCTGCCCCCCGTTTCTCACTACTCTCTGTCTCTCATTTCACTGGGGTCCTCAATCATACTGGTGTCTCTACTACCTGGTGTCTCCCTATTCTGTCTTTCAATTTCACTGCAGTCTCTCATACACCCCTCTCAAACATTGGTTTTCTCTCAATACACTGGTCTCACACCTACCACTCTGGGGCCCCTCACTACTCTCCCTTGTTCTCATTACCTGTGTCTCCCCAATGCACTGGTGTTTTCCCCCCCTACTACTGGTGTCTCTCACTATAACTTCTCCTACATCTCTCTTACACTGGTGCTTCTTACACCTGCTGTCTCTCAATACATTTGGGGTCCTTCACTAACCTGTCTCTCACTACCTGCTTCTTCACTACGTGGCTCCTCATACATTGGTGTCTCTCATCTACATGGTGTCCCCACTCACTGCTGTCTCTCACTTCACAGCTTGGGGCTTTTCACTACTCTGCTGTCCCCTCACTACAGTGGTGTCTCCATATACGGTTGTCTCCCTACTATGCATCTCTCACTACCTGTGCTTCACTTTCTCTTGTGTTCTCACTACGTTGTGTCCTTCACTACACTGCTGTCTCTCATACCGTTCTCTCACTACTCTGCTGTCTCTCACTACCTGCTGTCTATCAATACCTTGTGTTTCTCAAATACCTGCTGTCTCTCCACTTCATACCTTGTGTTCTCACTACTCTGCTGTCTCTCACTACACTGCTGTCTCTCAATACACTTGTGTTTCTCACTACACTGCAGTCTCTCACTACTCTGCTGTCTATCAATACACTTGTGTTTCTCACTACACTGCAGTCTCTCACTACACTGCTGTCTCTCAATACACTTGTGTTTCTCACTACACTGCAGTCTCTCACTACTCGCTGTCTATCATAAAACGTTTTTTCTCAACCCCCCAACCCTGTGTTCTCACTTACACAGCTGTCCTTTCAATACACTGTTTTTTCCTCAAATACACCTCTCTCACCACCTTGCTTTCTTCAATACACTTGTTTCTCACTACAAATGCGTCCTCACTACTCTGCTGTCTTCACTACACTGTGTTCTCACTACAACTGATGTCCCCTCACTACCTGCTGTTTCATACACTTGTGTTCTCACTACACGCGTCCCCTCACTACCTGCTGTCTTCATACACTGTTTCTACAACACTGCTGTCTCTCACTACACTGTGTCTTTATACACAGCTTCTTTCATACACCTGTTTCTCTTATACATGCTCTCTCACCCCAATGCTTTCTCTCAATACCCTCTGTCCTCCACTACACTGTGTCTCTCACTTTCTATGCTTGTTGGTTTTCACTACACTGTGTCTCTCACTACACTGATGTCTCTCACTCACTGGTTCTACTACACTTGTCTCTCACTTTCACTATGTCTTTCAATAACACTGCTGTCTCTCACTAAACTGCTGTGTCCTCACTACACTGTGTCTCTCACTACACTGATGCTCTTACTAAATGTTCTCTCACTCACTGTCCTCTCATTTTAAGTGATTCACCAACTTGATGTCTCTCACCAACTGTGCCCCTCACTACACTGAAAGTTTTTTCACTCACTGATGTCTCTCCTAGCAACTAGGTATCTCACTAAACTGAGTCTCTCACTACCTTTGGGCTCCACTCACTGCCATTCTCTATTGCACTAATGGGGCTTCACTACACGATGTCTTCAATACACTGTGTCCCCTTCACTAAACACCTGCCCCGTCTCTCACTACACTGTTGTTTCTCACTACACTGTGCTCTTACTAAATTTATTCTCTCACTGCAGTTCCCTTTCCCCTTTACTACAGTGGTGTTTTCCCCTCACGAACTGCTGTCTCCCCACTACCTGTTTTCTCTCACTACACTTTTGTTTCTCCAATACACTGATGTCTCTCACTTCACTGCTGTCCTCACTACTTTTGTCTTCCCCTAAACTCTGTCTCTCACTACTCTTCTTTTCCTCACTACACTGCCCGTCTCTCACTTCACTACTGTCACTACAGTGGTGCTTTCACTACACTGCTGTCCTCACTAAAATTTGGTGTCTCTCACTAACTCTGTCTTTACTACTACTCTGCGTCTCTCCCCACACTGTGTTTTTCCACTACCTGCTGTCTCTCACTACACTGCTTCTCTCACAAAACCCGTTGTCTCTCCACCCCTTTTCCCCAACTCTGTCAAATAAATTTTTGCTCTCACTACACTGCGCTTCAATAACTGCTTTTCTCTCACTACACTCTGTCTCTCACTACTCTGCGTCTCTCACTAACTGCTGTCTCTACTACTCTTTTCTCTCACTCACTGCTGTCTCTCACTACACTGTTTCTCTCACTACCTGCTGTCTCCCCACTCACTCTGTTCACAACGTGGTGTCTCTCACTACACTGCTGTCTCTCATACCTTGCTCTTTTCCAACTCACACACTGCTGTCCTCACCACACTGCTGTCTCTCACTACACTGCTGTCTCTCACTACTCTGCTGTCTCTCACTACACTGCTGTCTCTCACTACACTGTTGTCTCTCACTACTCTGCTGTCTCTCACTACACTGCTGTCTCTCACTACTCTGCTGTCTCTCACTACACTGCTGTCTTCAATACACCCAGCCCTTTCCTTTTCACTACACTTCTGTCTCTCCTACATGGTGTCCCCTCACTAAAATGTGTCCCTACTACTCGTTTGTCTCTACTCCATGCTGTCTCTCACTCACGTGTTTCTACTACTACTCTGCTGTCCTTTACCACAGTGGTCTCTCATTTCACTGGTTTTCTCCCCAAAACTCTGCTGTCTCTCAATACACTGATGCTCTTCTCTTCTGATTTTCACTACATGGTCCTCCTCACCCCACCTGCTGTCCCGTCACTACATGGGTGTCTCTCACTACCTGTTCTCTCACCACACTGTGTTTTCTCACTAACTGTGTCTCTCCTACTGCTG
This sequence comes from Cherax quadricarinatus, assembly GCF_026875155.1. Taxonomy (NCBI): domain Eukaryota; kingdom Metazoa; phylum Arthropoda; class Malacostraca; order Decapoda; family Parastacidae; genus Cherax; species Cherax quadricarinatus. The sequence continues at coordinate 40,449,810 of NC_069435.1, read as the reverse complement.
TCTCTCACCACACTGCTGTCCTCACTACACTGTGTCTCTCACTACCTGCTGTCTCTCATACACTGGTGTCTCTTCTCCTGAATCTCACTACACTGTGTCTCTCATACATGGTGTCTCTCACTATATTGTGTCTCTCACTACGTTTTACCTCTCTTTCCCACATCTGTTTTCTCACTTACTGGTGCCTCGCTACTCGCGTTTTCACTACATGGTGTCTCTCATACACGTGTCTCTCACTACCTGCTGTCTCTTCACTACACTAGTGCTTTGTCTACTCCTGTCTCTCACTACATGGTGTCTCTCATACACAGTTTTCTCTCACCTTTCTCTCCCCCCTCTTCACCACATGGTTTCTCTCAATACACTGTCCTCACTACACTCTGTTTCTCAACAAACTGTGTCTCTCCTACAAAAGGTTTTCTCCACTACCTGCTGTCTCTCACTACAACTGTTTCTCTCACTACCCCTGCCCGCCTTTTCATACACTGCTGCCCCTCAATCAAATTTTGTCTCTCACTAAACCCGATGTCTCTCATTACCTGCTTCTCTCACATGTTTATTTGGGTCCTCTCATAACTGGTTTCTCTCACTACTCTTTCTGTCTCTCACTACACTAACTGTTTTCACTACCGTGCCCGCAACACTGGTGTCTCTCACTACATTGCTCCTCTCCTCACTACACTGGTCTTCTCACTACCTGCTTCTCTCCCCCTACACTGCTGTCCTCTCAATCACTGTGTTCTCTCACTACACTGGTGTCCCCTCATACACGCTTCTTTCAATACACTGTTGTCTCTCACTACATTTCCCCACCACTTCTTTTCTCTAATACACTGGTCTTTTCACTAACTGCGTCTCCACAACATGTGTCTCCACTTCACTCCCCTTTGTCTCTCACTAACCGCTGGGGCTTTTACTACCTGTGTTCTCACTACCCCTGGCTCTCCCCATTACAACTGCTTTCTCTCAATCACTTGTTCTCTCACTACTCTGATTCCCTTCCACGTACTCCCGCTTCTCTCATGACACTGCTGTGTCTCACTTTCACTGTGTCCCCTCAATACACTGGTGTCTTCACACCAGCTTCTCTCACTCACACTGCCCATTTTAAAATTTCAACTCATGGCGCCGCAACCCTACGATGCCTCTCACAACGTGGTGTCCCACTTCTGTGTCTCTCTTAACAACTGGGTATCTCACTACCTGTTCTCTCATTACAAATGTGTCTCTCATGCACTGGAGCTCTCACTAACTCTCCCTTCGTCTCATACACTGCTTCTTCACTAATGGTGTCTCTCACTACATTGTCCTCACTAAACCCGTTGTCTCTACTACACTGGTGCTTTCAATATCCCGCTGTCTCTCACTAAAAATGTGTCCTCTCACTTACTGTTTTTCTCTCACTAATGTGACTCACAATTTTCCCCCTGGTGCTTCTCTACTCTCTGATTCACTACTTGTGGCTCTCACTACAGTTGTCTCTCACTACACTGAGTTTTCTCACTCACTATGTCTCTCACTTCACTGCGTTTTCCACTTTACTACTGTTTCACTAAACTCTGTCTCTCACTACCTTCGTCCTCACTACACTGTGTCTCTCACACACTGGATGTCTCTCACTACACGCTATCTCTCACTACACACTGTCTCTCATTATACTGTGCCTCTACAATTGTGTCCTTTTACCAAACTGTGCCTCTCACTACACTGATTCCTCTCACTACTACCCCTGCCCGTTCTCACTACACTGTGTCTCCACTACCTGTGTCTCTACTGCACTGTGTCTCTTATTGCCCTTTTCTCTCACTACAACTGATGTCTTTCAATACACTGCTTGTCTCTCACTAACTGCTGTCTTCAATACACTGTTGTCTCTCACTACACTTTGTCTCCACTACACTGAGGTCTTTCCCTAACTGCTGTCTCTACTAACCCCGTGTCTCTCACTCCAAATGTTTTCTCTCACTACACTGGATGACTCTTACTAAAAATTTTGTCCTCTCACCCATGCTGTCTCTCACTAAAATGGTGTCCTCACTTTGGTGTCTCCTCACTACACTTTTTTTTCCTTTTCACTACACTGTGTTCTCACTACACTGTGTCTCTCACTTCACTGCTGTCCTCCCACATGGTTCTCACTAAACTTGTCTCTCACTACTCTTCTGTCTCTCAATACACTGTGTTTTTCTCCCCGCTGTCTCACTACAAGCTTCTCTCACTACATGGTGTCTCTCACTTATTTCTTCACTACAGTGGTGTCTTTACTACATGCTGCTCCCCACTACACTTTCTTGACTCCCTTTCCCCTACTGGTGTCTCTCATACACTGTGTCTCCACTACTCTGCTGTCTCTCACTACACTGTGCTCTCTACTCTTCTGTCTCCCCACTACATGTGTCTTCATACACTGTTTTCTTTCTCCTTTTTACTACATGGGTCTTTCATACACTGATTCTCCCCACTACACTCTGTTCTCACTAAAACTCTGTACCCTCTCACTAAACTGCTGTCTCTCACACTCTGTTGCTCTCACCCCTGCTGTTTTCTCACTACACTGTGTCTCTCACTACTTGTGTCTCTCACACACGTGTCTCTCACTTTCACTGGTTCTCTCACTACCCCTTCGTCTCTCAATACCCTGAGAAAATCTCTCCACTGAATCTCCCCTACACTGTGTTCTCACACCTGTGTCTCTCACTATCTGTGTCTCTCACCACAAATGTGTCTCTCACTATACGGTGTCTCTCTCACTACTCTGCTGTCTCTCAATACACTGATGTCTCTTTTCTCTGAATTCTCACTACCTCTGTCTCTCACTACATGGTGTCTCTCACTAAAGGTGTCTCTTACTACATGGTGTCTCTTACTACCTATAGCTGCCCCTTTACTTCACTGTGCTTCCTGACTATTTTCTTCTACACTAAGTGGTGTCTCCCCCATATACCCCTGTGTCTCTCCACTACTCTGTGTCTCTCACTACACTATGTTTTCTCACTTTCTGTCTCCTCACTACTTGTGTCTCTCACTACAAATGTGTCCTCTCTCTACTTTACTCTCTGCTGTCTTCACTACATGGTGTCTCTCACTACCGGGTTCTCTTACTACACTAGTTCTCATTATACTGATTCTCTCCTACCTGCTGCCCCTTTTACTTCACTGTTTTCTTTCACTACACTGATGTCTCTTACTACCAGCTGTCATCTCACTACCTGCTGCCCCTCACTACACTGATGTCTTCACTACACTGTGTCTCTCATACACTGGTCTCTCACTATTTGATGTCTCTCACTAACTGTATCTCTCACTACCTGCTGTCTCTCACTACACTAAAGTCTCCCTTTCACATGAATCTCACTAACTGATTTTTCTCACACCACTGTGTCTCTCACTATACTGATGTTCTCTCACTACACTGATGTCTCTCACTATACTGATGTCTCTCACTACCTGTGTCTCTCCCCTACACGGGGTCTCTCCTAAACGATGTCTTCACTAAAACTGAGGTCTCTCACTAACTGATGTCCTCCACTACACGGGGTCTCTTATACACTGATGTCTCTCATATACTGATGTCTCTCACCACTGTGCCTTTTACTTACTGATGTTCTTAAATAACCCGATGTCTCTACTACACCCAATGTCTCTCCTCTACACTGATGTCTCACTAACTGATGTTCTCACCACTGATGTCTCTCACTAACTGATGTTCTCACTAAAACTGATGTCTCTCACTAAACTGAAGTCTCTCACTAACCCGTGTCTCTCACTACCTGATGTCTCTCCTAAACTGATGTCTTCACTATACTGTGTCTCTCACTACACACTGAATGTCTCTCTCCCACTACACGGATGTTCTCTACCTACACTGATGTCTCTCACTATACTGATGTTCTCACTACACTGGCCCCTTTTACTTCACTGATGTGCTTCACTACACTGATTTTTCTTTACTACACTGATGTTCTCACTAACTGATGTTCTCACTATCTGTGCTCTCACTACAACTGATGTCTTTCACTCACGTGTCTCTCACTACACTGATGTCTCTCACTATACTGATGTCTCTCACACTGACGGAGACAGTTCCAAAATTTCAATATAATATTCTTGTATTTCCTTCGCCATATTCACGTTGAATTTCTTTAATATTTTCGTTACAATTTTCATGTTGCATGTTGCTGGTTGCATGTTGCATGTTGTGTGTTGCTGGTTGCGTGCTGTGTATTCCATGTTGCATGATGCTTGCTGCATGTTGAATGTTGTGTATTCGATGTTGCTGGTTTCATGTTGCGTGTTCCATGTTGCGCATTGCATCTTCCACTTTTGATGTTGCATGTTCCACTTTTAATGTTGCATGTTTTACGTTGAATGTCACATGTTTGAAGTTACATGATGTCTGTTGCGTGTTTCATGTTGCATGCTCAATGTTACATGTTGCGTACAGCGCTTAACATGTTGCGTGTTGCATGTAGCGTGTTTCATGTTGCATGCTCCATGTTACATGTTGCATGCAGCGCTTTACATGTTGCGTGTTGCATGTAGCGTGTTTCATGTTGCATGCTCCATGTTACATGTTGCATGCAGCGCTTTACATGTTGCGTGTTGCATATAGCCTGTTTCATGTTGCATGCTCCATGTTACACGTTGCATGTAGCGTGTTATATATTGCGTATTATAAGATGCATGTTGCATGTTGTATGTTACATACTTGCATGTTTTGCAAAATTTCCCTGTTTCATATGTTTCATGTTGCTTGTTTCATGTTGCTTGTTTCATATTTTGTGTTGCGTGTTCCATGTTGCAGGTTGCATGGTTCATAGTTCGTGTTGCATATTGCCCGGTATATGGTGCAGGTTGCATGCTGCCTGGCACATTGTGCAGGTTGCAGGTTGCCTGTTGCATGATACAGGTTACAGGTTAACGGGTGCAGGTTGCAGGTTGCTTCGCACATGGTGCAGGTTGCAAGTTGCCTGGTGCCTGGAACATGGTGCATGGTGTATTTTGCCGGATGCAGGTTGCAGGTTGCCTGGTGCATGGTTCAGGTTGCATGTTACCTGGTGCATTGTGCAGGTTGCCTGATGCACTGTATAAGTTGCAGGTTGCCTGGTATATGGTGCAGGTTGTCCGGCACTTTTTACAAGTTGCAGGTTGCCTGCTGGAGGTTGCAGGTTGCCTGGCACATAGTACAGGTTACAGGTTGCATGGTGCAGGTTGCATGTTGCCTGGTGTATGGTGAAGGTTGTTTCTCGCATGAGACAGGTTGCAGGTTGAACATTAAAATGGTATAAAATACCGACAGGTTGTTAGGTAAGACACACATGCAACAGTTAGGTATCTTTATTTCGAAACGTTTCGCCTACACAGTAGGCTTCTTCAGTCAAGTACAGAAAAGTTGATAGAAGCAGAAGATACTTGAAGACGATGTAATCAGTCCATCACCCTTAAAGTTTTGAGGTGGTCAGTCCCTCAGTCTGGAGAAGAGCATTGTTCCACAGTATGAAACAATATGTTTCATACTATGGAACAATGCTCTTCTCCAGACTGAGGGACTGACCACCTCAAAACTTTAAGGGTGATGGACTGATTACATCGTCTTCAAGTATCTTCTGCTTCTATCAACTTTTCTGTACTCGACTGAAGAAGCCTACTGTGTAGGCGAAACGTTTCATAATAAAGATACCTAACTGTTGCATATGTGTCTTACCTAACAACAGGTTGCAGGTTAGCCGGTGCAGGTTGCAGGTTGCCTGTCACAGGTTGCAGGTTGCATGGTGCAGGTTGCATGTTTCCTGGTGCACGGTACAGTGTGTAGGTTACATATTGCATTCCTCGTAATATGTAAGCTAGAGTTTGTTGGTGGCACCACTCTGTGGCACCTCATTGTGGCACTGTCATGTTATGTAACAGTGTGGCACTGTCATGTTATACAGCATTGTGACTCTGTTATGTTATTTAACATTTCGTATTATGGCACTGTCGTGTTATAAAGCCTTTGTGTGGCACTGTCATGTTATATTTAGCCTCATTGTGGCACTGTCATGTTATATAGTATTATAGAACTGTCATGTTATACACTTTTATTGTGGCACTGTCATATTATATATTACTTTGGCACTGTCATATTATATATTACTGTGGCACTGTCATATTATATATTACTGTGGCACTGTCATATTAAAACTTTATTGTGGCACTGTCATATTATATATTACTGTGGCACTGTCATATTATATAGCTTTTATTATTTTTATTATTATTATTATTATTATTATTATTATTATTATTATTATTATTATTATTATTATTATTATTATTATTATTATTATAATCAGAAAGAAGCGCTAAACCACAAGGGTTATACAGCATTATATAGGTATCACCACCATTACAACAGAATAGAGGTATCCTAGACCAGCAACTCGTCTACATACTAGGGATACCATCCTGGGATACATCTCTCCCCATCTCATCCAGTATTCCTGCGGCTGGTTCCTGCCGCCCATGTTTTCCCTCTCGTATGGAGTCTGCTTCCATTCACATGTAAATTATGCGTACACCTCGCGCGCTGCTGGCGCAGATACCCTACCTAAGGTGTTCATGAGAACTGAGCATGGAGCAGTCTGTCAGCGCTGACATTAGTATTTGGTCTGCCACATGCTGTTAGTGCTGACATCGGCATTCATTCACACATCAGCACTGACATCAATATTCGGTCTGTCTCACAATGTCACCGCTGACATCAGCGTACTGTTATCTATCACATAACAGTGGCTGTCTCCCACCGAGGTAGGATAACTCAAAGAGAGAGACATATTGACTAGAATTGTGCTGTCGTGACAGTTTAGATGGCTCTCTCAACTGCAACATCTCACCTTCAGAGTGGAGGCACTGTAAGTCTACCTCCAGGACTCAAGTTCGGCTCACTGGCTTCCTCTTCATCCCTTCATATTACCTTGTCCACACACCAACAGCTCTCCACATCAAGTTAGGAAAACATTTGCCTCCTCTCACTCCAGTCTAACGTACACAAACCGGTTGGATGTTCAAAACACCGGTTCACTAATCCTTCTTTACCTCCACCCATATCCTGGGCCGATCCTTACCCATCCTTAAACAGTAGATTTATACATCCCAAAACTACCTCAACAACATTCCCCAGGCCTCTGAATAAGAATACTTTTGAGAGCCTCGCACATTATAATCTCCAAGTTCCAATTTTTCTTCATAATCTTTGCACCAAACATTGCCCTCAGACACGACATCTGCACTGCCTCCAGCCTCCTTCTCGCTGCAACATTTTAAACTCATGCAACACACTCATATAGCAATGCCAGTACCACTATACTGTGGTACATTTCCCATTCTACCTACATAGATTAGATTCTTTGTCTCCACAGATACATCAGTAATACCATCCATCTTTTTCCCCTCTGTTCTGTAACTCACCTCATCTGTTATAGACCAAAATATCTGAGTACATTCACTTACTTCATACTTCCACTATATAATTTGATATCCTATTTTTCATTTTCTATACTCTTTGTTACTCTTATTAATTAACTGTTTTCTATGTTCACTTTTAATTTCCTTCTTTTATGTATCCCTCTCCGATTCCTCCACTAATATTTGCAAATTCTCGTTAGACTCCCTCACAAGCGCCTTGTCATCGACACGGCGCTTGTGGGTGAGTCTGTGATAATTTCCACTACGTATCGTCATCGTTTAATCCCGCACTTCTCCCAGACATCCTAGCGTTCACTTATTTTACAACCCCATCTATTAACATGGTTAACAACTGAAATGATATCCCGCATCCCAGCCTACTTGCACTGGAAAATAATCCCCTTCTCGTCTCACTGTCCACGTAAACACTAGTAACTGCCTTAAGTAACCTACCACTTATTCCATACATTTGCAGCATCTGTCTCATTGTTTCCCTGTCCATCCTGTCAGTAATAATAGCACCGACCTTGATAATGCTTTACAACACCGACAAGCTGATAAGTAAGTAAGTAATCTTCAGATTATGGAGCAATTCTCTTATCCAAGATGAGGGACTGACCACCTCAGAACAACGTCTTCAAGGGTGATGGACACATTACATCGTCTTTACAAATCTACTGCTTGTACTGCCTCTTATGTACACGACTGAAAAAGCCTGTTGTGTAGGCGAAATGTTTCGGAATATAGTTACCTAACCGTTGCACTTGTTTCTTATTAATAAAAGCAGTAATAGCAATATATATTTTTAACAAGTAAGACAGACACACAGGAAAATTTGTATATAGAGAGGCAGACAGAGGACGAAAAGTTATCCTAGTGATCTTAACGATGCTGTTATCCTGGTTATCTTAACCAAGTTGTTATCTTGGTGATTTTCACCATGTTGTTATCCAGGTAATCTTTATCATGCTGTTACTTGGTTATCTTGACCTTGTTGTTTTAGTTATCATCAGCTACGTAAGTGCTGGATCCTTAATTAAAGCTGCTTTCTCGCCAGGCAAACTCTCCTTTGATGTGAAAATTGAATTTTGGGAGAAAAGACAAAAATTCCCACATCAAGCAGAGTCCCCCAGTCACACCCTGGGTGTAACATCTGTGTTTAAGAATACTGTGCATGTTACACTTGTGTGTAAGAACTCTGTGTTGCATATCTGTTTAAGAACACTGTGTGTGTGTGTTACATCTGTATTTAAGAACACTATTTGTGTTGTGATGAATGGTTTGAAAAACCGACAAGTTGAAGATTGAGACACTTATGCAGCATATGGGAATCTTTATTCAGGAAACGTTTCGCCACACAGTGGCTTCATCAGTCCAATACAAAGAGGAAGGTGTAAGGAGAGGAGGAGAATGAGGTAATCAGTCCCTCAACCTGGAGTCGATGTGTTCAGTCCATCAATCTTGTAGAATGTACAGCATAGGGATGGTAGTGGATGGTACCACTATGACCCCGCCTCCATCTGCTTCACGTCACCTCACTACAGTATATAAGCCACGTCTACGGCCCTATGCTGTACATTCTACAAGATTGATGGACTGAACACATCGACTCCAGGTTGAGGGACTGATTACCTCATTCTCCTCCTCTCCTTACACCTTCCTCTTTGTATTGGACTGATGAAGCCACTGCGTGGCGAAACGTTTCCTGAATAAAGATTCCCATATGCTGCATAAGTGTCTCAATCTTCAACTATTTGTGTTGAAGAACACAATAATATATTTGCTACTTCTGCAAATGAAAAGTTTTTAAGACATTTTAGCATATTGAAATTGATTCTGAAGTCAGAATTGAGCCATCACGTTAGATATTGGCAAAGACATGTGGTTGTATGTTACATGTATGAACTTGAATACAACTCTGAGGAATGCCTCGCATCTGTCTGCTGACATATAAGAACATAAGAGCATAAGAAAGGAGGATCACTGCAGCAGGCCTGTTGGCCCATGCTCGGCAGGTCCTTTACAATTCATCCCACTAACGAAACATTTTCCCAACCCAATCCTCAATGCTACCCAAGAAATAAGCTCTGATAACTCTATCCACTCATTTGCAAGTCCACTCAAATCCAACCCCTCTCACTCATACATTTATCCAACCTAAATTTGAAACTACCCAAAGTCCTAGCCTCAATAACCCAACTAGGTAGACTGTTCCACTCATCAACTACCATATTTCCAAACCAATACTTTCCTATGTTCTTTCTAAATCTAAACTTATCTAATTTAAACCCATTACTGCGGGTTATCTCTTGGAGAGACATCCTCAAGACCTTATTTATATCCCCTTTATTTATACCCATCTTCCACTTATACACTTCGATCATGTCTCCCCTCATTCTTCGTCTAACAAGTGAATGTAATTTAAGGGTCTTCAATCTTTCTTCATAAGGAAGATTGAATAAACATCATGTCTGTTTGTCAGGAAGAGTGACAGAGCATCATTCGTGCTCTGGGCGTCCCAGTCTTCAGATTGTTAGGTAAGACACATTTGCAACAGTTAGGTATCTTTATTTCGAAACGTTTCGCCTACACAGTAGGCTTCTTCAGTCGAGTACAGAAAAGTTGATAGAAGCAGAAGATACTTGAAGACGATGTAATCAGTCCATCACCCTTAAAGTTTTGAGGTGGTCAGTCCCTCAGTCTGGAGAAGAGCATTGTTCCGTTGTCTGAAACAATGCTCTTCTCCAGACTGAGGGACTGACCACCTCAAAACTTTAAGGGTGATGGACTGATTACATCGTCTTCAAGTATCTTCTGCTTCTATCAACTTTTCTGTACTCGACTGAAGAAGCCTACTGTGTAGGCGAAACGTTTCGAAATAAAGATACCTAACTGTTGCAAATGTGTCTTACCTAACAATCTGTCGGTATTTTATACCATTTTAATGTTCAGTCTTCAGATGTTTACTGAAGGTTACTCTTCATTGTCTACATTAGTGTTATTTTCCTTAAATTGTGTTTCTCTGCAACATACATTCGATTTATTATGCTTTATTATATGAAGTCTGTATTTCAAATTAACATGAACAGCTGAGGCTGCCTGAACAGCACAGGCAGCTTTTGTTATGTCAACAAATCGTGTCAAGTAAGGTTTATTCAATACTTCGATTTCAAGATAGTTGATCAAAATATATCATGGACTACACTCATGCTGTACTGTTATGTATCTCTGGACTGACGACTTTGTTTATGACACTAAACGTGATAGTAGTGAAAAACACATATATCACTGATCTTTATGATCCATCAGAATCTGAGACTTTAAAACAGTCTCGTTTAATTACTCTACAAGAGTTAAATCAACTTGTAAGGGATCATGAAGTATCAAAGCAGAAGACAGAACTGCTTGGAGTGCTCTTATAAGAGTGGAACGTTTTAGCAGAAAGAATAAACCATACCATGGGAGGGGTTAGAACCAGCGATCATAGTCTCAAAACTCCAGACCTTCGCGTTAGCCACGGTCTGAAGTTTTGAGACTCTATGTGGCATGCAAAGAGTACGTAACCTTTATTCGGCGCATGTACTCACCCTCATTATTAAAAGGCTACATCCCCAGCCAGCGAACCGGGTACTAAGGATCGGATGATGGGGTCCCATCATCAGATCAGTACCTAGATTCAGCCAATGAGATGTGGGTCTGGCAATTGTGGAGGTGGCGTGGTCACTTCTCACCTTACTACCCTTGTCATTTCCATTCTAGAGCTGGTTGAACACGGTTGTCCATTCTGTCTCCAGGCTGTGTCTTTGCTTATAGATTCACCGTGTGGTACACATATATTTCCAACTGTATACAGTGTACATACTTGTAAATACTTATAATCGCAATTGGTGAAGTAAAATATAATTCAAAGTCATTCAGCTGTGTTTGTTCTGCTCCTTGCTCCCCTTTACACCCAAGATAACAGGCCTTATTGTTCCTGGGTTGTAATACTCTCTGATCACGGGTTCTAACCCCGCCCGTGGTTTGGTTTGTTTGCAATCGTGTCATTACGATTTCGTGAGTCATCTTCGTGCACGTCATTCTAGTTTGACAGTAATTCATCAAATATTGAATGCTGTGTGTTTCTTCACTGATGTGAATGATCTTATGAAGGAACTGGGCTGTAAACACCATTCTGATAAATGGACACTATTCATCGATTCCAGCAAAGTCAGTTTGAAAGCAGTGATCTTTCACAACGGCAATGATAAACTATTTGTTCCAGTGGCTCATGCTGTGGAATTAACGGTAACATACGAGTCCATGGATATTGTACTCTAACAAAATACAACGACCACAAGTGGTGGTCGTGGGAAGCTAAAAGTGATGTGGTTAATACTTGGTGTCCAACTTGGTCGCTACTGAGTCACTCTTCCTGCTCCATGAGTTTTATCATATCTCTTCTTAAAGCTATGTATGGATCCTGCCTCCACTGCATCACTTCCCAGAATATTCCAATTCTTGACACCTCGTGACAGATGAAATACTTCCTAACATCCCTGTGATTCATCTGTGTCTTCAACTTCCAACTGTGTCCCCTTGTTGCTGTGTCCCATCTCTGGAACATTCTGTCTCTGTCCACCTTGTCAATTCCACTCAGTATTTTGTATGTCGTTATCATATCGTCCCTATCTCTCCTGTCTTCCAGTGTGGAACACAACCACTACAACATCAAAGAATGGCAGGCAAAAAAGACCATATTCCAGGAAAATTTAACATAAGCCACTGGTGCAGCCTCAAAGACATTTCTTTCCAGGCTGCATAAAAAGTTGGGCGTAATGAAAAACTTTCCAAAAGCTGTGGATGGCGAAAGTGCAAGATTTATTTAATTTAAATAAAAATTTGGAGGAGTTTTAATCGAAGCCGAAACTTGAGGCTGGAATATCCCTGGGCCACTAATACGCAAAGTGAAATTCTATCCAGTGTTCCTGCCAAAAGTGGCAACACTGGAGCTGGCTGCATGGGGAGATTTCAAACAGTTTGTCCAGAACTTCACATGATGGCACAAAGCAGACAGTTATGCCGAGTTAATATAAAACACTACAGAAACCAATAGAGCACTGAATTGAGGAGTGTCCCTGAAAATTCTCTGTTGGTTTCATTCCTAACATGATGGGTGACTACTGTTGGTTTTAATAATAACATGACTGGTGACTACTGTTGGTTTGATTCCTAACATGATGGGTGACTGCTGTTGATTTCAGTCCTAATATGATGGGTGACTACTGATGGTTTCACTCCTAATATGAATGTGACTACTGTTGGTTTCATTCCTAAAGTGATGGGGGACTACTGTTGGTTTCAATCCTAAAATGATGGGTGACCACTGTTGGTTTCAGTCCTAACATGATGGGTGACCACTGTCGGTTTCATTCCTAGCATGATGGGTGACTACTGTTGGTTTCAATCCTAATATGATGGGTGACCACTGTTGGTTTCAATCCTAACATGATGGGTGACTTTGTAGATGAATGGTTCAGAGAACCGACATGTTGATAAATTAGACACATGTGCAACTCTTGGGTATCTTTATTGAGGAAACGTTTCGCCACCCAGTGGCTTCATCAGTCCATACAAAGGAGAATCTTGAAGAAAAGGAGGAGAATGAGGTAATCAGTCCCTCAACCTTGAGTCGATGTGGTCAGTCCATCAATCTTGAATAGAATACGGCATACGTGCTGAGAAGGAGCTTATAAACCGTTGGCAGGAGAGGTGCAGCAGTCATAGGTCGTGTAACATTTGTTCAATGTTGAAGTAGGTCGTGCCCAAGAATTAGGCAAGCGAAGAATTCCCAAGTATTAAGATCCCAACATCCCATTCATCTACAAACCTGTCAGACACTGCAACTTCTTGGGATCTTAATACTTGGGAATTTTTCGCTTGCCTAATTCTTGTGCACGACCTACTTCAACATTGACCAAATGTTACACGACCTATGACTGCTGCACCTCTCCTGCCAACGGTTTATAAGCTCCTTCTCAGCACGTATGCCGTCTTCTATTCAAGATTGATGGACTGACCACATCGACTCAAGGTTGAGGGACTGATTACCTCATTCTCCTCCTGTTCTTCAAGATTCTCCTTTGTATGGACTGATGAAGCCACTGTGTGGCGAAACGTTTCCTCAATAAAGATACCCAAGAGTTGCACATGTGTCTAATTTATCAACATGATGGGTGACTACTGTTGATTTCAATCCTAACATGATAGGTGACTACTGTTGGTTTCAATCCTAACATGATGGGTGACTACAAGATGGGTGACACACAAATAATCCGCACATAGAAGAGAGGAGCATACGACGACGTTTAGGTCCGACTTGGACCATTTACAAAGTCACACTAACGAGAAGGAGAGCAGGATGGGTATATATAGGTAGGAGGTGGTGGTAGTAGTCGTAGTAATGGTAGTATTGGAGGTGGAAGGAAGTAGTAGTGGGGAGGTAGTAAGAGTAGGAGGCGTCAGTCAAACACTAAGAAAGAGGAGCACTTCAAAGAAGCTGGTGCCCACACATCATGCTCTCCTTCTCGTTAGTGTGACTTTGTAAATGGTCCAAGTCGGAGTGAAACGTCATCGTAAGCTCCTTTCTCCTATGTGCGGGTTATTTATATATCACTCCTATTATTATGGGTGACTACTGCTGGTTTCACTCCTAATACGAAGGGATGACTTCTGTTGGTTTCATTCCTACCGTGATGGGTGACTACTGTTGGTTTCACTCCTAATATGATGAGTGACTACTGTTGGTTTCAGTTCTAATACCATGGGTGACTACTGTTGGTTTCACTCCTAAAATGATGGGTGACTACTGTTGGCTTCACTCCTAACGTGATGGGTGACTACTCTTGGTTTCACTCCTAACAGGATGGGTGACTACTGTTGGTTTCACTTCAAACATGATGGGTGACTACTGTTGGTTTCACTCCTAACATGATGGGTGTCTGCTGTTGGTTACACTCCTTATATGATGGGTGACTCCTGTTCGTTTCACTCCTAACATGATGGGGAACTACTGTTGGTTTCACTCCTAACATGATTCGTTACTTCTGTTGGTTTCACTCTTAACATGATGGGGGACCACTGCTGCTTCACTCCTAATACGATATGTGACTACTGTTGATTTCACTCCTAACTTGATGGGTGACTACTGTTGGTTTCACTTCTAACATGATGGGTCACTACTGTTGGTTTCACTCCTAACATGATTGGTGACTACTGTTGGTTTCACTCCTAATATGATATGTGACTACTGTTGGTTTCACTCCTAACATGAAGGGTGACTACTGCAGGTTTCACTCTTAATATGATGGGTGACTACTGTTGGTTTCACTCCTAACATGATGGGTGACTACTGTTGGTTTCACTCCTAACATGACGGATGACTACTGTTGGTTTCTCTCCTAACATGGTGACTACTGTTGGTTTCAGTCCTAACATGTTGGGTGACTACTGTTGGTTTCACTCCTAACATGATGGGTGACTAGTGTTGGTTTCACTCCTAATATGATTTGTGACAACTGTTGGTTTCACTCCTAATATGATGGGTGACTACTGTTTGTTTCACTCCTAACATGATGGGTGACTACTGTTGGTTTCACTCGTAACATGATGGGTGACTGCTGTTGGTTTCATTCCTTATAAAATAAGTGACTACTATTGGTTTCACTCCTAATATAATTAGTGACTACTGATGGTTTCACTCCTAATATGATGGGTTACTACTGTTGGTTTCTCTCCTAATGTGATGGACGGCTACTGTTGGTTTCACTCCTAATGTGATGGGTGACGACTGTTGGTTTCACTCCTAATAAGATATGTGACTACTGTTGGTTTCACTCCTAACACGATTGGTGACTACTCTTTGTTTCATTCCTAATAAGATGAGTGACTACTGTTAGTTTCACTCCTAATATGATGGGTGACTACTGTTGGTTTGACTCCTAATATGATGGGTGACTACTGTTGGTTTCACTCCTAACATGATGGTTGACTATTGTTGGTTTCACTTCTAATATAATTGGTGACTACTGTTGGTTTCAGTCCTAACATGATGGTTGACTACTGTTGGCTTCACTCCTAATATGATGGGTGACTACTGTTGGTTTCAGTCCTAATATGATGGGTGACTACATTTGGTTTCACTCCTAATATGATGGGTGACTACTGCTGGTTTCACTCCTAATATGATCGGTGACTACTGTTGGTTTCACTCCTAACATGATTGGTGACTTCTCTTGGTTTCACTCTTAATATGATGAGTGACTACTGTTAGTTTCACTCCTAATATGATGGGTGACTACTGTTGGTTTCACTCCTAACATGATGGGTGACTACTGTTGGTTTCACTCCTAACATGACGGATGACTACTGTTGGTTTCTCTCCTAACATGGTGACTACTGTTGGTTTCAGTCCTAACATGTTGGGTGACTACTGTTGGTTTCACTCCTAACATGATGGGTGACTAGTGTTGGTTTCACTCCTAATATGATTTGTGACAACTGTTGGTTTCACTCCTAATATGATGGGTGACTACTGTTTGTTTCACTCCTAACATGATGGGTGACTAGTGTTGGTTTCACTCCTAATATAATTTGTGACAACTGTTGGTTCACTCCTAATATTATGGGTGACTACTGTTTGTTTCACTCCTAATATGATGGGTGACTACTGTTTTTTTAACTCCTAACATGATGAGTGACTACTGTTGGTATCACTCCTAACATGATAGGTGACTACTGTTGGTTTCACTTCTAACATGATGGGTGACTACTGTTGGTTTCACTCTTAACATGGTGAGTTACTACTGTTGGTTTCACTCCTAACATGTTGCGTGACTACTGTTGATTTCACTCCTAACATGATGGGTGACTACTGTTGGTTTCCCTCCTACCATGATGGGTGACCACTGCTGTTTCACTCCTAATGTGATATGTGAATGCTGTTGGTTTCACTCCTAACATGATGGGTGACTACTGTTGGTTTCACTCCTAAAATGATGGGTGACTACTGTTGGTTTCACTCCTAACATGATTGGTGACTAGTGTTGGTTTCACTCATAATATGATATGTGACTACTGTTGGTTTCACTCCTAACATGAAGGGTGACTACTGCAGGTTTCACTCTTAATATGATGGGTGACTTCTGTTGGTTTCACTCCTAACATGTTGGGTAACTACTGTTGGTTTCACTCCTAATATGATAGATGAGTACTGTTGGTTTCATTGCTAACATGATGGGTGACTACTGTCGGTTTCACACCTAATGTTATGGGTGACTACTGTTGGTTTCACTCCTAATATGATGGGTGACTACTGTTGGTTTCACTCCTAGTATGATGGGTGACTACTGTTGGTTTCACTCCTAATATGATGGGTGACTACTGTTGGTTTCACTCGTAACATGATGGGTGACTGCTGTTGGTTTCATTCCTTATAAAATAAGTGACTACTGTTGGTTTCACTCCTAACATAATTAGCGACTACTGTTGGTTTCACTCCTAATAAGATATATGACTAATGTTGGTTTCACTCCTAACATGATTGGTGACTACTGTTGGTTTCACTCCTAATATGATGGGTGACTACTGTTGGTTTCACTCCTAATATGATGGGTGACTACTGTTGGTTTCACTCCTAATATGATGGGTGACTACTGTTGTTTTCACTCCTAACATGATGGGTGACTATTGTTCGTTTCACTCCTAATATAAAGGGGTGATTGCTGTTGATTTCACTCCTAACATAATGGGTTACTACTGTTTATTTCTCTCCTAATATGAAGGGGTGACTACTGTTGGTTTCACTACTAATATGATAGGTGACTACTGTTGGTTTCACTCCTAATATGATGGGTGATTACTGTTGGTTTCACTCCTAATATGATTGGTGACTATTGATCGTTTCACTCCTACTATTATTGGTGATTACTTTGGTTTCACTCCTAACATAATGGGTGACTATTGTTGGTTTCATTAATAATATGATGGGTGACTACTGTTGATTTCACTCCTAATATGATTGGTGACTACTGTTGGTTTCACTCCTAATATGATGGGTGACTACTGTTGGTTTCACTTATAATATGATCGGTGACTTCTGCTGCTTTTACTCCTAACATGAGGGTGACTACTGTTGGTTTCACTCCTAATATGATGAGTGACTACTGTTGGCTTCACTCTTAATATGATGGGTGACTACTGTTGGTTTCTGTCCTAATATTATGGGTGGCTACATTTCGTTTCACTCCTAATATGATGGGTGACTACTGTTGGTTTCACTCCTAATATGATCGGTGACTACTGTTTGTTTCACTCCTAATATGATGAGTGACTACTGTTAGTTTCACTCCTAATATGATGTGTGACTACTGCTGGTTTCACTCCTAAGACGATGGGTGACTACTGTTGGTTTCACTCCTAACATGATGGGTGACTACTGTTGGTTTCACTCCTAAGATGATGGGTGACTACTGTTGGTTTCACTCCTAACATGATGGGTGACTACTGTTGGTTTCACTCCAAACATGGTGAGTTACTACTGTTGGTTTCACTCCTAATATGATTTGTGACAACTGTTGGTTTTACTCCTAATATGATGGGTGACTACTGTTTGTTTCACTCCTAATATGATGAGTGACTACTGTTGGTTTCACTCCTAACATGTTAGGTAACTACTGTTGGTTTCACTTCTAACATGATCGGTGACTACTGTTGGTTTCACTCCAAACATGATGAGTTACTACTGTTGGTTTCACTCCTAACATGTTGAGTGACTACTGTTGATTTCACTCCTAACATGATGGGTGAGTACTGTTGGTTTCACTCCTAATATGATGTGTGAGTACTGTTGATTTCACTTCTAACATGTTATGTGACTACTGTTGATTTCACTCCTAACATGATGGGTGACTACTGTTGGTTTCACTCCTAACATGATGGGTGACTACTGTTCGTTTCACTCCTAATATGATGAGTGACTACTGTTTGTTGGTTTCACTTCTGACATGATGGGCGACTACTGTTGGTTTCACTCCTAATATGAAGGGGTGACTACTGTTGCTTTCACTCCTAACATAATGGGATACTACTGTTTATTTCTCTCCTAATATGAAGCGGTGACTACTGTTGGTTTCACTACTAATATGATGGGTGACTACTGTTGGTTTCACTCCTAACATGATGGGTGACTACTGTTGGTTTCACTCCTTATATGATTGGTGACTATTGTTCGTTTCACTCTACTATTATTGGTGACTACTTTGGTTTCACTCCTAACATAATGGGTGACTATTGTTGGTTTCACTCCTAATATGATGGGGGACTACTGTTGATTTCACTCCTAATATGATTGGTGACTACTGTTGGTTTCACTCCTAATATGATAGGTGACTACTGTTGGTTTCACTTATAATATGATCGGTGACTTCTGTTGGTTTCACTTCTAATATAATTGGTGACTACTCTTGGCTTCACTCCTGATATGATGGGTGACTACTGTTGGTTTCAGTCCTAATATGATGGGTGACTACATTTGGTTTCACTCCTAATATGATGGGTGACTACTGTTGGTTTCATCCTAATATGATCGGTGACTACTGTTGTTTCACTCCTAACGTGATGGTGACTTCTCTTGGTTTCACTCATATATGATGAGTGACTACTGTTGGTTTCACTCCTAACATGATGGGTGACTGCTGTGGTTCATCCTTAATGATGGTGACTACTGTTGGTTTCACTTATGGAGATAGTGGTTTTCGGTGACTCTGTTGGTTTTCATCCTAACATGATGGGTGACTACTGTTGGTTTCACTCCTAATATGATGGTGACTACTGTTGGTTTCACTTCCTAGTATGATGGGTGACTATGTTGGTTTCACTCCTAAATATGATTGGTGACTACTGTTTGTTTCACTCCTAACATGATGGGTGACTAGTATTGGTTTCACTCCTATATGATTTGGTGACACTGTTGGTTTCACTCCTAATATGATGGGTGACTACTGTTTGGTTTCACTCCTAATGATGGGTGACTACTGTTGGTTTCACTCCTAATATGATGGGTGACTACTGTTTGTTTCACTCCTAACATGATGGGTGACTACTGTTGGTTTCATTCCTAAATGATGTGACTACTGTTGGTTTCACTCCTAATGTGAAAGTGATACTTGTGATTTCACTCCTAGTAAGGGTTACTACTGTTATTCTCCTAATATGATGGGTTACTACTATTGGTTTCTCTCTAATTTGATGGTGACTACTGTTGGTTTCACTCCTAATTGATGGGTGACTACTGTTGGTTTCACTCCTAATATGTGGAGATATGTTGTTTCACTCTACTATATGGTTGGCTATTTGTTCACTCCTAACATATTGGTGACTACTTTTGGTTTCACTCCTAATATAGATGGGTGACTACTGTTATGTTCACTCCTAATATGATGGGTGACTACTTTGTTTTCACTCCTAATATGATGGGTGACTACTGTTGTTTCACTCCTTAATATAGAGGGTGACTTCTGTTGTTTCACTCCTAACATGATGGGTGACTACTGTTTGTTTCTCTCTAAATGAATGGGTGACTACTGTTGGGTTTCACTCTAATATGAAGATGGACTACGCTGTTGGTTTCACTCCTAATATGATGGGTGACTACTGTTGGTTTCACTCCTAAATATGAAGTGACTCATTGATGTTCACTCCTAATCATGATGGTGACTACTGTTGGTTTCACTCCTAACATGATGAGTGACTGCTGTTGGTTTCACTCCTAACATGATGGGTGACTACTGTTGGTTTCACTTCTAATATAATTGGCTACTACTCTTGGCTTCACTCCTAATATGTTGGGTGACTACTGTTGGTTTCAGTCCTAATATGATGGGTGACTTATTTTGGTTTCACTCCTAATATGATGGGTGACTACTGTTGGTTTCACTCCTAATATGATGGGTGACTACTGTTGGTTTCACTCCTAACATGATGAGTGACTGCTGTTGGTTTCACTCCTAACATGATGGGTGACTACTGTTGGTTTCACTCCTAACATGATGGATGACTACTGTTGGTTTCTCTCCCAAGATGGTGACTACTGTTGGTTTCAGTCCTAACATGTTGGGTGACTACTGTTGGTTTCACTCCTAACATGATGGGTGACTAGTGTTGATTTCACTAATAATATGATTTGTGACTACTGTTGGTTTCACTCCTAATATGATGGGTGACTACTGTTTGTTTCACTCCTAACATGATGGGTGACTAGTGTTGGTTTCACTCCTAATATGATTTGTGACAACTGTTGGTTTCACTCCTAATTTGATGGGTGACTACTGTTTGTTTCACTCCTAATATGATGAGTGACTACTGTTGGTTTCACTCCTAACATGATAGGTGACTACTGTTGGTTTCACTTCTAACATGATGAGTGACTACTGTTGGTTTCACTCCTAACATGTTGGGTGACTACTGTTGAATTCACTCCTAACATGATGGGTGAGTACTGTTGGTTTCACTCCTAACATGATGGGTGAGTACTGTTGGTTTCACTTCTAACATGTTGGGTGACTACTGTTGATTTCACTCCTAACATGATGGGTGACTACTGTTGGTTTCCCTCCTAAATTGATGGGTGAGTACTGTTGGTTTCTCTACTAAAGTGATTGGTGACTACTGTTGGTTTCACTCCTAACATGATGGGTGAGTACTGTTGGTTTATCTCCTAACATGGTGACTACTGTTGATTTCAGTCCTAACATGTTGGGTGACTACTGTTGGTTTCACTCCTAACATGATGGGTGACTAGTGTTGTTTTCACTCCTAATATGATTTGTGACAACTGTTGGTTTCACTCCTGATAAGATGGGTGACTACTGTTTGTTTCACTCCTAACATGATGGGTGACTAGTGTTGGTTTCACTCCTAATATGATTTGTGAAAGCTGTTGGTTTCACTCCTAATATGATGGGTGACTACTGTTTGTTTCACTCCTAATATGGTGGGTGACTACTGTTTTTTTCACTTCTAACATGATGAGTGACTACTCTTGGTTTCACTCCTAACATGATAGGTGACAACTGTTGGTTTCACTCCTAACTTGTTGGGTGACTACTGTTGATTTCACTCCTAACATGATGGGTGACTACTTTTGGTTTCCCTCCTAACATGATGGGTGAGTACTGTTGGTTTCTCTTCTAACGTGATTGGTGACTACTGTTGGTTTCATTCCTAACATGATGGGTGAGCACTGTTGGTTTCAATCCTAACATGATTGGTGACTACTGTTAGTTTCTTCAGCGAGACAACACTGTTAGTCACAAGTGTAAAACAGAATGCTTAAAACATTTCAGACATTTTCTTCTTCCAGTGAGAATGTTTCTTATTGTCCTTGATGCCTTCTTGAGGAGTAGCATTGTCCTTGATATCATCTTTAGCGCTAACATTTTCCCTGGTGTCATATTTAGCAGTAACATTGTCCTTGATGTCATGTTTAGCACTAACATTGTCCTTAATGTCATCTTTAGCACTAACATTGTCCTTGATGTCATCTTGAGCACTAACATTGTCATTGATGTTATCTTTAGCACTAACATTGTCCTTGATGTCATCTTGAGCAGTAACATTGTCCTTGATATCATCTTGAGCAGTAACATTGTCCTTGATGTCATCTTGAGTAGTAACATTGTCCTTGATATCATCTTGAGCAGTAACATTGTCCTTGTTGTTATCTTGAGCAGTAACATTGTCCTTGATATCATCTTGAGCAGTAACATTGTCCTTGATGTCATCTTGAGCAGTAACATTGTCCTTGATGTCATCTTGAGCAGTAACATTGTCCTTGATGTCATCTTGAGCAGTACATTGTCCTTGATGTCATCTGAGCAGTAACATTGTCCTTGATGTCATCTTGAGCAGTAACATTGTCCTTGATGTCATCTTGAGCAGTAACATTGTCCTTGATGTCATCTTGAGCAGTAACATTGTCCTTGATGTCATCTTGAGCAGTAACATTGTCCTTGATGTCATCTTGAGCAGTAACATTGTCCTTGATGTCATCTTGAGCAGTAACATTGTCCTTGATGTCATCTTGAGCAGTAACATTGTCCTTGATGTCATCTTGAGCAGTAACATTGTCCTTGATGTCATCTTGAGCAGTAACATTGTCCTTGATGCCATCTTGTGCAGTAAACATTGTCCTTGATGTCATCTTGAGCAGTAACATTGTCCTTGATGTCATCTTGAGCAGTAACATTGTCCTTGATGCCATCTTGAGCAGTAACATTGTCCTTGATGTCATCTTGAGCAGTAACATTGTCCTTGATGTCATCTTGAGCAGTAACATTGTCCTTGATGCCATCTTGAGCAGTAACATTGTCCTTGATGTCATCTTGAGCAGTAACATTGTCCTTGATGCCATCTTGAGCAGTAACATTGTCCTTGATGTCATCTTGAGCAGTAACATTGTCCTTGATGCCATCTTGTGCAGTAACATTGTCCTTGATGTCATCTTGAGCAGTAACATTGTCCTTGATGCCATCTTGAGCAGTAACATTGTCCTTGATGCCATCTTGTGCAGTAACATTGTCCTTGATGCCATCTTGAGCAGTAACATTGTCCTTGATGTCATCTTGAGCAGTAACATTGTCCTTGATGCCATCTTGTGCAGTAACATTGTCCTTGATGTCATCTTGAGCAGTAACTTTATAATGAGTTTACGGTTTTTTATGGCACATTAGATTACATGTGGCGTAAATTTTAAAGAAACTTGATTTATATACAAATTCTCGAAATTGTTTTCCAGTAACTATAAATCCTGACGAGTTTGTACAATGTCGACACTAAAATAGAATCAGCATGTTGCTGATCATGTTATGTAAGGACACTTAGATTTATCTCAGCAGCTGACCCGTCATACTTATAAAATATTACTTTAGTAGGTGTGTACTCACCTAGTTGTGGTTATAGGAGTCGAGTCATAGCTCCTGGGCCCGCCTCTTCGCTGGTCGCTTAGAGCTATGTATGGTTCCTGCCTCAACTACATCACTCGCCAGACTGTTCCACTTCCTGACTACTCTGTGACTGAAGAAATGCTTCTTGTACTCACCTAATTGTGGTTGCAGGGATCGAGACTCAGCGCCTGGCCCCTGTGTGTGTGTGTGTGTGTGCGTGTGTGTACTCACCTATTTGTACTCACCTATTTGTGGTTGCGGGGGTCGAGTCATAGCTCCTGGCCCCGCTTCTTCGCTGATTGCTACTAGGTCCTCTCTCTCCCTGCTCCATGAGCTTTATCATACCTCGCCTTAAAACTATATATGGTTACCGCCTCCACTACGTCACTTTCTAGGCTATTCCACGGCCTGACTACTCTATGACTGAAGAAATACTTCCTAACATCCCTTTGATTCATCTGAGTCTTCAACTTTTAATTGTGACCTCTTGTTTCTGTGTCCCTTCTCTGGAACATCCCGTCTTTGTTCACCTTGTCCATTCCGCGCAGTATTTTATATGTCGTTATCATGTCTCCCCTGACCCTCCTGTCCTCCAGTGTCGTCAGGCCGATTTCCCTCAACCTTTCTTCGTAGGACAATCCCCGTACCTCTGGGACTAGTCTTGTTGCAAACCTTTGCACTTTCTCTAATTTCTTGACGTGCTTGACTAGGTGTGGATTCCAAACTGGTGCTGCATACTCCAGTATGGGCCTGACGTAAATGGTATACAGAGTCTTGAACGAATCCTTACTGAGGTATCGGAACGCTATCCGTAGGTTTGCCAGGAGCCCGTATACTGCAGCAGTTATCTGATTGATGTGCGCCTCAGGAGATATGCTCGGTGTTATACTCACCCCAAGATCTTTTTCCTTGAGTGAGGTTTGCAGTCTTTGGCCATCTAAACTATATTGTGTCTGCGGTCTTCTTTGCCCTTCCCCAATCTTCATGACTTTGCATTTGGCAGGGTTAAACTCAAGGAGCCAGTTGCTGGACCAGGCTTGTAGCCTGTCCAGGTCTCTTTGTAGTCTTGCCTGATCCTCATCCGATTTGATTCTTCTCATTAACTTCACATCATCTGCAAACAAGGGCACTTCTGAGTCTATCCCTTCCGTTATGTCGTTCACATATACCAAGAACAGCACAGGTCCTATGACTGACCCCTGTGGAACCCAGCTTGTCACAGGCGCCCACTCTGGCACCTCGTCACGTACCATGACTCGTTGTTGCCTCCCTGTCAGGTATTCTCTGATCCATTGCAGTGCCTTTCCTGTTATGTGTGCCTGATCCTCTAGCTTTTGCAGTAACCTCTTGTGAGGAACTGTGTCGAAGGCCTTCTTGCAGTCCAAAAAAAATGCAGTCGATCCACCCCTCTCTCTCTTGTCTTGCTTCTGTCACCTTGTCATAAAACTCTAGTAGGTTTGTGGCACAGGATTTTCCTTTCCTGAAACAGTGCTGGTTGTCAATTATACACTTGTTTCTTTCAAGGTGCTCCACCACTCTCCTCCTGACGGTCTTCTCCATGATCTTGAATACTATACACGTTAGTGATACAGGTCTGTAGTTTAGTGCCTCATATCTGTCTCCCTTTTTAAAAATTGGGACTACATTTGCCATCTTCCATACCTCAGGGAGTTGCCCAGTTTCAAATGATGTGTTGAAGATCTTTGCTAATGGCACACACAATATCACTGCTCCCTCTTGAAGGACCCACGGAGAGATGTTGTCTGGTCCCACCGCCTTTGATGTGTCAAGTTCGCATAGCAGCTTCTTCACCTCCTCCTTGGTTATATGTACCTCATCCAGCACTTGCTGGTGTACCCCCCTGTTCTGATTTCCTGGAGTCCTACTGGTTTCCACTGTAAATTCTTCTTTAAATCTCGTGTTGAGCTCCTGACATACCTCTCGGTCGTTTCTTGTGAATTCCCCATCACCCTTCCTCAGTCTGATTACCTGGTCCTTGACTGTTGTTTTCCTCCTGATGTGGCTGTACAACAGCTTCGGGTCAGTCTTGACTTTCGATGCTATGTCATTTTCATATTGTCGTTGAGCCTCCCTACTTATCTGTGCATATTCGTTTCAGGCTCTTCGGCTAATCTCTTTATATTCCTGAGTTCTCTGTCTTCTGTACCTTTTCCATTCTCTAGTACACCTCCCTACACCTTTGGGTGAACCTAGAACTCGTTCTGTTCTTCCCATTGTTTCTGTTTCCCTTGGGAACAAACCTCTCCTCTGCCTCCTTGCATTTTGTTGCCACATAGTCCATCATTTCTTGTACTGGTTTTCCTGTCAGTTCCCTCTCCCACTGAATGTCTTGA
>NC_069435.1:40416533-40419033 GCF_026875155.1 Cherax quadricarinatus | reverse complement strand
TCACTGATCGCTACTAGATCACTCTCCCTGAACCGTGAGCTTTATCATACCTCTGCATAAAGCTATGTATGGATCCTGCCTCCACTACATCGCTTCCCAAACTGTTCCACTTACTGACTACTCTGTGGCTGAAGAAATACTTCCTAACATCCCTGTGATTCATCTGTGTCTTCAACTTCCAACTGTGTCCCCTTGTTACTGTGTCCCATCTCTGGAACATCCTGTCTTTGTCCACCTTGTCAATTCCTCTCAGTATTTTGTATGTCGTTATCATGTCCCCCCTATCTCTCCTGTCATCCAGTGTCGTCAGGTTGATTTCCCTTAACCTCTCCTGGTAGGACATACCTCTTGGGCTCTGGGACTAGTCTTTTTTGAAAACCCTTTCCCACTTTTTTAGTTTTTTTTTACGTGCTTGGTATGGGGGTTTCCCAAACGATGCCGCTACCCCTTTATGGGCCTAACGAAACGGTGTACAGGGGTCCCCCCCCTTTTTTCCTTATTAAGATGTCGGAATGCTGTTCGGGGTTTTTGCTGGGGCCCCCCAATCTCCAGGTTATTTGGTTGATGGGGCGTTTCAGGGATGTCCCAGGTGTTAAAACTCACCCCGGATCTTTTTCCTTGAGTGGGGTTTTTGTAGTCTTTTTTTCCCCCAAAACTGTACTCCGTCTGCGGTCTTCTTTGCCCTTCCCCCAATCTTCCCTGACTTTGCATTGGGGGGGATTGAACCCCCAGGAGCCAATTGGGTGGACCAGATCTGCAGCCCCGTCCAGTCCTTTTTTAGTTCTGGCCTGATCTTTTGTGTGTGTGTTGTGCTGTGTGGGGTGTGTGTGTGTTTTGGGGTGGGGTGTGTGTGTGTGTGTGTGTGTGTGGGGGTGTGGGGGTTTTTGTTTTTTGGGGTTTGGGGGGGGGGGGGGTTTTGGGGTTTTTTGGGGGGGGGGGGTGTGTGGGGTGTGTGTGTTTTTTGTGTGTGTGTGTAAATTTTTGTTTTTGTGTGGTGTTGTGTGTGAAATCACCCAATTTTGGCTACATAGTTTTATTTACAAAATTTTTTTTTTGCAGAAATAAGGGAATTTAGAGGGATTTGGGGGTTTGACTGCCGAAAGATTCCTTTTCTAAAGGACAGAAAGCTGTTTCAAGTTTTCCAGGGGACCCTTTTGCGCAAACAGTTTTCTGGTTTGAAAGTTTGCTTTCCGGGGGACATTTTTGGGGTTTTGGTCAAAAAAAAAGTCAATCTCATTGAGTGGGTTTGCGTCTTTGGTTTTCCCTACCCCTATATTCTGTCTGGTCTTCTTTGCTTTTCCCCCGCTTCATGACTTTGCTTTTGGGTTTGGGGGTTTAAAATTTCGAAGAGCCAATTGTTGGCCAGGGTCCACCTGTCCAGGTCTTGAACAACAAACTGTCCAGGTCTTTTCAAAAGTCTTGCTTTTTTTATTGTTTTAAAATTCCCTCTTTAATTTATATAATCTCGTCAGGGACATTCTGTTTATCCAACATCTGTAATTAAATTACCAAAAATAGCCTGGTCCAGGATGACCCTTCTGGGCCCCCGCTCGTCACAGGTGCCATTGTATACCTCATGTGTGTGGGGTGCGCTGTATCACCCTATTTGTATCACGTATCTTTCGAATTTTTCATTTTTTTCACTAAGATATTTGAGGAGATAGATCATGGTATTGAATATGATAAAGTGAATATGGGCTTCATTTAAGGGTTTCGTTGGTTCCACAAGAGGCTATTGGGGAAACTTCAGGCACACGGAAAAGGGGGAGAAATTTTTTTTTTGGGTTTAAGCTTGGTTGACGAATAGGCAGTAGAGGTTTGCTAAAGGGAAGAAATAGAATGGGGGTACGTCCAAAGCGGTGTTCCCCAGCGTTGGGCCCCCTTTTTGTTCTAATTTACATAAAACATAGATGAGGGAAAAAATAGCGACATAAGTAAATTTGTGCAAGAAAGGTATAAATACCGACAAAATTTAAAATTTAAAAAATGTGCAACCCTCTGGATTCTTTATTTTAGTAGATTTCGCCATCCATGGCTTTATCAATACAGATTTTAGGACATAATAGGAAAACAGTAGAACATATACAAAAGATGAGGTAATCAGTCCCCCGGCCTTGGAGTTAGTGTTCACGCATCGTGGTGGAGGAGA
Source organism: Cherax quadricarinatus (assembly GCF_026875155.1). NCBI lineage: Eukaryota > Metazoa > Arthropoda > Malacostraca > Decapoda > Parastacidae > Cherax > Cherax quadricarinatus. The sequence goes on along the minus strand of NC_069435.1, from coordinate 40,416,884 downwards.
ATTTGGGGCAAAGAAAAGAAATGGCGGTTTATATAGGGGGTCAGGGATGGGGGCGGGCAGCAGCGAGGGGAGTCAATGGAGGTGGGATTCCCAGTGGAAGTAGGGCCTTCCCCAAAAAGATGGGTTAGTTGCAGCAGCCGTGAAGGGCTTGTAGTTCTCGAAACCCAAAATTCCATGATGTTGCAGTGTCGAAAGTTGTCAAGAAAGGTATAAAAAACCCACAATATGAAATTAAGACCGGGAACATTGGATATCTTTTTGTAGTAACGTTTCGCCCTCCCAAAGCTTTATCAATACAGATTCTAGGACATAATTATGTCCTAAATCTGTATTGAAAAAAGCCCCCTGGAT
>NC_069435.1:40394670-40416033 GCF_026875155.1 Cherax quadricarinatus | reverse complement strand
TATAATATTTGTTTTTGTTCAATTTTTTGGGGGAAAAAAACCCAAAAAATTTTGATTCTTATTAACAAAGGATGTGCTTTTTTTTTCTTTAATTTCTTTTTGGGGTTTTATTAAATTTTAAAAAAAAAATTTTTTTGTTTTGGCCAGTAATCAAAAACATTTTACTTTTTTTATGGTTGGGGGCCGGGGGGGGAAAAGGGGGGTTTGTTTTTTTGGGGGGGGGGGGGGGGGGGGGGGGGTTGGGGGGTTGTTTAAAAAAAAAAAAAATGAGGGTTTTTGGGGGGGGGAAAGGGATTTGTTAATTTTAAAAAAAAAAAGGGGATATAAAAAAAAAAATGGGTCACGGAAAAAATTTTTTGGGGTTTTTTTTAACCCCAGAAACTTAAAAATTTTCCCTCCCGTTTTTTTTATCCCCTTGTTAACGCCCTTAATGAAATTTTGTTTCAACAAAGACCTTACCCTTTTGTACCTAAAATTCCTTTTTTTAAAAAAAAATTTTTACCTATTATCAAATTTTTTGGGTTTTTTATCCCAATTTTTTTATAGGGATAAATGTTCTTGTAAATGTACAGCATATTCCGTAGACAAAGATTCTTCAAACTTTCCAATTTTTGGGACGAAGACCATTTGGGATAGGGATGGTACCACTATGACCCCGCCTCCTGCTTCGCCTCACCTGATACAGTTAAACCACTCTACGGTCCATCGTACAAGATTGAAGGACTGAACACTCGACCCCAGGCGAGGGGCTGATTACCCAAATCCTCCTCTCCTTACACCTTTTTGCTTGAAATTTATGATGAAGCCCTGTGTGGCGATACGTTCGTAAAAAAAGATTCCCCCAAAGTTTTCATAAGTATCTCAATCTTCAACGGGGATACTTTGGGTAGCTTTGGATAGCAAATAGTTGGGTAGGAAAAAATGTTCTTCAAGGGGAAAACCAGGAGGGAGCCAAATGAAAACTCACCCCCACAAAAAAAATTTCACCATAAACCCCAAAAAATAATAAGCCTACTAGATTGGAGAATACACGGGCCTCACTTCATAACAATGATGTTGATACAAATGTCACCATATCAAAAATATTATACTCAATCACAAGGTTTTTTTTCATTTTTTAAAACCGCCAAAACTTCAGCTAAACCCTTTTGAAGGGGTTTAGAAATTTCTGACCCAAATGAGCGACTCTTTGGACTTTTTAAACCCAAGCCCTTAAGGGGGTTTTTTTTTGGGGGCCTCTAGGGGACCCCCAGTGACAGCGGGCCCCAAAATTTGGAAATAAGACAGATATTTCCCCGATGACAACTGCCTTTCGGGGTTTATCTGGGGGGCCCTTATCCTCGAGGATTAAAAACCCAAAAAAAATCTTTCTTACCCTATTCTCACTGTTCACCTAGCAGAAAAGTGGTACCGGGGTTGTCGCCCTTTTACACCTGCTGTACCTGTTTCCCAAGCAGTAAATAGGTACCTGTTTACCTTTTTTACCTGCAGTAAATAGGTACGTGGGTGCAGTAAATTTTGCATGTTTCGGGGGTTAACCGGGGCCGGGGGGAAAGGTGGGGGGGTACCGGGGGGGGGTTAGGTGGACGGGTTTTTGGGGGGTTCGCATCTGGGGGACAGGATCAAAGGACCACAAGGGAAAATATGAGTCCTGAGGGGACACACTTTTTTGGGTTACCCTGGGGGGGCAAACCCTCCGGATTTAAAACCCCTCGCAAAAAAAAATTTTAAAATTTTAAATCAAAAAGATTAAGGGGGTCAAAGGTATTTAAAAGGTATTTAAAGTTTTTTTTAAAGTGAGAATGACAGGGTGAAAAATTTTAATTTAAAATTTTCCTTTTTTTCTGGAGGAGGGAAAGTAATATATGGGGTGAGTGAAAAGTAAAAGGGCGGGGGGACTAATTTAAATTCTTTTACCACTATCTTTTGATGCTCTTGAGTGCGGGGCCCCCCCAAACTTTTATCTAAAAAACAACGCCCACAGTGTTGCCCCTTCCTTCCCCTCCACAAATTTTGCAAAAAAACCCCACAACTTTAACTGTCATTTTCAAACCAAAAAATTCGGGTGAAGATTTTTTTAATTATTGGGGGGAAGACTGGGCCCCTAGCTTTTAAATCCCGGGGTTCGGGGCTTTTGGGGGGGGGGACTCCCTCCAAGTGAGTCACCTACCCAGGCAAACTCTTTTGAAAAACCGGGAGCCTGAGGGGGGGTACCTCACCTCACAAGGGGCTTGGGGGACAGTTTTTCAAAAATGTTTTGATGTTGAAAGGGAAACTCCCCTGAAATGCACGAAAATAAAAAACAAAACTTACTTGGTGTTGCAGCATATATCCTGATCTTAAACTTCCCAAAGCTTACCTTACCCCCCTCGGACTTTCCCTCAAAACCCCACTTTGAAACCGGGACCCTTTAAATTTTCCGGGCAATTTCCGGAACTGCTCGGGAAAACACTGGTACTTACGGGGGCTGCTCTCCCCGCTGCAACACCCCCCCACAGATCAACTCATTTCACAATCCCCCCAGACATGCCAAAAATCTACGAGATAAAAGGGGGAGGTCTTGTCTTACTGTAGGGGCCGAGGGGAGGTAAATTTTTGGGTTTACATCGGGGTGCCTCTACCAGTTTTCCCCCAGGTTCAGAGGTAAAGGCCCATTTGGGGGGGCGCCGCCCCTGCTGATCCGGCACGGGGTTGCCCCGGGTTGGTGTTTTGTTTTAAAGGGGAAAAACCGAGCGGGTCCCCTTCTTCCATTCCCCAATCTCTTTGTTAAAAACTAGGGTGCCAGTTCTCCCTAGCTAACTTACCCTAGTGTTTCCCTTTACATTATGGGCCCTTTTTATTTTCCTATTTAAGGTCTTAGGTCTAAATTCTTTATCTACAGTTGCCCTCAATTTTCCAAATTTTAAGTATACTCCAAAAAAACTACCCCCTCTTTCCCTGAAGAGTAAATCTATAAATTAAAAAACCTTACCAAAATCCTTTGCCAACGGGGGAGAGAATCCCCAAAATTTGTTTGGGGGGGGTAAAAGGGCCATCCGCTCACCCGGGGGCCCCCCCGTAGGGCCCCATGCTGGACCCTGTCCTGTGGAATTGGGGGAAACCAAAAAAAATTTTCCCCCATGTTTTTGAAACATAAAGTGGAGAAGTGTGCCTAAAAAATTAAAATATTATAGTTGAAAAGAATAATTTTTTTAATTTATAATGTGCTTTTTTGGGGGTACTGAAAAGAACCTACCCGGAAATTATAAAAAAAATTCGTTAATGATTTTTTTTCCAAGGGATGGGGGGGGGTACGCGAAGAAAAGCGTGGGGGGGGGAAAGTCACGTGACTTTAAAGGATGGGGGGTGTTTAAGAAGGCGGGCGTGGGAGATGCTGTTTTTTTTAAAGGGAAATTTTGAAAGTTGAAACACCCCTTTTTGGGTTTATCCAAAATCAAACCTAGGCTCTCAAAAGGGCTTCCCTTATTTTAATTTCAGGCTCTGACATGGTCAGGGTGCTGTGGGATGATGATAAAATTTAAAAATAGGTTTTAGTTAATCGGCCTGACGCGACGAAGCGTAGTTTTAAAGGTGGCGGGACCTCCCGCCACTGGGCTTTTTGGATTAAGGGGTTTTTTCTTTAGGTTGTTTTAAAGGTGACTAAATAGAAAAATTTTTTTCCAAAATTGGGATTTTTGCCTAACCCTCTTTTAAACCCAAAACCCATTAAAGTAACTCATTCGGGTTTTTTAAGCGCTTTCTGTTTTGCCCTGGGAAACCCCTGGGGGGGCCCTTTTTATGTTTGGGAGATGTTTTGAAAACCTTTTACCTTTACCTTGGACAAGGCATAAAGCCCCAGCCTACCCCACATTTTGCATAAAAATGGGGGCATGTATATGGGAAAAATTATAAAATTTTTATGTGGTAATTAAAGTTTGAACCGGGAAAGTAAATAACCCTTCTTTACGGGGTTTGGGTCAGAGGAACCTTTTCACTATAAAACTCACACAAAAAAAATTTTTACCTTTTTTTTGCAATTTTGTGGTTTTAAAGGGTGTTATTTTAATTAATCCCCTGTAAAAAATTTATTTTTGGGTGTTGCAACATTGTATTTTTTTGGGGGTTGTTATTATTAATTAATACCCTGTGAATAATTTACCTTTCTTTTAAAAATTTTGCTGGGTTTTTAGAGTGTTATTAAAAATTTAAATTTTCCCTGTAAATTTAATTTACTTTTGGGGTTGAAAAATTGCTATTTTTTTGGGTTTGTATAGGGAAAAGGGGAATAACATTTGTAGGAGTGGGGAAGAGATTGTGAGTGTGGGGGAAAGTTCGTAAAGGAAGTAGGTAAAATAAAAGGGGGGTTAAGGCAGCCGGGATTGATGGGATAAAAGATAGAAATGTTAAAAGCATTTTGGGGTTTATAGTTTTGGAGGGGTTTGGTTAAATTTAAATTTAAAAAATGTATGGAAGAGGGTAAGGTCCCTAAAAAAGGGGCAGAGAGCATGCATATTTCCTTTGCATAAAGGAAAAGGGTTTAAAAGAGAGTGCAAAAATTATGGGGGGATAAGTCTGTTGAGTATACCGGGTTTAAAGGGTGAAAGGTAAGTTTTTAAATTGAAAAAATTTAAAGGTAAGACGGAGAATGGTTTAGCAGATAACAAGGGGGTTTTAAAGGAAAAGGTGGGGGGTGTGTGGCCCGGGTGTTAAACAGTGAAACAAAAAAGGTAAAAATTAAATTTAGAAAAGGGGCTAAAGGGGGTTTTGGGGTTGCATTTATGGATTTGGAAAAGGCAAAGACAGAAACCAAGGAGGTGGGTTTACTAAAAAGCAGTGAAGAGTTTTTCCCGAGGATAGTGGGGCCCCAAGTTAGAGTATTTGGGAAAAGAGGGAAATTTTTCCCCCAATTAAAGTGGGCCTTTTGGAAAAAGATGTGTGATGTCACCGGGGTTTTTTAAAAAAATTTATAGAGGGGGTTGTAAGAAATTTAAAATGCGAGGGTTTTGGGCAAGGGGCGTGGATTTAAAAAGAAAAAGAATCACACACAAAGTGGGGGGGTTGCCCACAGTTGCTCTTTGCTGATGACCCTGTGCTCTTGGGAATTCTGAAAAAGAAGTTGCGAGATTGGGGGTTGAATTTTGGGGGGGTTTCCCCAAAAGAAAAAAATTTAAAAAAGTGAATCAAGAATTAAATGAGGGGAAAAGGGGGAGGGGTGAATTTAGGGTTTTTGGAGACAAAGAATTTGGGCCTTGGAGGCAAAGGGGGGGAAAATTTTAAGTATATTTTTTTCCCAAACCCCTTATTGGGTGGGGAAGCTTTGGGTTTGAAAAATTTTGCAGCGAAAAGGTTTCGAGGCAGTGGAGATGTCATGCTGAGGGCAATGTTTGGGGTAAATTTAAAATGCAAAAATTTTCGTATTTTGGAAGTTAGGGGGGAGGGGGGGAATCCCAAAAAACTTTTTGTCCAGGGGCTGGGGAAAGGGGGTTTTTTGAGGTGGTTGGGAAACATGTAGAAAAAGGAGCGGAAACAGAAAAAATTTCAGGGGTGTATCAGTCTGTAGGGGAAAGGGGAAGGGGGTAGGGGTGGGCCCTTGGAAGGGTTTTGGGAGGGGGGGGGGTTAAAAAGGAGGTTTTTTTTGGGGAGGGGCTTGGACTTCCGCAGGCATGCATGACCCTTTGTTTGATGGGAGTAAAATTGGAGAAAAAAAGGTTTTTTTTTAATTTTTTGACGTGCGTTGGAGTGGGGGCAAAGTAACATTTATAAAGGGGGTTTCGGGGAAAACCCGGGGCGGGCCCGGAATAAAGTCCTGGGAGGGGAATTTAAGTGCCTCCCTTTCCGAAGGGGGGGGTGTTAATGGGGGCGTTTAAAAACGTATTTGGAAAAGAAACCCTTCTGGCAAGACAGTGATGGAGTAAAGGGGAGGGTTTAAAATTTTTTTTTTTTCGGGCCACCCTTTTTTGGGGGGGAATGGGCCAGTGGGGTTTAATAAAAAAAAAAAAAATTTATTAATTAATACCCTGGAAAAATTTTACTTTTGTGGGGAAACCCATTGCTATTTTTTAGGGTTTTAAATTTTTAAATTTAAATACCCTGGGGAATTTTTTTAACCTTTCTGTAAAAAATTTTTGTTTGGTTTTTTGGGTTTTTATTTTTAAAATTAATGTCTAAAAATTTTCCCTTTTTTTAAACCTTTCTGTACCATATTTTTTTTAATTTTGGTGTTTTAAATTTACTTGTTATTTTGGCAAAATTTTTACCCTTGAGGACAATCTTTGCTGATTTTTGGGGGAAAAAGCTCCCCTAAATTTCGGGAAAATTTTTTTCCCCTTTGCGGGTTGCAGGCCCCTTATTTTTTTTGTTGTGGGCAATCCTGTTTTAATTTGAGGGAGCCCACATGACAAAACCCCTTGTGAATATACTACTTCATTATATGTTCCTTGCTGTGTGTTTTTTTATTTTATATCTTAAGTTTGTGGCTGGTATTTAAGTTTGGGTTTGCTTTTAAATTTAAAAAAAAGGCTGACACGGGTTTTAAAAATTCGAGGATGACATGCATTTTGGGAAGGTGCCCCATTGAAATCAAAAACCCCCAGATAGGACCTGGAAAAGGGGGAAGTAGTAATTTTAAAAATAAAATTTTAACCCCTTAGTTGCAGAAAAAAAGGGAAGGGTTTAAGGATTGAGCGTAAAAAAGACCAGGAACAGAGACCCTTTGGGAGGGGGTTTAAAGGGCTCAAGAAAGAGTAAAAGAGTGTTACGCCCCCCCTACTTCACCCCATTAAAAACAAAAAAAAAAGGCCCGGGTTTAAATTTTTAAGTTCTGTTAATAATATATCTTTGAACCACTTTTTACTAGCTAGAAAAACCCGGTTCGACTTATTTTATTATGGGGGTTACAGTTAATCATCAAAAGTACTCCCCCCTTGTTTTTAAAAAGTTTTAAAAATTTTATTATTTTATTTTTAGGCATTATGAATTTGGAAAACCACTACTGTAGGCCCAATTTGGTGGTTCTAGAATTGACGCCAGGGGCGTCGCCTTCGGGCAGAGCTGAAGTCAAAATATGGGTATTTGGAGTGAGTGAGTCAGCTCCTAGCTCTGACTCGGTACGGGTCTTAAACCCCAAAAGGGCCCTAGCAAAAAACTAAAACTTTTTTCCCCAAGCCCTATTGTTTGCCCTTTCCCATTATTTTCCCTGAAGCGGGTTAATTAAAGTCACTTATGAAAAAACCCTATTTTCTTTAAACCCCGGACCTTTTTTAAAAGATTTTTAAATGGTGAAAATTAGTAGATTTTTAAATTTGGGAAATTTATTGTATCATCCCTCTGTTAATGAAAATTTTGAACGAAAAGTTTTGGGGTTCCTTGCTGTATAGAAAATTTCCCATTTATAAGGGTTTTTTTGGGTTATTTTTTTTTCATCCCAAAATACCAATAAAGCTAAACGATTGGTAAAAAAATAAAAAAAAAACAAAAAATTTTGGATTTAAATTTTTTGCCCCAATTGTTAGGGGTGAAGTTTAAAAGTCAAAACAGAGAGGAAGCTTTGTTTTCTAAACCCAAAGGCCCAACAACAAAAAGGGAAGAGGTTTTTCAGGGGGAAAACCCCCAAAAAATTTTTGCCCCCAAAAATTCCTAGAGAAAGACCCAGACCGTTTTTCCTGTTATTTGAAATTGGGCCAAATCCCAATTTTGGGCCCGGGGAAAAAGGAATGGGGGGACATTAGCAAAAACCCTTTAATTTGGGAAAAGGGGTTAAACAGGATTTTTCTTTAGAAGGATCTCCTTTTCTGATTATATAACTAAAAGAGGTATTTTACTGGTTATCAAATGTTCCCGGGAAAAGGACAGGCAGAAATTCAGAGGACTAAAATTTCTAGGGCAGTCTTTGGGGGAATATGGTAAGGAGAAGAGGGCACTTCTAAATGGGTGGGGCGCTCAAAAGGGGGTGGTAGGCAATTAGAGGTTTTTAAATTTTCCCTTTAAATTTTTGTTAAAAGGATTTTTTTGGGAAAATGTTCCTTTGCCCCTTAAAGGCATATCTTAGGAGAAGGATCTTGATGTTTTTTAAAAAAGCTTTAGATGGGTGACATTTTTTTAGTAACCAAAAATTTTGGGTATGGGTTACCACCCCCCATATTTAAAAATGGTAATTTTTTCCCCCCCCCCCAAAAATGGGAAATAAAAAAACTTTCAGAATTTTAAAAGGGCCCCCCTTTTAAACACCTAAAAACCACAAATTTTAAAAACCCCAAATTCCAGTACCCACTCAGGAGGTTTTAAGTAATTGTCACAGGGCCAGGACTAAAAGAAACAGGTGGGCCCGGCCCTTTTTCCCCCAGAACCAAGGGATCCAACCAAGGTAAAAAATGGGCGGGGGCCAAAAAACCCTTATCATGTACTATTTTTGCAAAAAACAGGGCCCCCTTTGCACCCATTTTGTCAAAGATCCCTTGGGGACCAGCTGGGGGCAGATGCTTCCCCCAGAAATCCCAACCGATTACACATGATGTGGCTTGCATTGCAGTCTTCCCCCAAAGGGTTATCCAAAGAAGCCATTTTTTTTTTGCCCCTTGGAGGGGGGGGGGTCTTTTTCAAGTAAGTCTTACTGTGGCCTTACACTTTACACATACCCTTGCTTCGCAGGTTTTTTTAAAATTGCCAGGTGGGAATAAACACCAAAACCGGGGATTGGACATTTTTTTTAAAAGGGGAAACCGGAGTCCCTGTCAGGACCCCAGTGCACGGGTTATGGGTAGGTCTGCGTCCAGCCCTGGGAACCTACCTGTAGGAAATTGCAAAAGGGATAACCTTTCGCTGGAGTTGCCCTTTTATTTAGGCAAAAACCGTTTTTAGACTCCTCAAAAGTGGGGGAATTTTTGGGGTTTTGCAGGGACCCGTTTTTTTAAACAAGGGGTAAGCCCCAAATTTGGGAAAGAAACCCGGTCCCCTGAAAATTTTTCAATTTTCTTTGGGGCCCCAAAAGGGGAAAAAGGAGGAGCTGGGCCCCCCTGTGGACCCTTCGCACACTTTTGGTGAGGGTTTTGGGGGCAAGGGACCCTGTTCTTGAGTCTAAAAGGGCAGGAGACCTGAACAGTGATAAACCGGCTCAACCGGAACTCGGTTGGAGAAGTGGTTTTGGTGCTGATGTGGGAAAAAATCCCCTGATCTGAGAAAACCCTTGAGTGAGGGCCCGGGGAAGGTTTGGGGACCCCCGGGAAAACGCTATTCATTTCTCATTTTGTCGGGGAAAGGTGTGGTTCCCAAATTTACCAATTTTTTTTTTCCCGAGTTGATCAAATGAAAAGACTTTTTTTAAGGGGACCTGTTTTCGGGGAAAGGGGCCGAACTATTAAAAGGTTTTTTGCCCCAGTATTTTTTACAGATTTAAAGGGAAACGGCATTTCACTTTTTGCCCGGGAGAGCTAAATAAACATGTTTTTTTAAAAAAATTCCTTTTCAAACAGTTTCCCAAAGGGCCCTGTACCCTTTTAAAAATTTTTTGTTTTGTGGTTTTTGAGATTTCGGTAAAACCCTTTTTGTCTCATGGGGCTTTGCAAAAAATCACCCAGAAGTCATATTTTATAAAAATGCCCTTGTATTTTTTTGGGAGAGGGCCTATTTGGGGTTTTAAATTTAAACCAATGTTTATCATCCTATAAAGCCCAAAAAAAGCCCCATGGTTTTCCCATTTCTCTGGGGGCAATGAAATTTTTGTTTTACCCAGTCCCCAAAAAGGCCCGGGGATGAGGGAATTCCCTCCCTTTCATTCCCGGGTGGGGGGAAGCACTCGGAATCATTAAGTCATGTGCTACGTGAGGATAGTGATGTTTTCCCCCGCGGGGGTTTTTTCTCGGTTTCAGAAAAATTTTTTGGGTAAAGATGATCCGATGGCACTAGTGCACCCTCTGCCCCGTCCGCCCAGGATGGGCGTTGGGGCTATGAGGTGGTGCTAAAACATTCTTTTAAACTGGAAAAGATGGGATTGGGATTGGGGAAAAAGGGGTTTTGGGAAGGCTATGATGGAACTGTGTGGGGCCTTCAAAAAAGATTTATGGATAAAAGTCCCTGAGAAAGATAATGTAAGGGGGGAAAAATTTTTTTAAAGATTGTGGAAGATTTGGATCTTTTGAAAAAGACTGGGTTGGGGAATTGGGGGTTTTCTCAGCCATGATTTCACCTTTTTGGGAAAAAGGGGGGTTTGGGAAAGCAAAAAAAAATGGGGGGCCCTGTTAAACCCCCGAGGTAAAAGTTTCCCCCAAATTTTTTGAAATGTCAGCAGGTCTGGGATGATGTTAAACTGGGGGGGGAAATAGTTCCTTGAAGGAAGTGAAGGGTTTTTTCTAGAGACGTGTTTGTAACCAGTGAGAAATCGGTGGGCGTTGTCTTTTAATGGGCTCAAAACAGGGGATACCTTTTAAAACGTGGGACTTGGGCGCCGCCAGGTCAGTTTTTAAAAAATAAAGGGTTTTTTTCTCCTCTTTTTGAATACAGGGAAAATTTTGGGGAAAAAAAGGGGAAAATGGGGGAGTCATGCCCGCTTTTCCCCCGACCATGGGGGCCCAAGGGGCACCCCCCTTTTTTTAACTTTAATATCCTTTCCATTAAACCCTTTTTTTTAAACCCAAAATTTAACCCCTCAAGTCTTTTTTTGTGGGGGAAACCTGAGTTACCCCACCCCGGGGTTTTCAAAAGGGGTACGAGGGTTTGGGGCATTCTTTTGCAGGGTAGGAGCAAAAGGAAAAGTAATGCCCAAATCGGGTGCTTCCCCAGCAAAAAAGTTTTCCCGGCAAACCCAAAAAAGTTTTACCTCCCAAAAAAAAAGGGGGCTTTTGCTTTAGAATGGCAGTGGGAAAAATTTTTTGAGGTGCAATTCTTTCCCCATTTCCCCTATAAGCGGGGATAGTGACCATATTCCTTTAAAGTTTCCCCTTTACTTAATGAGGCCCACAATCAAAGACTTACAAAGGGGGCCCTTTTTTTTTCAAACTTTTTTAATCTTGGGGATTATTATGGGGGGAAGGGAGCGGGGAATTTTGGGTTTCTAATACCCTTTTCCGTGTTTTAAAAAATGCAGATGTTTTGGGGTATTTAAACACTTATCTAAATTTTTTTTTGCCCGTTGGGTTTGGCGGTAAAACGAGGGGGATGGAAAATCTGGAACCCCCCCAAAGGAGAAAAGGGAGGGGTTTTGGAAACGGAAGCCCCGGAGGTATAGGGTTCCCTAGGGTTTGGGGTTTTTTTAGGGGGTGCACATTTTTAAAAGGGGCCAAAGCCTTTGGTTTAAGGAAAAAGCTACGTTTTTTTGGGGGGTTGGTTTTTGGAATGCCCCTCGCCTTTTTTTTATGGGTTTTAGGGGGTGTTTTGGGCCTAACGTTTTTTTGTGATTGTTGGGCTTTGGGGGTTAAGCCCTCCCCCTGTTTGGGTATGTTTTTGATTCCCAGGGGTTTTTGGGTTTTTTAAGGGGGCTTCCCCCTTTTTAAATTTTTTTCCTTTTTGGGGTCAAACCCCCTTTTTTTGGGGGACTCCAAGGTCCTTTGGGAAAGGAAAATGTAAGGTTGGGGGCCTTGGGGGGTTCCACCTTTTTTGGGGGGGTCTTTCCAAAGGGGATGACTCCAGGGGGTTTTTTAAACCCGGGCCGGGCTTCCCACCAACAAAATTTTTGTGCCCATCCACCCCTTTTTTTGGGGGGCCGAAAATTTTCCCCTCTCCCCGTGCTTTCCCCGATTCTCCAAACGGAGGTGTTTTTGGGGGGAACCAGTTTTGTTTACTTAAAAATTGGGTTGGGGGGAGGGGGGGAGAGAAATTAAAGTGATTTTTTTTCCCCGTAGAATTTAAATGTAAAAATTGTTTTTTTTTTCTTTGAAAATCCCGGAAAAAAGTACTTACGTTTTAAAAAATTTTTTTTTGGGGCCACCAACAGTTTGGTCTTTCCTTGCCAAAAAATACTGAAAAATTGGTGTTTTTCTTCAAGATAAAAAAATCGGGAAAGCAGTAATAGTTAAAAAGTTTCCCCTTTTTTCCCCTGGGTTGAAAAAACCCAAAAATAAAGGGAAAGGAAATTTCTCGCAGATCCCTTAAAAAGGGCCCAAAAAAGGGGTTTTTTGTACCAGAGTCAGAAATAAAAGAAACCCGGTTACTAGGAAACCCCTTGGGAGAAAAAATGTTATGCTTAGATTCCATTTCAAAAAGGGGCATAAAAAAAAAACCTTTAATTTTTTGGGAACTATTTAAAATAAAGAAAAAGGGATACATAAAAAGAGTGTCTTACCAAAAAACTCAGAACCTCCTGTAATGGGGTAAAAATTAAGCGGGGGGAATAAGGATCACAATACAACCCAATTTCTTCACAAAGAATGGGGGAAAAATTCCCCTTTTTAGGGAAAAAAATGTTGGGCAACTGTACACAATTTACGAAAGAGAATGTTTTTTCACGATTTCTCAAGGGGAAAAAAATCTTAAAATAGAAAAACTAAAAAAAAGGGCCCAAACCAAAAAAACCTAAAGGATGTTTGGTATGTTTTTTCTCCATTATTGTTTTAAATTTTATTGTTTCAGAAACTCTTGTAATTAAATAATTCCCAAACCCACCCCAATTTTTTTTTTTTGATTTTTTACTAAAATAAAACATAAGTCACCTATGTAATTTTTTCTTTTTTCTATTTGTTGGCTTTAAAAACATTAGCTGATTGTTTTTTTCCCCTGTCCAAAATTTTCTACCTCATTTTTTTTTAAAAACACAATAGTTAAATTTCTTACTAAAATTTAAAATTAAACCCTTTTTTTTAAAAATTCCCAAATTTTCTTCTTTAAAATTTTTGATTTTTAAAAACCAATTTTTCCTTGGTTTTCCCAATTTTCCTTTACCTGTTTTTAATACCCAATTTCTATCTTTGGAGTAATTTAATTACCTTTTACTGCCCTATTTAAACCCCTTTGTTTTCTACCCGCGCAATAATTGGGAAAGAAATAAACAAAACTTTTTTACTTTTCTGTAATCATTATTACTTAAATAAAATTTTATTAAACCAACCCTATTTACTACCATTTAATTTTACTTTTTTCAAATTTAAAAAATTTTTTTACTTCCCCATAACATTTTGTTGCCAAATTTTCAAGTTTTTTATATTTAACTCCCCAAACCTTTTTATTATCCTTTTTTTTACCTTTGGGGACCCTTGGGGGTACCTTTTTTCCATCTTTTTCTATCTTACTATTTTTTTTTTGGTCTTTAAAAATTTTAAAATTTTTTTGGGGCAATTTTAAAACTAGTTTTTACTCCCGATCTTGTCAACAACCCATAAAACCCGACTCTGTGCAATTGGGAAGTAAACCCTTTCAAATTTTTATTTTTTTATTAAAAAGTTTATATTTTAAATTTCCTTTTCTAAGATTTTTTTTCATATCTTAGTGACTATATTTTTGGGGTGCAATTAGTGTAATTTTTAATTTAAAATTTTGTTCAAGGCCCTTAATATCTTTTTTCTAACTAGTTTCCAAAAATACCCCCAAAATATTTTTTTTTTTTTTACTTTTTTTTTTTTCTTTTGGGTACCTTAAAATTGTATATTTTTCCTGTCAATTTTTAAAATTTGTTTTACTCTAAATTTTTGTAAACAACTTATTTTAAAACCTTAGTGGAATTACAATTGAGAGTCTTCGCCTTTTTTTTTTTTTATTAAAATTAAACCCGTTTTTACTTTAGTCAATACCAAATTTTATTATATTTTCCATAAATTTCCCAAATTTTAGTGAGAGACTGGTGCTATTTTTTTTTTTGAATTTTTTTTATAAATTTGATTAAATCTAGTTGTAATAGCTCTTCTAGCTCAAAAATAGACTCCACAAAAGTCTTTTATTTGACCTTAGTTTAATTATTTGTTACCAAATTTAAATTTTTTCACCACCAAAATTATATTTGTCCCTTTTATAATTTTAAATTTATTTTTTACAATTCTAACTTTAAAAAATTACCTTTTAAAAAATACCTACTATCTTTTTTCCCCAAATCCATTTTTTGATCATCACTTTTTTTGTTCACCCCAAATTATTTTTGTCCCTTTTTTAAATTTTCTCCCTTTTTTTTACTTTAAAAAACTACCTTAGCCCCATTATTTTTACATTTGTTAAAAAATTCAGGTTTCTATTTTTTTTTGCTTTGAAAATTTATTTTTTTTATACTTAATTTTAATATAGATTTTACTACAAATCTTATGATTACAAGCATTTGGGTTCTGATACCAACCCCCCTTTATAATGACTTAAAAAATTCAAACGTTACTGTAATTTTCGAAACGCAAAACAATCAAAGGGATTCTCAGAAACTTTAAAAAACAAACTATCTTTAATACAATATCAGTCTTTTTTGCAAACCTTTTCGATGACCCCCTTCATTTCTAAATTCCTTGCAAGCCAATAGTCCATCAAAACACTAACTTTAAAAACCCGGCTTTAAAACCTGATACTACAGTGTCTATGCCCCTTTTCCCGGTTCACAGCCTACACAAAAGTAGGCCAGACCCAAAAGGGTTGGGCCCCAGCTATAAACTACTCAGGAAAAAAACTAGAAAGTATAAATTTAAAAACTTGCACCAAAGGGATTTTAAAAATGGGGAAAAAATAATTTTGGGAAAATTTAAAACCAAATACCTACAAAAACTCCCCATTGATAAAACCCCTTCAGAGTTTCCCCAATCAAACTTTGCCAATTTAGTCAAAACCCAGGAAGTTAAAATAATGATTGGGAGCATTTAACAAAGATCATTACTACTCTCAGGTGACTTCAATATAAAACTCCTGCAAGACAAAGGCCCACCTTATGAATCAAAAAACACAATGAGTAACGCAGGTTTCTAAAACCAAAAAAGTAACAAAACCCACAAGAGTTTTCGGAGACTTGTGTTTTTTCCCCACAAACCCCATTGGCCAACACCATATCCCCCTTTTAAAAACCCGGCATAATTACGATAAACCACAGACCACACCCTACTTTCCTATAAAAAACTTTTTGGTAAAATACCCCAAGACACTACTAAAGTTTTACCCTTTAGACTTCACAATGAGGCAGCCCCCCCTTTAAAAACTTTCCCAAAAGCGTAACAAACATTGACTTTGGGACTCTGATAGAAATCCCATACAGATATTGACGAAATTTTTTTAAAAATTTTCTTTAAAAAAAAAACCCCTACCTTTTATAACAAGCACTGCCCCAAAAAAAAATAAAAAGATACGCTAAAAAGACTGAAAGCCCTGGCTAACACCCAGCATTCTCAACTCCCTAAATACAAAAACACCCATATGAAAAAAAGACAGAAAAAAGGGCCCCATAACCAGGACCCAAACCCAAAAAGTTACTCGGGCAATCCAAAACCCGCTTGATAAAAGGGCAAAAAAATTTTTTAAAGAGAACAGATTATCCAAAATTACGAGGGAAATAAAAAAAACCTGGGGGAAAACTCTGTCAAAAATTCGGTGGAAAAAAAAAGATATCACGAAATAGCGAAATAAAATTTTGCAAAATCAGATAACCCCCCAAATCCCCCCACCCGAAACAGCAAACGACTCAATGATTTCTTCTCCTTTTAAAGGACAAAAACCTTTCCAATAAATCCCAAGCTCAATAACCCCCCCCAAAAGGGCTACCTCAAGGCAAAATACCCCCCCGAAAACAAAAATTTTCCCAGCTCCGATAAACCCCAAAAAAAGTCCCCCTTTTTAACAACGCATAAAAAACAAAGGGAGGAGATTTTTAAAAACCCTTTCCACCCTTTATAAAAAAAAAATTGGGCACAAGAAATATCCCCAATCATTGCAACACCTTTAAAAAAATCCTTTGAATCCCCCCACCTTCCCCACAGCCTCAAAAAAGCAAGGGGGACCCCCATCCATAAAGGAAAAGGGGACAAACAGAGGGAATAACTATAGGCCCAAAATCCAATTTACCCCTCTCTCAAAAATCTTCGAAAAAATTTAAAACATAAACGAAACTACTCCTTTCCTCATCTTCCCCAAAAAATTCTCAACCCCCCCCAATTTGGATTTAGGCCTAATAAAAATACAATATGCTATTATAAAACATGCTAGAAATTTTTTAAACACTGCAATAGAGAAAAAAAAATTTCCCCCTGGGGAAATTTTTTTGACTTACGTAAAGCTTTTGAACAGTTGACCATGACTTTCTCCACCCTTTAAAAAAACACACTATGGGGATTTAAAGGGCCCCTTTTCCCCCAACTACCTCAAGTTTATACCCCCCAAAAGAAGCCAATAAAAGTGTCGCAAATGGGGGGAAGCTCTTCCGCCAACCCCAAATTTCAGTTGGGTCCCAAAAGGGAAGTGTTTTAGGCCCCTTTCCCCTTTCTCCCATGATATATGATACCAAATTTCTTCGCAATTCTCAAACCCCACTTTTTGCAGAAAAAAAACTACATACGTCTTTTCTCACCCCCAGCCCCGTCCCCGCTAGCCAATTTCTGAAAAACCCAAATTTCCGAAAATATCTACCTTGGGTAGGGCTAACAAAACCTTACCTAAAATGACAAAACCCACTTTATTCAGTTTGAAAAAAAAGAGCTACGATGTACCCCTTAAATAACAATAAACGATCACCAAACACCAAAACTAACAGAGGGAAAAATTTTAGGAATCCACCTTTATAATAGACTCAAAATTTCCCTACACAAATACAACAAATTTCTAAGAAAATTTCCCAAAACTGTAGGGATATAAACGAAAGATACGGTTTCTATGCCCCCACAGTCAGCCCTCCCGGCCCTTTACACTCTCTTAATTTTCCCCCATCCACCTATGGAATTTGGCAGGGGCCCAAAAACAATTAACCATCTCAGACCCAAATTTCCCAAAAAGGCTTTCAGTTTTGAATGATAACAAATTCTCACTACAGGCAGCACAAATCCCCCAATTTTTCAAAAAAACTTTAACCCACTCACCATACAAAACAACCCAAAAATTTTTACTGCCCCATTACAAAACTTTGAACACTTAACTCTGAAATTTAAACCCCCCCCCTCAAACATCTCCTTTGCCAACCCAACCGGGAAAACAAGCCCCTAAAAAAGGCACAGTTTCCCCTTTGATTTCCCGTGTCCATTTTCACGCTATGCAAAAACTCAATGACATAAAAGGGGCCCCAAAATTTTTAATTTTATTTCCTGCAAATATAAAAGAAACCTACCTGTTTATAAATTCAAATCTCTTCCAAAGATCACTTACTCCCAAAACCAAATAAAAACTGAAAAAACTTTAAACCCTTTTAAATTGATATAATCCAAAAAAATTAAACCCCCAATTATATCAACAAAGTTAAAACCCGGAACCCCAAACTAAATTTTTTTTTTTTTTAAATACACTAAACCCAACAGTATCCCCCAAATTTTACTGAAAGTTTCAGCAATGCATGCAACCCAAAAGACCTTTCTTTTAATACTCATTTTTTGCTTTATTTTTATTGGGTTTTCAAAATGTTTTATCACGATTACTCAATTTCTTTTGGGTTTAAACTTAAAAATTTAATTTTTAAACCGCCGTATGCTAAGCAAATAAGTGGCTTTGGCATGCTGCCTTACCTGTATTTTTTGTAACCCTTGTTTTATGCTTAAAAATTTCTAAATGAATAAAAAAAAACGGGATTCCCCAGGGGCATTTTTTCAAAGTTTACTTGCTTTTTTTAAGGGTTTGGGTTGATGTAATTTAGGTAAAATGCATCAACGCCAGCCCCCTTTGGGCCCGCGCTGTGTTGTAATGGGGCCTTTTTCCCCAAAACCCGTGTCTAAGAGTTTGAAATTTTGAGCTCGTTGGGAAAGAAAATTGATCACTTTTATGTTCGGCGAGTTTCATATGTCTGCAGTCTAGTACCTCAGTTTGTAAATATTGCATATTTGTAGTACCAAAAGACTGTGATTGTATGGTGGTCATTCCCCAGTTATCATTTTCCCAGTTGCCTCAGACCTTAATGTGGGGCTTATTTTGTTTTTTTTTCTTTTTGCCTAGCGGTGTCCGTAGGGACCCCGCTAGCAGAGTGAGACCTATGGTCTGGGGGTGGGGGTGTTATGCAGGGTTCTGCATGACATCGTAATGTACATATAGTGGAGAAGTGTGCCATAATAATATGAATATTATAGTTGTAAAGAATAATTTTATAATTTATAATGTGCATTTTGGGGGTACTGTAAAGTACTCTAACTGTAATTATAAAGAAATTCTGTTAATGATTTATTTTCCAAGGATGTTGGGGTACGCGGAGTAAGCGTGGTTTGGGGGAGTCACGTGACGTTAGGATGGTGTGTAGAGGCTGGCGTCGGAGATGCTGTGTATTTAAGATAAGTTTGTAGTTGTACACTCATTTTGTTTATCCAACTCAAGCCATAGGCTCTCTCATATGGCTTACCTGTATGTTCACCCAGGCTCTGACATGGTCAGGGTGCTGTGGGATGAGTGATGAAATAAGAAATGAGGTTTGTAGTGTAATGACGGCCTGACGCTGACGAAGCCTAGTGTTATGGTGGCTGGACCTCCAGCCAGCTGTCGTGTGTACCCTCATTTGGGCGTTTAGGATTAAGGTTTTTCTGTTATGTTGTGTTTATGGTGACTAAATAGATATATTTCCTAATTGGGATTTTTTGCCTAACCCTTTGTTAAACAACCCATTGAAGTAACTCATTCTGGTTTAGCGCTTTCTGTTTTGACTGGGAAAGCCCTGGGTGGCCTGTTTAGGCTTGAGATGTGTGTAACTTTTACCTTTACCATTAGACAAGGCATCAAGCCCCAGCTATCCCACATTTCTGCATAACACTAGCCTATAAAAAAACATCGTACCCCTCAAATGCTGAGGCTCTTTCAAACTGCCCTTGCTGCTGCCGGAGAGCGTATGACAGAGCTGCGGCAAACAGACTGGGAAAAAATTGTCAATGGTCTCAATGGTCACACCCAACTTAGCCGGGCATGGAGGGACATAAACAGAATTAAGGGTAACAGAATTAAGGGTCAGATCGCGCACCTTCGTCCCTTACGTAGGGCGAATGAGCTAGTCACTACTTGGGCTGCTACATCTAGCCATGACAACCTTCCCAGTACCACACAGGCGAAATTAAATGACAAATATGATGCAAGGGAGAGACTTGTTTGTTTTATGCTCAGCAAGGAAGATGACTGTAACACTCCTTTCAGTAACTCTGAAATTGATGCAGCAACTCTACGTCGCCTGGGGAGGATGGTATTACTTACAACATACTCAGATTGCTGTGTCGAGTACCAGGTAATCCTTTACTTGAATTATATAACATAAGCTATGTAACTGGGGAACCTCTAAATGTTGAACCAACAGCCTCATCATTCCAATTCCTAAGCCCAATCAAAAAAAATGCATTTTGCCAATATCTCTTACTAGCTGCTTGTTAAAACATTCGAGAGAATGATTCTTATTTTTCTCATGCACAGAATCAAAAATTTTTGTCTCCCCGGTTTTCATGGTTTCATGCATGGAAGGAGCGTGCATCATTGCATAGCCACCTTTCTCACTCTGCACACTGACAGCTCATACACTACCTTCCTTGAACTTAAATCTGCTTTTGATGCAGCCAACCGACATGTAATCGTTAGTGAACTTGCCAGCGTGGATGTTGGAGGATGGCTTCTCTGCTGGATTTAAGGCTACCTATCCCGCAGAAAGTCTTCCGTATTGTTCCAGTGGCATAGAAGTATAACTAAAGACTTTGAATTAGGAACCCAACAGGGAGGTGTACTCACTCCTTACTTATGTTATGCCTAGCCAGCCCCATCATTATATGATTAGTTTTGGTGATGATATAATGATTCACACCACCGGATTCTCCACCACACAAAACATCCTTAATCACGTACTAGCCTCATGTCAGGACCTGGGGTTGATAATCTCTACTTATAAAACATAGATACTCAACAAGCGTCCTCCTCGACAGAGGGGCACAGCTCGCCAGATCCAGTTGCATGACGGGTCTCTTCTAGAATATGTAAGTAGATACAGGTATCTAGGCTGTGAGGTCCCACAACTTGGACCTGTTGTAACGAGACTTTGTCGCCAATACAAAGAAAGACTGAGAGCACTTAGTTAGTTGTGGCAGGGTTTCACCCCAAGTATGATGCTAATGTTAAAATTATGAAAATGATGTATCTTGCTTATATTAAATCATTAGTTGATTAGCTGCGTCACAACTTGCTCTTTTGTCTGATTGGAAACTTGAAGAGCTGGAAAAACTACAGAACGAAGCGATGAAGATCATTTTAGGATACCTCGTACTGGCAAAATTTTAAATAAGTAGAAGAACTTGATATTCCAAGCATCAGAAATCGATTACTGAAAGAAATATCCTAATTGAGGTTAATAAGTTAAGGCAAGCCCCTTTTAAACCCCTGCACAGAAGCCCTTCAAACTTTCCTCAGCATTTTGGGTTTAACCCCCCCACCAGATGGAACGAAAAAACTGGAACCGAGCTCCGCAGATTCAGATAAAATGATCTATGGGCAAGTAAGGCAACAGCCGGCACTTCTCCACTCCATGGAATATTACCCCATTCCAACTACCATCCCCCCATTTCCTCCCAAACTACTTCTTAAATCACAACCAACTTCGCCTTGAAGTCAAACAGGATGCCTTAAGCTGTACTGATAACTTAGTCACACAGCACACACTCTCGCAAATTATTTACGTTGATGGCTCTGTTCACCAGTCCACTGGTGCAGCTGTTGTTTATAAAAGGGATGCTCTCTTAAAGAAAACTGAAGTACACATCAATAACTGGGCCTCTACCCTTCAAACAGAACTCTTTGCCATACTCCTTGCGCTCAAATGCATCCTTGTATCTATGGCTGACATTTTAATTGTAAGTGATTCTCTGTCATCCATAAATGTTTTCAACTCATTAAGTATAAATTGTAGCATGCTCGTGTCAGAAGCCAGACACAGGCAAGGTAAGATTGTGGACAGTGGAGTCAGAGTGCACATGCTGTGGATTCCATCTCACATTAGTCTACAGATGCATGATAGAATCGATGAATTGGCAAAGTTGTATGTCAATGGCTCAAGTCGGACCGAAACGTCGTCGTAAGCTTCTCTCTTTTATGTGCGGGTTATTTGTGTATGCTTTCAAAGATGGAGTAGATTACAATCTTGGCTTGTCAGTTAGCAGTTTGAGAACAATAATACGAAAAGAACATCAACTGAATTTTATTGACCTAAGATTCAGGGAGACTGACACCAGTCAGTCCATCTTTCATGATTCTATCATGCAGGAGGAGCACATTCTATGCTGCACCAACAAAAAAAAACCGACTCTTGGGTGTCACTACGACCGGTCGGCGTCAGTAGTTAAATCACCACCCCCCCCAGAT
>NC_069435.1:40370017-40394170 GCF_026875155.1 Cherax quadricarinatus | reverse complement strand
TGGGCCTACTCTACGTTACACACAAGAGTCTTGTCAGGCAGGCTACCCTTTGTTACATACAAGAGTATTGTCAGGGTCATGGTTACTCTACAGTTACACTTTAAAGGATTTTTGTCAGGTAAAAATTACTCTACGTTACAGTTTGAAAACTCTTTCCCGAGTCTCCTCTTACAGATATCTACAAAAGTCTTGCCAGAGACATGGTTTTATTAAGTTTACACAAAGGACTTTTCGGTAATGGCTACTCTCGTTGCCTACAAGGTCTTGCCAGGTCAAAATACTCTAAGTTAACTACAAGAGCCTTGCCAGAGTCATGGTACTCTACAGTTAACTACAAGAGTCTTGTCAGAGAATGGTTATCTACGTTTTCACTACAAGAGTCTTGTCAGAGTAATGGTTACTCTACAGTTACACTACAAGGTTTGTCAGAGTAATGGTTACTCTAAATTACAGTAAAGAGTCTTTCCAGAGTATCTCAACCTACAGATACACTACAATTTTTCCGAAAATGTTACTTACAGTTACATACAAGGTATTGCCAGAGTCATGGCGCACTACAGTCACAAAACAAAAAGTCTTGTCATAGTTAAAGGGCTACTCTAAGTTTACTACAAAAGTCTTTTCGAGTTGGCTACCTACAGTTCAAAAAAGAGATTGCCGAGTCATAACTACTCTACAGTTAACTAAAGAGTCTTGGAGTAAATTTTACTCTACAATTTAAAATACAAATCTTGCCGAGCTGGCTACTTTTCAGTTAGCTACAAAGGTCTTGCCAGGTCGTATCTACTCTACAGTTTCCTACAGAGTAAAATGAGTCAAGCTACTCTACGTTGCAATACAAGAGTCTTGTCAGGTCATGGTTACCTTTCAGTTCATACGGAGTCTTGCCAGAGTCATTTATTACAGTACTCTACAAGAGTCTTGCGAGAATAGTTCTTACAGTTACATACAAGGACTTTTCGAGTCATGGTTCCTTACAGTTAAATACAAAAGTTTGCCAGATTCATCTTACTTAAGTACTTACAAGAGTCTTGGACAAAGTCATATTCTCTTCAGTTACCTTCAAGGTCTTGCCCGGCATAAATACTCACAGTTAACCACAAGGTTTTTCAGACCATTGCTACTCACAGTTACATACAACAGTCTTGTCGAGTATGGTACTTACAGTCCTCTACAAGAGTCTTGCCGTGTCTGTCTACTTAACTTAAATTCAAGGGGGCTTGTCAGAGTATGGTACTTAAGTTCATACAAAAGTTAGTCAGAGTCATGGTCTCTACGTTACATACAAGTGTTTGCAGAGTCTGGTATTACGTTACACTTCACGAGTATTGCCAGAGTATGGTACTCTACGTTACACTACAAGGTTTTCAGAGTCTGGTACTGTCAGTTACATTACAAAGTCTTTTTCGAGTCATGGTACTATACAGTTTCACTACAAGATTTGTCAGGTCATGGTATTCTACAGTTCACTTCACGAGTTTTTCCAGGTCATGGTATTACGTTACATACAAGGTCTAGTCAGAGTCATTAATTTACGTTTCACTACAAGAGTCTTGTCAGGTCTGGCTACTTACAAATTACACTTCACAGTTTTTTCCAGAGTCTGGTCCCCTAAGTTACCTCAAGGTCCCTTTTCGAGTCGTGGCTACTCTACAGTTACACTGCAAGAGTCCTGCCAGAGTCAGGTACTTACAGTTTAATAAAAAAGTCTTGTCATGTATGGTAATCTAGATTTACATACAAGAGTTTGTCAGAGTAATGGTTATTACAGTTACACTGCAAGTCCTGCGAGTAATGGTTTCTTACATTACCTAAAGAGTTTGTTTTGATAAGGTTTTTACAGTTACACTACAAAATTCTTGTCCCGGTAATGGTTACTTACAGTTACAGTACAAAAGGGCTTTCCAAGTATCTCAACTTAAAGTTAACTAAAGAGTCTTGTCAGAGTCGGTACTCTTTAGTTACACTTCAAGAGTTTGTCAGAGCATGGTACTCGAAGTTACATAAAAAGTCTGAAGTAATGGTTTTCTCACGACAGTACAAGAGTCTTTTCAGAGTCATTCAATCTACAGTTTCACTACAGAGTCTTCTCTGAGTCATGGTACTTATAGTTAACTTTAAAAGTCTTGTCAGGTAATGGTTATCGACGTTCACTACAAAAATCTTGTCAGAGTAATGGCTACTCTACGTTACACTACAAGAGTCTTGCCGAGTCATGGATACTCTGCAGTTACACTACAAGAGTCTTGTCGGGGGTAATGGTTTCTTTCGTTACAGTACAAAAGTCTTTCAGAGTCATCTAACTTACAGATACCTACAAAAAGTATTGCCAGAGTCATGGCTGCTTACGTCACAATACAAGGGGTTTGTCTAGTTTTGGGTTCTCTAGAGTTCACCAAGAGTCTTTTCGAGTATGGCTTTAAGTTCAATAAAGAGTCTTTCCGAGTCATTTCTACTTACGTTCACTACAAGGTCTTGTTGTTAAAGGCTATCTACAATTCAACTACAAATTTGCCAGACCCATGGCTACTCTAAAGTTACACTAAAGAGCCTTGTATAGTCATAAAATACTTTACGTTTAAAATACAGGCGTCTTGGGGAGTCAAGGTACTTACAGTTTCGCTAAAAAGAGTCCCTTTCCAGGTTTTTTCTACTCTACAGTTACAATACAAGAGTTTAGTCAGATCCTTTGCTACTCTTGAGGGTTTCCCCCAATCAAGAGTCTTTGGGCAGAGTCATGGTTTCTCTACAGTTACCTACAAGAGTCTTTTCCCGAGTCATTTTTACTCTTTCAGTTTTCTCTACAAGAGTCTTGCAGAGATTTTGGGGTTCTCTCCGTTACACTACCAAGAGACTTGGTTAAAAGTCATGGTTACTCTACCCGTTTCCTAAAAGGGGTCTTACCCGAGTTTTTTACTCTTCGGAACTCTACAAAAAAGGGCTTGACAAAGTCATATTACTCTTTCCCGGGGTTTCATACAAGGTCTTGGCCCGAAATTTAAAATTTCTCTACAGTTAACAATCAAGGTCTTTCCAGGTTTTCATTGCTACTCTTCAGTTACACCCACAAGAGTCTTTTCCCGAGTCATGGCTACCTTCAGTCAACCCAATGGTCTTGCCAGTGTCTTTGGTTTTTAATTACAGTTTTTAAAATTCAAAGGGGCCCTTTTCGGTCATGGCTATCTACGGTCACCTTAAAGAGGTTTGCCCGTGTTTTAGTCTACTCTACAGTTTTTTAAATTCAAGGGTCTTGGCAGATTTATGGCTACTAAAGTTAACTAAAGAGGGCCCTTTTCAGAGTCCCATGGCTTTCTTTACAGTTCATTTCCGAAATCTTGCCAGAGGGATGGCACTCCTACAGTTTCATCAAGAGTCTTGTAGGGGTTTATGGCTACTCTACGTTACATTCAAGAGATTGCCGATTTACGGGTACCCCTAGAGTTACATACAAAAGGGCTTTTCAGGTCAAAGGCTACTTTCAGTTTTTTTTAAAGAGTTTGGGCCAGGTATGGCAAATCTACCCGGTTTCAAAACCCAAGGGAAAAAAAATTTTCCCGGAAATCACGGCCCCCTTACGTTTTCACTAAAAAGAATCTTTTCGGTCTGGGTTACTCTTTCAGTTTCAATTCCGGGTCTTGCCAGAGTTTAAAAAGGAAATCTAGAGTTATACAAAAAGGTCTGGCAAAAGGCGTTGGGTATTACGTTACATGGGAAGGAAATCCCGTAAAAAATCATTTTGGTAAATTACGTTTCACTACCAAAAGTCTTTTTCGGGGTCATTGTTCTCTACAGTTTTCACTTCAAAAGTCTTGTCAGAGTTATGGCTACTCTTCATTTACACTCCCAAGGGGTTTTTGTCAGAGTACGGTTACTCCCAAAGGGTTTCATTCAAGAGTCTTCTAAAAGTCATTTACTACTCTGCCGTTACACTAGAAAGGTTTCTCAGAGTCATGGCTTTTCTCTTCAAATTACACTAAAGGTTTGTCTTGTCATGGCTACTTAGATTTTCACTACAAGAGTCTTGTTAGAGTATTTGGTACTTACGTTACACTAAAAAAGAGTCTTGTCAGAGTAATGGTTTTTCTTTCAAATTTTCAAATACAAAAAAGTCTTGTTAGAGGGGCATTTTGGGTACTCTTTTTAAAAATTTTTCCCACAAGTGTCTTGTCAGAGTAATGGTTTTTTTCCCACAGTTACAACAAAATTTTTTTTCAGAGTAATGGTTTTCTCTACAGTTTGGTACAAGAAAATCTTTCCAGAGTCATTCAATCTACGTTTTCACTAAAAAGAAATTTGTCCGAGTCATGGCCTTTCTCTATTAAATTCACTTCAAGAGTCTTGTTAGAGTTTAAAGGGGTTTCCCCAAAAAGTTACATACAAGGGCTCTTGTCAGGTAAAGGTTTTCTCTTTCGGGTTTCAGTACAAGGTTTAATTTTTAGAGGGCATCTCTATTTTACTTTACCAAATACAAGAGGGCTTGTCAGAGTCATGGCTAAATCTATAGTTTCACTAACCCAAAAAAAAAAAAAAAGTCTTTTTCGAGTAATGGTTACTCGACAGTTACATTACAAGTTTTCTTGTCAAAAGTAATGGTTTTCCCCTACAGTTAAACTACAAGAGTTTGCCAGAGTCCTGGCTATCTACAGTTAAAACCCTTTACGAAATCTTGCCCGGGGTCATGGTAAACAAAAAAAATTACCCCTTCAAGATCTTTTTTAGATTTATCGTACTCTTCAGTCAAAACTACAAAAGTTTTTCCAAATGTCAAGTTACTCTTTCAGTTAAATTTCAAGGGTTTTTTTCAGCGTCAAGGGGTGCCCCTCAGTTACGCGGCAAGAGGGATTTCCAAAAAAATTTTGGGTACTCTTCAGTTACACTACAAGAAACCCTTTTTTAGAGTCATGGCTTCACTTTCAGTTAAAACTACAAAAGTTTTGTCGGGGGTCATGGCTATTTAAAAGTTTTCCCAACCCACAAAGTCTTGTCAGAGGGGCCCTGGCTTCTCTTTAAATTACCTACCAAAAGGTCTTGTCAGAGTCATGGTACCCCTATCTGTTTTAAATACAAGAGTCTTGTTTAGAGTCCCTTGGCTAAAATTTCAGTTTCAATTCATTTAAATCTTGCCAAGTCACGGCCCCACTCTACAGTTAAAACTACAAGAGTCTTGTCCCGAGTTTTATTGCTACCCAACCCGTTACCTTACAAAAGGGCTTGCAATAGTCCCTGGTTTCTCTTAGTTACCCTACAAAAAAGGGCTTGTCAGAGTCACGGGTACCTTAACAGTTACATTTTTAAAAGTTTTTGTTAGAGTCATGGCTTCTCTACAGTTACACTTCAAGAGGGCTTGTCAGGGGGCATGGTACTTTTTAGAGTTCCCCTTAAAGATTCTTGGCAAATTTTTTCATGGCATTCTACGGTTTCAAAACAAGAGTCTTGCCCGTTTCTTTGGGTTTTCTCTTTCATTTTTTCCCACAAGAGGGTTGTCAGTGTCATGGTTAAATTTTAAGTTACACTTTAAAAATTCTTTCCTTAGTCATGGCATTTTACAGTTACAAAACAAAAAAAGTCTTGCCAGTGTTATGGGGTATCTACAAATTACACTTTCAAAGGTTTCTCAGAGTATGGGCAAATCTGCAGTTACCTTTCCAGAGTCTTTCCCCGGTTTATGGCTACTCTAATTACACTAAAGGGGTCTTTTTTCAAGTAGGTACTTAGGGTTTTAAATACAAGAGTGTTTGGTTTGAGTCTTTTGGGTTTTCTTTCAGTTACATACAAGGTCTTGTAAAAGGTAATGGTTTACTTTACAAAATTTTCATAAAGAGTCTTTTCAGAAATTTCCAACTTTCAGTTACCTACAAGGGTTTTTTTCGGTAAAGGGTTTCTCTATAGTTACACTTCAGAGTCTTGTCAGAGTAATGGTTACTCACAGTTTCACTACAAGAGTCTTGTCGAGGAATTTGGCTACTCTACGTTACACTACAAGAGTTTTGCCAGAGTCATGGGTTTTTTCATAGTTACCTTTTAAGAAATCTTGGGGCAGAGTAATGGTTTTCGGTTACCCGTTAAACTAAAAGAGTCTTGGGCCGGGGTCAATTTTATTTTCTGTAGTTACCACTTTCAAGAGGGCTTGTCGGTAATGGGGTTACTTTACAGTTAAATCCCAAAAGTCTTTCCAAGGGGTCATCCCCAACTCTAAGATACACTAAAAAAAGCTTGCCCGAGTCATGGCTGCTTTTTTTTTAGTTTACCAATTTCAAAAGTTTTTCAAGTTATTTCTTTTTCTAGAGTTACACTACAAGGTCTTTTCAGAGTCATGGTTTTCTCTACAGTTACAAATTTAAAAAAGTCTTGCCAGAAATCCTAATTTTCTACAGTTACACTAAAAACGGGCTTGCCCGGGGTCAAAGTAAATCTACAGTTAAAGCTACAAGAGTCCCTTTCCAGATCTTATTACTCTACAAGGGTTTCAATTAAAAAGAGTCTAGTCAATCCATGCTACTTTTTAGCGTTGCCCCTTACAGAGTCTTGGCAGAGTCATTTGGGTTTTCTACAGTTACACTTTCAAGAGTCTTGTTTAGAGGGCATCTCTATTTTCAGATACTTACAAAAGTCTTTTCAGAGATATGGTTCTCTACAGTTACACTACAAGAGACTTTTTCAGAGTCATGGTTTTCTACGTTAACACTACAAGGTCTTGCCAGAGTCATCTCTATCTTTCAGGTTTTACTACAAAAGGTTCTTTTCCCCAAAAGTTTATAACTACCCCTTTAAATTAAATTTCCCAAAAAGTCTTGCCCGAGTCATGGCTACTTTTAAAAGTTTCAATACAAGAGTTTGTCAGGTCATGGTTAATCTACAGTTACACTACCAAAAGTTTTTGTCGTGTAAAGGCTACTCTAAGTTACATTTCACGAGTCTTTTCCCGGGGGATGGCTTCTCTACAGTTTTTACTACAAGAGTCTTGTCAGAGTCATGGCTACCCCTTCATTTAAATACAAGGGTTTTTTGTCGGGGTTTACGGTACTATAGGTTACACTACAAGAGTCTTCTAAGGGGTCATGAATGCTCTGCGGTTTTTAAATAGAAGGGGTTTCTCGAGTCCAAAGGGGTACTCTACAATTACCTACAAGGGTCTTGTCATGTCATGGCCTTCTCTTTTGATTTACACTACAAGAGTTTGTTAGAGTCAAAGGCTACTTACCCGTTACCCCCTTAAAAAGATTTTGTTTGAGTAATGGGTTTTCCCCTACAGGGGGCGGTTTCAAGAGTATTTTTAGGGGTCATTCAAAATTACGATTACACTACAAAGAGTCTTGTCAGAGAAGGGTACTCTATTGTTACCTAAAAAGAGTTTTTGTTTAGAGTTTAAAGGTTTTTCTCGCAGTTTTCAAATACAAGTGTTTGTTAAAGGGGGAAAGGCTTTCTCTCCAAATTACCCCTACAAGAGTCTTGCCAGAGTTTATGGGGTACTCTTTCGTTACACTTTACGGTTCTTGCCAGAGTCATGGCTACTCACAGTTTTCCTTTTAAGGAATCTTTTTTAGAGTCATCGCCCCTTTTTACGTCCAACTACAAGGGGGCTTGCCAGTGTTTAAATTTTCTTACAGTTAAATTTTAAATTTGGGTTTTTTTCAGCGTTTGGCTGCTCTACAGTTACTTTTGCAAGAGTATTGCCCCAAAATTAAGGCTAATCTACAGTTTTCACTGCAAGAGCCTTTTTAGGTATGGCTTTTCAATTCAGTTACATACAAGAGCTTGTCAGAGGGCATTTGGGTTTCTGCATAGTTTTCCCCTACAAGAGGTCTTGTTTAGAGTCCTGGCTACTCTACCCGTTTTCACTACAAAAAGGGTTTTTCCCGAGTCAGGCTACTTGCCCTAGTTTTCACTACAAGAGTCTTGTCAGGTCATGGCTACTCTACAGTTTCAAAATTCCGAGTCTTGCCGAGTCACGGCTACCTCCCCTTACATACAAGAGTCTTGTCAGGGGTAAAGGTTACATCTACAGTTCAGGCAAAAGTCTTTCCAAAAATCTCTCAACCCACAGTTACACAAAAAGAATCTTCTAAAAGGGCATGGGGTAATCTACCGTTACACTACAAGAGTCTTGTCAGAGTATGGCTTTTTCTAAAGTTTTCATACAAAAAGTTTTGTCGCGTAATGGTTAATCTAAGTTAACTAACAAGAGTCTTGGTTAGAATAATGGTTACTCTTTCCCGTTACAGTACAAGGGTCTTTCCAAAAATTTATCTCAAAATTACAGTTTTCACTTTCAAGAGTCTTTCTCAGAGGGCATGGTACTTTTTTTTTAAAATTTTCACTACAAGAGTCTTGTTAGGGGGCATGGTACTCTACCCGTTACAATACAAGAGCTTGCCAAAAGTCATTTGGGTACTTTTACAGTTACCCCTTTACGGGGTCTTGCCCGAGTTTTTTTTTATGGGTTTCCCTTTCAGTTTCACTTCCAAAAAACTCTTTTTAGAGTCATCGCTACTCTAAAAGGGCACACTACAAGAGTCTTGCCGGGGTAGTCTACTTTACAGTTAAATTTCAAGGGTCTTTTCAGCGTCTGGGGTGTTAAAAGTTATCTGCAAAGTAAATTTCCAAAGGGGGGTTAAAAAAAAGGGTACTCTTTCAGTTTTCACTGCAAGAGCCCTTTTTAGAGTATGGCTAACCCCTACAGTTTCACTACAAGAAATTTTTTTCCCGAGTCATGGCTACTGCCCTTTTACACTACCCAAAAGGGCTTGTTTAGAGTAAAGGTACTCTACAGTTACACTACAGAAATTTGTCAGAGTCATGGCTACTGCATTTGTTACATACAAGGTCTTTTCAGAGTATGGTACTCTACAGTTTCACTTCACGGTCTTGCCAGGTCAAAGGTACTTAAAAGGGTTTCAATTTCAAGAGTCTTGTAGGTAAATTTGGTTTTCTCTACAGGGTTTCGTTTCAAAAGTCTTTTCCCAAAATCATCTCAACTTACAGTTACACTACAAGAGTTCCCTTTCCCGGGGTTTATGGCTTTCTCTCAGTTACCCCTTAAAAAGAGTCTTTTCAGTCATGGTTCTCTATAGTTTTTCACTTCAAGGGGTTTTTTTCAGAGTAATGGTTTTTCTCTACGTTAAACCCCACAAGAAACTTTTTTCAGAGTCATGGCTACTTACGTTTTTCCCTTTACCCAGTCTTGCCGAGGTTTAGGGTTTTCTGGAGTTAACTACAAAAAAAAGGGTTTGGAAAAGGGCCCGGGCTACTTTACAGTTACACCCACAAGAGGGCTGGGCAAAAGCCATGGCCCACTCTTCATTTACACTACAAGAGTTTGTCAGGGTTTACGGTTTTCTAAGGTTACACTAAAGAGTCTTCTCAGGTATGACTGCTCGGGGTTTTCACTAGAAAAGTCTTCCAGAGTCATGGCCCACCTCAGTTAAAACTAAAAGTCTTGTCAAAGTCTGGTTTCTTAGATTTTTTCAATACAAAAAGTTTGTTAGAGGGCAGGGGTCTTTTACAGTTACACACAAGAGTCTTGTAAAAGTAATTTGGGTTTTTCTACAGTTTTTTCTACAAAGGGGGTCTTTGTCAGGTCATGGGGTACTCTTTTGTTTTCACTACAAGAGTTTGTCAGAGAAATGGGGTTTTCCCCTACAGTTTTCACTACAAAATTCTTGCAAAAGTAATGGTTTTCTCTACAGTTTTTCCCGGTTACAAGAGTCCCTTTTCCCCGAGTTATCTCAAAATCTTCAGTTACACTACCAAAATCTTGTAGAGTAAAAGGTTACTTTACAGTTTTCAGGACAAGAAATTTTTTTTAGAGTAAACTAAAATTTACAAATTAAAACTTTCAAGATGTTTGTAAAAGTCAAAGGGTACTCTATTGTTAACTACAAGGGTCTTGTTCAGAGTTAAAGGTTACTCGACAGTTACACTACAAGTTTTTTTGTCAGAGTAATGGCTACTTACAGTTACAATTTCAAGAGTCTTGCCAGAGTCCCTGGCTACTCACAGTTACACTTCACGTTTTGCCAAGTCAGGGGTACTCTACAGTTACACTTCAAGGCTCTTTTCAGAGTAAACGCTATCTACGTCACCTACCCAAAAGTTTGGCCCGTGTCAAGTTTACCTTTCAGCACCTACAAGAGTTTTCCCGTGTCAAGTCTACTCTACGTTAAAAATTTTAAGGGTCTTTTAGCGTCATGGGAGTCTACAGTTTCTTTTGCTAAGAGTATTTTTCCAAAAATTTAAAGGGGTACTGACAGTTTACACTACAAGAGCCTTTTCAGAATTTTGGCTACACTACAGGTTTCACTACAAAGGGGTCTTGTCAATTGTCCCTGGGTACGGGATAGTTTTCAATACAAGAGTCTTGTTTAGAAATCAGGGGTAATCTACAGTTACCCCTACCCAGGGGTCTTTTAAAAGTCAGGCTAGGCCCTTTGTTACACTTTCAAGAGTCTTGTCCGGGTCATGGCTTACTCTACAGTTACACTTCACGGTTTTTTGGGAGGGGTTTACGGTACTCTACGTTACAAATTTCAAGAGTCTTGTTTAGAGTCATTGCTAATCTTTCCCGTTTTAAATTTAAAAAGGTTTTGCCAGAGTCATGGTACTCTTCAGGGGACCTACAAAAGTCTTGTTTAGAGTCAAGGCTTAAATCTACAGTTTTCACTACAAGAGGGCTTGGTTTATTGTTTAAAGGTACTCTTCGTTTCCCCACCCAAAAAATCTTGGGCAGAGTACGGCCCACTCTACAGGGTTTAAAATACAAGATTTTCCGAGTCTTTTTGGGGTCTTTCAAATTAACCCCACCAAAAAGTTTTGTCTGAGTCACGGGCTTCTCTACATTTACCCCTACCCAAAAGTGTTGTTAGAGTCCGGTTATCTACAGTTTCAAAATACAAAAAAATTTGTCGTTTCTGGCTACCCCTAGAGGGTTTCCCTTTAAAGATTTTTTGCCATAGGGAATTTGGGTTTTCTTCAGGGTTTCCAAAAACCCAAAAGTCTTTCCAAATGTCATGGGGGGTTCTTCAGTTCACATACAAGGGGTTTTGTCAGGGGGTCATGGCTACCTATTGTTACCCCTACAAAAGTATTGTCCCCGGGTCGGTACTCTCAGTTACACTAAAGGTATTTCAGAGGAAAAGTTTTCTTTCAGTTACAGTAGAAGAGCTTTCCAGAGTCATCTCTACTCTACAGATCCCCTACAAGGGGTTTGCCAGAGAATGGCTTCAATTTCAGTTACACTACAAAAGGGCTTGTCAAAAGTCAGGGGGTAATCTTTGTTAAATACAAGAGTTTGTCAGGGGTAATGGTTTTCTCTAAAGTTACACTACCCAAGAGTTTGTCGAGTTAAAGGTTTCTCTATAGTTTTTCACTACAGAGTTTTTGTCAAGGGGTTTTGGTTTTTCTACAGTTACAGTACAAAAAGTTTTTTCCAAAGTATTTTAATTTACAGTTACACTACAAGAGTTTTTTAAAATCATGGTACTTAAAATTACCTTTCAAGAGTTTTTGTTTTGAGTCTGGGTTTCCTTTTCAGGTTTTAACTACAAAGTTCTTGTCAGAGTCAGGCTACTCTACAGTTACACTTTTTTCCCAGTCTTGCCAGAAATTAAAGGCAACTCTACAGTTTTCACTACAAGAGACTTTTTCCCAGAGTATGGCTACTCTACCCGTTAAAAACTTTAAGAATCTTGGGCCCGAGTATGGCTTCTCTACCGTTTCAATTCCGGTCTTGCCCGGTCATGGGGTTTTGGAGTTTTAATACAAGGTTTTTGGCCCGAAAATCGTGGCTAATCTACAGGGTTTCAATTCCCTTTTGAAATTTGTCAGGGGTCATGGGCCTTTCTCTACGGTTTTCACTTCCCAAAGTCTTGTCAGAGTATTGCTTCCCAAGGGGGGTTTCCCTACAAATTTGTCTTTTCCCGAGGGCTTTGGGTACTCTACAGTTTTCAACAAAAGAGATTGCCAGAGTTTAACTACTCTTCAGTTACACTACAAGAGTCTTGATTAGAGTAATTGCTACTTTTTAAAAATTCAACAAAAATCTTGCCAGAGCCCCTTTGGGTAATCTACAGTAAACCCTAAAGAGCCTTTTTTTAGGGTTTTATTTTAAATACTCTTTCCCGGTACACACAGGGGCCTTTGCCCCGGGGTCCCAAAGGCCCCTTTTACGTTACGCTTCAAAAAGGGTTTTTCCCAAAAGTGTATCTACTCTCGTTTACACTACCCAAAAGTTAGTCCGAGTCCCCTCGTACTCTAGTTGGCCCCTACAAAAGTCTTGTCAGAATTTATGGGTTTTTCTCTAACGTTAACCCTACGAGAGGGCTTGCCAGAGTCCCTTCTTTCTTTACAGTTTCTTTTACAAGAGTTTTTGGGGAGATTTTAAATTTCTCTACAGGGTTTCACTACAAGGAATTGTCAGAGTCATGGTTTTCAGTTTCATACAAAAGTCTTGCCCAGAGTATAAATATCTACAGTTACACTACAAGGTCTTTTCCAAAAAACCATTGTCTCTCGGGTTAAAACCCCCAAAGTCTTGCCGAGTCTTGGGCCCCTCTACAGTAATCCCACAAGAGTCTTGCCAGTGTCATTTTCTACTCTACACTTTAAAATTCAAGGGTCTTGTCAGAGTCAAGGCTACCTTCAGTTACACTACAAGAATCTAGTCAAGGGGTCATGGCTAAATTACAGGTTTCAAATACCAAAGGTCTTGTCAGAAACATTTGGGTACTTACAGTTTCAATACAAAAGTCTTGTCCCGAGTCCCTGGCTACCTTTCCGTTTTCACTTCACGAGTCTTGCCAGAGTCATGGCAAAAACTAAAAAGTTACCTACCCAAAAGCTTGCCCGAGTCAAAGGCTTTCTCAAAAGTTACACTACAAAGAGATTGCCGAGTTACCGGGCCCACTCTACAGTTTTTCACTACCCAAGGAGTCTTGTCGAGTCATGGCTACCCATAAGTTTCATACAAAAAGTTTGTCATAGTCATGGCTTTCCTTCAGTTACACTACAAGGGGTTTGGGCAGAGTTTTAAAGGTTTTTTCTACAGGTAATTCAAAAGTTTTTGTCAAAAGTTTATGCCTACTCTACGTACACTACAAGGTTCTTGTTAGATCAGGGTACTCTTCCCGTTACATACAAAAGTGTTTTTCAGATAATTTGGGTTTTTCTAAGTTTCCCCTACAAAGAGTCTTGTCGGTCATGGTTCTTTTATAGTTTCACTACAAAAGTTTGTCAGAGTAAGGGTTTTACTCTACAGTTACACTACAAGAGTCTTGTCAGAGTAATGGTTACTCTACAGTTACACTACAAGATTCTTGTCAGAGTAATGGTTACTCTACAGTTACAGTACAAGAGTCTTTTCAGAGTCATCTCAACTCTACAGTTACACTACAAGAGTCTTGTCAGAGTCATGGCTACTCTATAGTTACACTTCAAGAGTCTTGTCAGAGTAATGGTTACTCAACAGTTACACTACAAGACTCTTGTCAGAGTAATGGTTACTCTACAGTTACAGTACAAGAGTCTTTTCGAGTATGCTTCAAACTCTACAGTTTACACTACAAGAGGCTTGTCAGAGTCATGGTACTCTATAGTTACAACTTCAAGAGTCTTGTCAGAGTCAATGGTATCGACAGTTACATAAAGTGTCTTGTCAGAGTAATGGCCAATCTGACAGTTACACTACATAGAGTCTTGCCTAGAGTCTGGCTTATCTATAAGTTTACACTTCAAGAGTCTTGTCAGAGTTAATGGTTACTTACAGTTACACTAAAGAGTCTTGACCAGAGTAATGGATACTCTATAGTTACACTTACAAGGTTTCTTGTCTGCTGTAATGGTTTCTCTACAGTGCAGTTGTAAGAGTCTTTCCAGAGTCATATCAACTATCTACTGGGATACACTACAAGGAGTATTGCACAGAGTCATGGTGCTCTACAGTCAACAATACACGGTCTTGTCATAGTTATGGCTACTCTAAAGTTTACACTACAAGAGTTTTTCAGAGTCATGGCTATTATACAGCTACACATAAAAGAGTAGATTGGACCAGAGTTAACTACTTACAGATACCATAACAAGAGTCCTTGTTAGGAGTAATGGGCTACTCTTACAATTCAACTACAAATCTTTCCAGAGCATTGGCTACTTATCAGTTACACTACAGAGCCTGGCTATAGTGCATAAACTACTCTTAAGTGTTTACACTACATAGAGTTAGTCAGATCATCTCGTACTCTAGAGGTGCGACTACGCAATAGAGTCTTGTCAAGTCAGGGTTATTCTGCTACAGTTACACTACAAGAGTCTTGACAGTGTCATCTCTAGCTCTACAGTTTCCTCGACAAGAGTCTTGCAGAAGATATGGGCTTCTCTATAGTTACAAACTACAAGAGATTTGTCAGAGTCAGGGTTAGACTCTACAGTTACACTACAAGTGAGTCTTGCAGAAGTATATTACTCTACAGTTTACCGCACGACATGAGTTAGTCAGATCATCGCTACTCTAGTGTTGCACTAACACGAGTCTTGTCTCAGAGTTCTATGGTTACTCTCATGTTACACTACAGAGAGTCTTTGCCAGAGTCATCTCTACTTCTTCTGATTTTTCTACAAAGAGTCTTGCAGGAGATATGGTTATCTTATTTAGTTACAATACATGAAGATGTTTGTCAGAGTCATGGTGTTACTCTACAGTTACACTACAAGTGTCTTGCCAGAGTCATCTTATCTACAGTGCTATCTACAGGAGTCTTGACAAAGTCATATTCTACTCTTCAGTTACAATACAAGAGGACTTGCCAGAGTCATAACTACTCTACAGTTACCACTACAAGGTCTTGCCAGCGGTCTGGGTTACTCTACAGTTACACTACAAGAGTCTTTAGTAGAGCGTGATATTGTTACTCTACAGTTACTCTCCAACAGTTCTTGCCAGATAGTCAGTGTGTGTTACGCAATAATGTGGGTGGTCTGGGGGCTTGAGCTGCGTCTAAGGGCTAAAGTGTAAAAGGTTCCACAACATCTCACAATCCTCTAACCGGCCACCCGGGCTATCCATGTTGTAAAAACAGAAACGCGCCTTTTTTTCACTAAACCCAGTATGTTGTTACTCTAAGGGGTGGTAACAGAGGGTTAGAGGCAAAAATCCCCAATTAGGAAATTATATCTTTTTAATCACCATAACATAAAAACCTTAATTCTACACGCCCAAATGAAGGTACACACAGCTGGCTGGAGGTTCAGCCACCATAACACTAGGCTTCGTCAGCGTCAGGCCGTCATGACACCACAAACCTCTTTTCTTACTTCATCACTCATCCCACAGCACCCTGACCATGTCAGTGCCTGGGTTAACATACAGGTAAGCCATATGAAAGCCTATGGCTTGAATTGGATAACAAAATGAGTGTATTATTGCAAACTTAACTTAAAATATACAGCATCTCCGACGCCAGCTTCTACCGCCATCCTAACGTCACGTGACCTCTCCCCCCACGCTTACTCTGCGTACCCAAACATCCTTGGAAAATAAATCACTAACTCCATTCTTTATAATTATAGTTAGAGTACTTTACAGTACCTCCAAAAGCACATTATGAATTATAAAATTATTCCTTACAACTACAATATTCATATTATTATGGCACACTTCCCCACTAATATGTACATACGATGTCATGCAGAACCCTGCATAACACCCCCACCCCCAGACCATAGGTCTCACTCTGCTAGCGGGGTCCCTACGGACAATAAAGAAAAAAGAAAAAAAAAGAAAATAAGCCCCACATTAAGGTCTGAGGCAACTGGCAAAATGATAACTGGGGAATGACCACCATACAATCACGGTCTTTTGGTACTACAAATATGCAATATTTACAAACTGAGGTACTAGAGTGCAGACATATGAAACTCGTCGAACATAAAAGTGATCAAGTTCTATGCCCAACGAGCTCACAGTCACACTCTTAGACAGCTGTTTTAGGAAAAGGCACCATTACAACACAGCGCTGGCCAGGCGCTGGCGTTGATGCATTTACCTAAATTACATCAAGCAAACTATAAACAAGCAAGTAAACTTTGTACAAAAGTGCCCTGAGGAATGCCGTTTAATGAAGTAACACCAAAGTTCAGTATGTTGCAAGCAGACCAAACTGTAGGTGCCCCCAAAAAAAAACTTCTAAACAGTAAGTACATTTTCCAGGAGTTCAAAGAAAAGAAAAACATATGTTACATGTAAATTCTACGGAGAAAACAACATCACATTATCACTCCCATCTCACAGCAATCTTTAGTAAACAAAACTGGTTCCCCATGATACACCTCTGCGAGAATCAGGAGAGCACAGGAGAGGGGAAAATCTCAGGCCCCTAAAAACAATGGGTGGATAGGCACATAAATCTTGTTGGTGGGACTGCGGCCGTAAAACCCTGGAGTCATCACTGAAGACCCCCAAAAAGGTGGACCTCCCAGGCCGCAACCTACATGTCA
Organism: Cherax quadricarinatus; assembly: GCF_026875155.1. Taxonomy (NCBI): domain Eukaryota; kingdom Metazoa; phylum Arthropoda; class Malacostraca; order Decapoda; family Parastacidae; genus Cherax; species Cherax quadricarinatus. The sequence continues at coordinate 40,377,685 of NC_069435.1, read as the reverse complement.
TTCCAAGGACCCTGGAGTCACCCCAGTGGTGATCCAAAAAGGAAAAATTGAAAAAGAGTCCTGGAGAACCAAAACACCTCGGATCAAAAGACATGACCGAAACGGTGGAGGGCATCACCGCCAGCCCCACATTCACTAAAACATTAGGTCCAACAGTCCCTATACCAACATAAAACAGAGGCGGGGCATTCAGCCAACACCTAAAAAATGTAGCATACCTTACCTAGGCATGGTCTTTGATGTGTCTACCCCCCTAAATACACACCCACTAGGGAATCCTGATACCTCCAGCTCCAGCTCAACCTGCCCTTCTCCTTTGGGTGGCCCAGATGTTCCATCTACTCGTCTACCGCAAATCACTGCAAATAAGAATAGATAAGCGATCTATACACTACATTGTGCACTTTAAAAACATGAGACAAGGCATTAGCAACCACATTCTCCGCTCCCTTCACATAATGAATCACCAGATTAAGAGGTTGGAGAAACAAGGCCCACCTCGTAAGTCTCTGATTGTGGTTCCTCATTAAGTGAAGGAAACGTAAAGGAATATGGTCACTATACACAATTAAAGGGTGAACTGATTTAGATATATGCACCTCAACATGTTGCACTGCCAACACTAAAGCAAAAACCTCCTCTTCTATGGAGGTATAACTTCTTTGGTGCCTGCTACTTTTTGCTGCGAAGCAGCCGAGTGGGCATTACTTCTCCTGCTCTTAACCCTGCAACAAGGACTGACCCAACCTCTGTATCATTTTGCAAAACCCGGGGTGGGTAACTCAGGATTACACATAAAAGATCTTGGGGTTAATGGCATACAAAAGGTACATGGACAGAGATATTAAAGTTACAAATACGGGTGTGTCCTTGGCACACATGGTCGTGGGAAGCAGATGACGCACCCACTGTTCATTCACACAATTTGCATGTAGTTCATAAAGAGGAGACAAAACCTTATTTTTTAACTGTACCAGGCGGCAGTCAGTGCACGTTTTCAAGGTATCACTAGTGTGAGACCAGTAAAAAACAAAGTCCACGACTCTCGCTGGATACAAACACAGTCTCTAGAAATAAACACTTCACTTCCTTCAAGGAACCTATTTCACCCCAGCTTACATCATGCCAGACCTGCTGACATTTCACAAATCGGAAATCTCTACCTCATGGGGTTTAACATGGCCCATTTTTTCAGCATCCCAAAACTCTTTCACTAAGGTGCACCACGGCTGAGCCAACACTTCAACCAGTCTTTCAAAAGATCCAAATCTTCCACAATCTCTTACAATTTTCCTGCTTACATTATCTTTCTCAGGGACTTTATCCATCATCATTTTGAAGTCACCACACAGTTCCATCATAGCCTTCCAGGACCGGTTCCAGTGCCAATCCCATCTCTCGAGCTTCCAGAATGTGTAGCACCACCTCATAGTCCCACGTAATCCTGGGCGGACTGGCAGACTGGTGCACTAGTGCCATCGACCTCATCTTAGCCAAGAATTTTCTGAAACCGAGAAAAAACACGCCGGGGAAACATCATCATCCTCACGTAGCACATGACTTAATGATTCCAGAGTGCTTCCCCACACGGTAATGAAAGGGAGGGGAATTCCCTCATCCCAGTCCTTCTGGTACTGGGAAAAAACAAACATGCATTGCCCTGAGAGACTGGGAAAACCATGGTGCTTTTCTTTGACTCATAGAATGATATACATTGGTAAATTTAACCTCAAGTAGGCCTCTCAAAACTACATGACATTTCATAAAATATGACGTCTGGGTGATTTGTGCAAAGCCTAAGAGACAAAAATGTTTCACCAGAAATCTCAAAACCACACACACAAAATTATTCAGAAAGGGTACAGACTCTGGTAACCTGTTTAGAAAAGGAATTTATTAATAGACACTGATTATTTAGCTCTCCGTCTTAACACTGAAATGCCATTCCTTCAGAATCTGTAAAAAATACTGACAAAGACACTTTATAGTTTCTGCCGCGTCCACGTAAACACAGGTCCTCTTAAAAAGAGTCTTGTCTCATTTGATCAACTCTGCAAAATAAACACTTGGTAAATTGGGAACCACATCCTCCACGACAACTGATAAATGAATAGCGTTCCGGAGGTCACAACCTTCTGGGCCTCACTCAGCTGCTGCAGAGTCAGGGGATTTTTTCCCACATCAGCACCAAGACCACTTCTCAACCGAGTTCGGTTGAGCCGGTTCATCACTGCTCAGAATCTCCTGCAGGTCAGACTCAGTGAACAGGCTCCCCATGCCCAAACCATCACCACAGTGTACAGAGGGTCACAGTGAGGCACGCTCCTACCTTGTTCCCCTGTTTAGTCCGAAAGCACATTGAAAAATTTTCAGGTACCGTTGCTCCAATTGGGTCATTACCACCTGTAAAGCCGGGTCCGCAAAACCAAACATTCCTCACTTTGAGGAGTCCACAACATTGTTGCCTAGTAGAAGGTCAACTCCTGCAAAAGGTACATCTTCTGCAATACCTACAGGTAGGTACCCAGACTGGTACTCAGACTCTATTGGTCACAGACCGGGCCGCGGGGCGTTGACCCCCAAACCTCTCCAGGTAAACTCCAGGTAAATAACCTGTGCACTGGAGTCCTGACAGGGACTCCAGTTATCCCTTTAAGAAAAATGTCCAATCCGGTGTAGGTGTCATCCGACACTGGCAATACACCCCTGCGAAGCAAGGTGTATGTGCTACAAGTGTCCCTCAAAGACATAACACTCGTGACCCTACCTTCATTTTGGTGTAAGGCCACAGTAGACTTACTTGAATAGACCTTCATCCGAGGGTCAAAGACAGCTGGTCTTCTTTGGATACCTTGGGGCAAAACTGCAATGCAAGCCACATCATGTGTAATCGGTGTATTTACTGGAGAAGCATCTGCCGCAGCTGGTCCCTAAGCATCTTTCGACAATATGGCTGCAGGTGGCCCTGTTTATTGCAATATGTACAGTGATAAGGTTTAAAGGCCCCCTGCCCATCTGACCTAGGTTGGATCCCTTGGTTCTGGGGAACTGGGCTCGTCCCACCTGTTCCTTGTAGTCCTGGACCTGTGATAGCTGACTTAAAACCTCCTCTAGTGGGTACTGGAAAATTAGGGTTATTAAAACCCTTGCGGTTATTAGGCTGATAAATGGGTGGCTTAAACTTCTGAAATTTCTTATTCCTATATGTGGGTGGAGAAAACTTACCATTATTAGTATGTGGGGTGTGGTAACTGCTACCAAATTTTTGGTTAGCTAAAAATCTTTCACCCAGCTCTAAAGCATTATTAAAATCATCAAGATCCTTCTCCTCAAGATATGCCTTAAGTCAGGAGGAACATTTCTCAAAAGATCCTCTAACAAAATTAAGGTAATTACACCTTCATAATTGCCTACCACCCCCTTTGAGCGACACCACCTATTTAGAAGTGACATCTTCTCCTTACCATATTCCACCAAAGACTGCCCTGACTGAAACTTTAGTCCTCTGAATTTCTGCTGGTACCTTTCCGGCAACATTTGATAAGCCAGTAAAACTACCTCTTTTAGCTTATGATAATCAGAAAAGGCAGATCCTTCTAAAGAACTAATAGCCTGTAACCCTTTACCAACTAATTGGATTCTTGCTAATGTCGCCCATTCCTTTTCCGGCCAACCTTGGGATTTGGCCGTACTTTCAAATAACAGAAAAAACTGGTCTGGGTCTTTCTCTAGGAATTTGGGCACAAATTTTATGGCTTTATCCAAATGAAAAACATCTACCCTTGTGTCTGTGGCTGGGCGAGAAGCAAGCTGCCTCTCTTTAGCTCTTTCTTGAGCCCTAAGCTCCTCTAAGGCTCTCTGTTCCTGGATCTTTGTGCGCTCAATTCTTAGCTGTTCCTTTTCTTCTGCAACTAGGGTTAATTTCATTTGTAAAATTACTACTTCCTTATCCAGGTCCCTATCATGGGGATTTGATTCAATGTCACCTTCCAAATGCATGTCACCCACAGAATTTTCACCAGTGTCAGCCATTTTGGGAAATAATAGCACCAAATCTTACTACCAGCCACAGAACTTACTGATATAAAATAATAAAGCACACAGCAAGGTACATATACTGAAGTAGTATATTCACAAGGAGTTGTCATGTGACTCCCTCAAATTAAACAGGATTGTACACAAAAAGAAAATCCTGGCAGAAAAAAAAATAAGAGCTACTGCACCTGCAAAGGTAAATTATTTCCAGAAATTTAGGTAAGCATATCCCCCTAAAAGCAGCAAGATTGTACCTGCAAGGGTAAATTATGCACAAAATATCAAGTATTAATAACACCCTAAAAATCAACAATATGGCACAGAAAGGTAAATGATTTATAGAGTATTAATTAATAATAACACCCTAAAACCAGCAATATTATACAGAAAGGTAAATTATTCACAGGGTATTAATTAATAATAACACCCTAAAAACTAGCAATGTTGCACAAAAATAAATTATTCACAGGTATTAATTAATAATAACACACTAAAACTAGCAAGTGCACACAAAAATAAAATTATTCACAGGGTATAATTAATATAACACCCTAAAAACTAGCAATGTTGCACACAAAAGTAAATTATTCACAGGGTATTAGTTAATAATAACACTCTAAAAACTAGCAATGTTGCACACAAAAGTAAATTATTCACAGGGTATTAGTTAATAATAACACCCTAAAAACTAGCAATGTTGCAAACAAAGGTAAATTATTATTTTAGTGTGAGTGTTATAGCGAATGCTTCCTCTGACATACCCAGTAAAGAATTATTATTGACTTTCCAGGTTGCAAACTTGAATTACCACAAAAATTTGATAATTCTCCCATTGACAGCCCCCATGTTACCAATAATGTGGGATGGCTGGGGGCTTGAGCCTGGTCTAAGCGCAAAGGTAAAAGTTACACACATCTCAAGCCCAAACCGGCCACCCCGGGCTATCCCAGTTAAAAACAGAAAGCGCTAAACCAGTATATGTTTCTTCAAGGGGTTGGTTAACAGAGGTTAGGCAAAAATCCCAATTAGGAAAATATATCTATTTAATCACCATAACATAAAAAACCTTAATTCTACAGCCCCAATGAAGGTCACACAGCTGGCTGGAGGTTCAGCCACCATAAACACTAGGCTTCGTCAGCGTCAGGCCGTCATGGCACCACAAACCTACTTTTCTTACTTCATCACTCATCCCACAGCACCCTGACCATGTCAGTGCCTGGGTTAACATACAGGTAAGCCATATGAAAGCCTTGATGGCTTGAATTGAATAAAACAACAATGAGTGTATTATTGCACTTAACTTAAAATATACAGCAATCTCCGACGCCAGCTTCTACCGCCATCCTAACGTCACGTGACCTCCTCCCCCACACTTACTCTGCGTACCCAAACTTCCTTGGAAAATAAATCACTAACTCCATTCTTTATAATTATAGTTAGAGTACTTTACAGTACCTCCAAAGCACATTATGAATTATAAAATTATTCCTTACAACTACAATATTCATATTATTATGGCACACTTCCTCACTAATATGTACATACGATGTCATGCAGAACCCTGCATAACACATGGCTACTCTAGAGTCACACTACAAGAGTCTTGCCAGTGTCATGTCTACTCTACAGTTAAACTTCAAGGGTCTTGTCAGAGTCATGGCTACTCTACAGTTACACTACTAGAGTCTTGTCAGAGTCATGGCTACTCTACAGTTACATTTCACGAGTCTTGCCAGAGTCATGGTATCTATGTTACCTTCCGAGTCTTTCCAGAGTCATGGCAATCTCATTCACTACAAGAGATTGTAATAAAGTTGGTTAGAATTACCGACAATATGTTAAAGTAAAAGGGCCAAGTGCACTAATGTGACTTTAAATTTTGGCAACGTTTTTGCTCTCCAGGAGCTTTATCAAGCCATTACAAACAATACATGGACACAGAGGGTATATAAAGGCTCAGAGTGAGGTGAATACTAGTGAGGGGACCATGCACTGAACGGGCTCAAAAGTACTTTCACAAGCTAACACCAGAGTCGTCATCGCTTCTAGCACTTCAATAAAGGATATAACCAGGGCAAAATCCAAGCACCAGAACCAGTCAATGCAGGAGTTTACACTATACCCTGTGGAGGCTGTGACAAGATTTACGTAGGTGAAAAAAGCCAGAAAACCCCGACACCCGCCTCAAAAGAACACATTTTACGATGTAGGAACGATAACCCGAACAACGCCTGTGTACAACACCGAAATTCCACCAATCATCTCATGAAATTCAGAGACGCCCAATTAATGGTCAAAGAAACTAATTCCCGCAGACGCAAGTGCCTCGAATCAGCATTGATCGCTGTTTCGAATACAATTAAACAAAACAACGGCAGCTTCACCATCTCCGAAGTCTTAGCAAGAATCCTCCTGAAAACAGTAAACCCTGCCATCACATAGTCTCTCCTGTTATACTACACAAAGCACAGAGAGTGAACACTGAAACAAGCTGCCTCATTCCAGTCTATATTTGTCCAACCTATTTTTATGTTACCCAAGTAATAGCTTTTATATCCTTTTACTCATGTACGAATTAATTGCTCTACCATATTGTATTACTTTTGTCACTACCACTACTACTACTACTACCACTAGTGAACATCGAAATGGTACCTCACTAGTATTCACCTCACTCTGAGCCTTTATATACCCTATGTGTCCATGTATTGTTTGTAATGGCTTGATAAAGCTCCTGGAGAGCGAAACGTTGCCACAATAAATGTCACATTAGTTGCACTTGTGTCCTTTTACTTTAAATACAAGAGACTTGCCAGAGTCACGGCTACTCTACAGTTACACTACAAGAGTCTTGTCAGAGTCATGGCTACTCTACAGTTTCACTTCACGAGTCTTGCCAGAGTCATGGCTACTCTGGAGTTATACTACAAGAGTCTTGGCAGAGTCGTGGCTACTCTACAGTTACACTGCAAGAGTCCTGTCAGAGTCATGGCTACCCTACAGTTACACTACAAGAGTCTTGTCAGAGTCATGGCTACTCTACAGTTACACTACAAGAGTCTTGTCAGAGTCATAGCTTCTATACAGTTACTCTGCAAGGGTCTTGTCAGAGTCATGGCTAGTCTACAGTTACACTACAAGAGTCTTGTCAGAGTCATTGCTTCTCTACAGTTACAAAACAAGAGTCTTTCCAGAGTCATGGCTACTCTACAGTTACACTACAAGAGTCTTGTCAGAGTCATGGCTACTCTACAGTTACACTACAAGAGTCTTGTCAGAGTCATGGCTACTCTTCATTTACACTACAAGAGTCTTGTCAGAGTCACGGCTACTCTACGTTACACTACAAGAGTCTTCTCAGAGTCATGACTACTCTGCAGTTACACTAGAAGAGTCTTCTCAGAGTCATGGCTACTCTACAGTTACACTACAAGAGTCTTGTCATAGTCATGGCTACTCTAGATTTACACTACAAGAGTCTTGTTAGAGTCATGGCTACTCTACAGTTACACTACAAGAGTCTTGTCAGTGTCATGGCTACTCTAGAGTTACACTTAAAGATTCTTGCCAGAATCATGGCATCTGATTTCAAAACAAATTTTGAGAGATGGGTCTCTACAGTTACACTAC
>NC_069435.1:40326849-40369517 GCF_026875155.1 Cherax quadricarinatus | reverse complement strand
ACGCCCCCCTACTTCACTCCATTATAAAAAAAAAATAAAAGGCCGGGTTAAAATAAGTTCTGTAATAATATATCGTGAACCACTTTATTACTAGCTAGATAAAGCAGTTCGGTATATATTATTATCGGGTACAGTATGAATCATCAAAAGTACTCTCTTTGTATTTATTGTATTATATTATATCTTTCCCCCTTTGATTATTATAATTATAATATTATTTATATTATTATTAGGTTAGGCATTATGAATGTGTAACCACTACTGTAGTGACCAATTGGTGGTTCTAGAATTGACGCCACGGGGTCGCCTTCTGGCAGAGTGAAGTCATATATGGAGTAGTTGAGTGAGTCAGTCAGCTCCTAGCTCTGACTCGGTAGGGTCTTCAACCCAAAGCTCCAAAGCTTAACTAAAACTTTATACCAAGTCTATTGTCTTGTCTTTGCCATTAGTTTCCTGAAGTCTGGAAATTTTCATGTCACTTATAAAAGGTAACTATTTCGTTACCCTAGACCTTTCTAAAAGAGTTAAATGGTGAGATTAGTAGATTATTAATTGAAATTATTGTATCATACTCTGTTAATGAGAATTTGAACGTAAGATTGGGTTCCTTGCTGTATAATATTTCATTTATAATTGCTTGTGGTTATTTTAGTTCACTAACCAAATACCAATGAAGCTAAACGATTGGTAATAAAATAAAACTAACAAAAAATTGGAGTTATTTGTGCCCCTATTGTTACGGTGAAGATTAAGTCGTAACAGAGAAGCAGCTTGCTTCTCACCCAGACACAGACACAAGGGTAGATGTTTTTCATTTGGATAAAGCCATAAAATTTGTGCCCAAATTCCTAGAGAAAGACCCAGACCAGTTTTTCCTGTTATTTGAAAGTACGGCCAAATCCCAAGTTTGGCCGGAAAAGGAATGGGCGACATTAGCAAGAACCCAATTAGTTGGTAAAGGGTTACAGGCTATTAGTTCTTTAGAAGGATCTGCCTTTTCTGATTATCATAAGCTAAAAGAGGTAGTTTTACTGGCTTATCAAATGTTGCCGGAAAGGTACCGGCAGAAATTCAGAGGACTTAAGTTTCAGTCAGGGCAGTCTTTGGTGGAATATGGTAAGATGTCACTTTTAAATAGGTGGTGTCGCTCAAAGTGGGTGGTAGGCAATTATGAAGGTGTAATTACCTTAATTTTGTTAAGAGGATCTTTTGGGAAATGTTCCTTCTGACCTTAAGGCATATCTTGAGGAGAAGGATCTTGATGATTTTAATAATGCTTTAGAGCTGGGTGACAGATTTTTAGCTAACCACAAATTTGGTAGTAGTTACCACACCCCACATACTAATAATGGTAAGTTTTCTCCACCCACAAATAGGAATAAGAAATTTCAGAAGTTTAAGCCACCCATTTATCAGACTAAAAACCACAAGAGTTTTAATAACCCTAACCTTCCAGTACCCACTCGAGGAGGTTTTAAGTCAGCTGTCACAGGTCCAGGACTACAAGAAACAGGTGGGACGAGCCCAGTTCCCCAGAACCAAGGGATCCAACCTAGGTCAAATGGGCAGGGGGCCTTTAAACCTTATCACTGTACATATTGCAATAAACAGGGCCACCTGCAGCCATATTGTCGAAAGATGCTTAGGGACCAGGCTGCGGCAGATGCTTCTCCAGTAAATACACCGATTACACATGATGTGGCTTGCATTGCAGTCTTGCCCCAAGGTATCCAAAGAAGACCAGCTGTTTTTGACCCTCGGATGAAGGTCTATTCAAGTAAGTCTACTGTGGCCTTACACTTGTAGCACATACACCTTGCTTCGCAGGGGTGTATTGCCAGTGTCGGATGACACCTACACCGGATTGGACATTTTTCTTAAAAAGGGATAACTGGAGCCCCTTTGTCAGGACTCCAGTGCACAGGTTATGGGTAGAGTCTGCGTACCAGTCTGGGTACCTACCTGTAGGTATTGCAGAAGATGTACCTTTTGCTGGAGTTGACCTTCTACTAGGCAACAACGTTGTGAGACTCCTCAAAAGTGAGGAATGTTTGGTTTTGCAGGACCCTGGTTTACAAGGTGGTAATGACCCAATTGGAGCAACGGTACCTGAAAATTTTTCAATGTGCTTTCGGACTAACGGGAACAAGGTAGGAGCTGTGCCTCCCTGTGACCCTTCTGCACACTGTGGTGATGGTTTGGGCTTGGGGAGCCTGTTCATTGAGTCTGACCTGCAGGAGACTCTGAACAGTGATGAACCGGCTCAACCGGGAAAACTGTTGGAGAAGTGGTCTTGGTGCTAGATGTGGGTAAAAATCCCCTGACTCTGCAGCAGCTGAGTGAGGCCCGGGAAGGTTGTGACCTCCGGAAACGCTATTAAATTTCTCAGTTGTCGCGGAGGATGTGGTTCCCCAAATTTACCAAGTGTTTTTTTTGCAGAGTTGATCAAATGACAAGACTCTTTTAAGAGGCCCTGTGTTACGTGGCCCGCGCAGAAACTATTAAAGTGTCTTGTCAGTTTTTTTTTACAATTCTGAAGGAACGGCATTTCAGTGTTAGAGGGAGAGCTAAATAATCAGTGTTTATTAATAAATTCCTTTTCTAACAGGTTACCAGAGTCTGTACCCTTTCTGAATAATTTTGTGTGTGGTTTTGAGATTTCTGGTGAAACATTTGTCTCTTAGGCTTTGCACAAATCACCCAGAAGTCATATTTTATGAAATGTCATGTAGTTTTGAGAGGCCTACTTGAGGTTAAATTTACCAATGTATATCATCCTATGAGTCAAAGAAAAGCACCATGGTTTTCCCAGTCTCTCGGGGCAATGCATGTTTGTTTTACCCAGTACCAGAAGGACTGGGATGAGGGGAAAATTTCCCCCCCCTTTCATTACCGGGGTGGGGAAGCACTCTGGAATCATTAAGTCATGTGCTACGTGAGGATGGTGATGTTTCCCCAGCGGTATTTTTTCTCGGTTTCAGAAAATTCTTGGCTACGATGAGGTCGATGGCACTAGTGCACCAGTCTGCCAGTCCGCCCAGGATGACGTGGGACTATGAGGGGGTGCTACACATTCTGGGAAGTGGAGAATGGGATTGGCATTGGAACCGGGTTCTGGGGAAAGGGTGATGGAACTGTGTGGTGCCTTCAAATGATGATGGTAAAGTCCCTGAGAAAGATAATGTAAGCAGGAAATTGTAAGAGATTGTGGAAGATTTGGATCTTTTGAAAGACTGGTTGAAGTGTTGGCTCAGCCATGATGCACCTTAGTGAAAGAGTTTTGGGATGCTGAAAAATGGGGCCATGTTAAACCCATGAGGGTAAGGTTTCCGAATTTGTGAAATGTCAGCAGGTCTGGCATGATGTAAGCTGGGGTGAAATAGGTTCCTTGAAGGAAGTGAAGTGTTTATTTCTAGAGACTGTGTTTGTATCCAGCGAGAGTCGGTGGACGTTGTCTTTTACTGGTCTCCCCATAGGTAGACCTTGAAAACGTGCACTGACGCCGCCAGGTACAGTTAAAAATAAGGTTTTGTCTCCTCTTTATGAACTACATCAAATTGTGTGAATGAACAGTGGGTGCGTCATCTGCTTCCACGCCAGTGTTTCCAAGGATACACCCGTATTTGTAACTTTAATATCTGTCCATGTACCCTTTTTTATGTCATTAACCCTCAAGATCTTTATGTGTAATCCTGAGTTACGCACCCCGGGTTTTGCAAAATGATAGAGGTTGGGTCAGTCTTGTTGCATGGTAGAGCAGGAGAAGTAATGCCACGCGGCTGCTTCTCAGCAAAAAGTAGCAGGCACCAAAGAAGTTATACCTCCATAGAAAAGGAGGCTTTTGCTTTAGAATGGCAGTGCAACATTTTAGAGGTGCATATATCTTCCTCAGTTCACCCTATAAGCGTGTATAGTGACCATATTCCTTTACGTTTCCTTCACTTAATGAGGCACCACAATCAGAGACTTACAAGGTGGGCCTTGTTTCTCCAACTTCTTAATCTTGTGATTCATTATGTGAAGGGAGCGGAGAATGTGGTTGCTAATACCTTGTCTTGTGTTTAAAAGATGCACCGATGTAGTGTATAGATACTTAATCTATTCTTATTTTGAAGTGATTTGCGGTAGACGAGTAGATGAACTCTGGACCCACCCAAAGGAGAGGGAGGTGAGCTGGAGCTGGAGGTTCAGGGATTCCCTTAGGTGTGTGTATTTAGGGGGTAGTCACCAAAGGGCCATGCCTAGGTAGGTATGCTACGTTTTTTTAGGTGTTGGCTGGGAAGGCCTCGCCTTTGTTTTATGTTGGTATAGGGATGTGGGACCTAACGTTTTAGTGATTGTGGGGCTGGCGGTGATTGCCCTCCACTGTTTGGGTCATGTCTTTTGATCGAGGTTTTTTGGTTCTCCAGGACTCTTTTTCAATTTTTCTTTTTTGATCACCGCTGGGGTGACTCCGGGTCCTTGGAATGGACATGTAGGTGTTGGCCTGGAGGTCCACCTTTTGGGGGTCTTCAGTTGATGTCTCCAGGGTTTTACAGCCGCAGTCCCACCAACAAGATTTATGATGCCTATCCACCCGTTTTTTTTGGGGGGACTGATATTTTCCCTCTCATGTGCTCTCCTGATTCTCGCCAGAGGGGTGTCATGGGGAACAGTTTTGTTTACTAAAGATTTGCTGTGAGATGGGAGGTGATTAATGTGATGTTTCTCCGGTAGAATTTAATATGTAAACATATGTTTTTCTTTTCTTTGTAACTTCCTGGAAGAAATGTATTACTTTAAGTTTTTTTGGTGCACCGACAGTTGGTCTGCCTTGCAACATACTTTGAACTTGGTGTTTACTTCAATGTAAACATATCGGACGCAGTAATAAGTTTAAGTCCACTTTTTCCCAGTGATATGAACCAAACAAACAGTAAAAGAAATTACTCTGCAGATCATAAAGGACCAAACAAGTGTTAATTGTACCAGAGTTGAAATAAAAGAAGCCAGGTTACTAGGATCCCATGTAGAAAAAGTGTTATGCTTAGATTCCAACTCACATGACAGAAAAAAAGACTTAATTATTGCATCTATTAAGATAAAGTAAGAGGTATTACTTAAACGAGTGTTTTACCAAAAACACGTCAGACCTCCTGTATAGTCAGAAAAATAAGCGGGAGAATTAATGACACAATCACCATGCTTCACACGGGATGGGGAAAATTTTTGTTAGGAAAACAAATGTAGGTCAACTATACACAATCACGAACGAGAATGATCTATCACGATTTCTCAGGGATATCTAATCTTACAGAGAATAACTAAACCAATGTCCAAACCTAAAAGCCTACGTAGTGTAGTGGTATGTTTCGCTCATTATTGTCATATTTTCATTGTACAAATTCTTAGTAATGAAATATCAACTACCTCATTTTGTGATTTTACTTAGTAAGCATAAGTCACTTATAGTAATTTTCTTATTTACTATTGCTTGCTTAAACATTAGTTGAATTGATACTGTCTCTGTCCATATTACTACCTCATTTTTTTAAATATTTCATTGATATTACTTACTAAAATTAATAATTATCTTTTTTACTATAATTCCAATTTACTCTTAACATTTTTGACATTTAATCAACCATTACTTGTCTAATTACCCTTTACCTGTTTTAATTACACCATTACTATTCTTAGAGTACTTCTTAATTACTTGTACTCCATATAACTTCTAGTATAAATACCAGTTGCAATATTGAATGAAATAAACATTACTTTTTTCACTTTTTTGTAATCATTATTAACTTACTAAAATTTTTTTAAACACTATATTTACTTACAGTCAATTTTACTTTTGTACATTTAACTTATTTTAGATTCCATAACATTTTGTTTGCCCAAATTTTCAAGATTGTATATTCAAACTCCAACCTGTAATATTATCCTTTGTACCGTCTACCATCTTATATCATATTATAACCAAGAAATTACCTATTACCCTTGTTTATTTTTACTTTATTCTTTTCGGTACTTTATTGTGAATTATATTTTTGTCAATTTAAATCTAGTTATACTCTATCTTGTCAACAACCTATACCAGACTCTAGTGCAATTTGCAAGTACATTTCAATTGTATTTTATGTTATAAGTTTATATTATAATTCCTACTTAAGATTCTTTTCATATCGTAGTGGACTATATTGTGTGTGCAATTAGTGTTATTTCAATATATTATTGTTCAAGGCCCCTTAACTATCTTTCTGCTAATAGTACCAACTACCTCCATATATTTTTTTTTCTACTTTTTTTTTATTGTTTGCTACCTTAACTTGTTATTTTTACCTTGTCAATTTTAATCTTAGTTAATACTCCTAATTCTTTGTAAACAACCTTGTTAACACCTTAGTACAATTACAATTGAAAGTCTTGCGCTTTTTTATATTATTAGATTAAAACTCAGTTGTACTATAGTCAATACCAACTTCATTATTTAGACCATATTACATTACTAGGAGAGACTGGTGCTATTTTTTAATTTGTATTTTTTATATTAGATTAAATCTTGTTGTGCTATAGCTCATTCTAGCTCAAAACATGACTCCACTAAAGTTTTATATTAGAACTTAGTAGCAATTATTTGATTACCCTTTATTGTTCACAACAAATTATATTAGTCCCTTTATATTATTTAATTTTATATTGACAATTCTAACATTAAGAATTACCTTTTAAAGTACTACATACTATCATTATTCCCAAGTCCATTATTTTGATTCATCACTTTATTTGTTCACACAAATTATTTTAGTCCCTTTTATATTGTCTCTTTATTTTAGCTTTTAAAAAAATACCTTGCTCATTATTTTTACATTTGTTAAATAAATTCAGGTTACTATTTTATTAGCTTTAGAAATATACTTTGTTTTATACTTAAGTATAACTATAAGATTTCCACATTAAAATGGTATAAAATACCGACAGGTATGTTAGGTAAGACAACACATGTCTTACCTAAATCCTGTCGGTATTTTATACCCATTTTAATTGTTCAATCTGTCAGACACTGCAACACATGGGTATTCTTGGTACAGACTGCAATCAACTTCGACAACTTTAACTACATGAGAGGGGCTGGATTGAGAGGGACCTGACTCTCAACATTTGAGTCTACCTCTCCTAGTGGCCTAGTCTCACCTCTTGGCGCTATAAAAAGCTCCCATCCTGGTCACTTCTCAATATTGTTTCATTACTATGGAACAATGCTCTTCTCCAGACTGAGGGATACCACCTCAAACTTTAAGGGTGGGATGGGGACTTGATTACATCGTCTACAAGTATCTTCTGCTTTCATAAACTTTTCTTGGTAACTTGACCGAGGAAGCCTTACTGTGTAGGCGAATCGTTTCTTAATAAAGATGCGTACCTAACTCGTTGCATATGATTGTCTACCTAACAAACTATAGATTCCACTACAAATTTACGATTACAAGCATTGATCCTGATACCAAAAACACTTATTTATTGACTTAAATGATTCAACAGTTACTGTATTACTTACACGCAGACCAATCAAAAGGCACTTTCTCAGAGCCAACAACAAACAATAACTATCTTTAACACTATATCAGATCTTTAGCAAGCATTTTACGATGACCTCCTAGCATTACTAAATTCCTTGCATGCCACTATGTCCATCATTACATAACTGAAACCTGGCTAAAGCCTGATCTACAGATGTCTTGCCATTCATGGTTACACTCCATACACAACTGTAGGCCAGACCAACAAGGGGGTGGCCAAGCTTATATGACTACTCGACTAATAGAATGTATCATTAATACTTGCACAAGGGATGAACATGGGGAATATATAATAAGTAAATTCAAATCCAAAAACCTTAACAAAAACCTCTCACAGTGGTAAACATCTACAGAGTTCCACAATCAAACATTAGCAATTTAGTTCAAAAACCTTAGGAAGTACGATAACGATGCACGCATGAACAAAGATTCACTACTACTAGGTTGACTTCAATATTAAATCTCCTGCAGGACCGGACCCCACGTTACTGAATTCACAAACACAATGAGTAACTGCAATGTTGCTACAACAGTAACAATAAACCTACAATGAGTTACGGAGACTAGTGTTTCCCTACTTGACAATTGGACCAACACCATATACCTTTAAAATCATGCTAAATTACAGATATACCACAGGACCACTACCCTACTCATTTCCTCATTACAAACTCTTGGTAAAAATACCCCAAGACATACTAAAGTCACCTTCAGGACTCACAATGAGGCAGCCATTAATAACTTTCACAACAGCAGTAACAAACATTGGACTGGCACTCTGACTAGAAATCTATACAGATATTCGATGGAATGTTTTAATAATTTTCTAAAACAGACCAATACCTCTATTATCAAGCACTGCCCTAAAAAAAAACTAACAGATGACAGCTAAGAGGGACTGAATAGTCCCTGGCTAACTCCAGCATTCTCATAATACATAAATACAAAAAACCGATATGAAAAAACAGTACAGAATGGGTTCACATAACAAGAGACCAAACAAAAACGTTACTCGTCAATCCTAACCAGCTTGATAAGAAGGGCAAAAAAATTGTATTATGAGAACAGATTATCCAATTACGAGGTGATATTAAAAAAGACATGGAAGACCCTATCAAAAATTTCTGGGATACAAAAAAAGATATCACGAATAGCGAAATAAAATAGCAAAATCAGTATGAACCCCAACTCCCACCAAACAGAAACAGCAACACTCAATGTTTCTTCTCTATAGGACAAAACCATTGCCAATAAAAAATCCCAAGCTCAGATACCCCACCAATTAGGCTACCTCTCTGGCAACTACCCGAACACACTGTTACTAGCTCCGACTAACCCATACGAAGTTTACCCTTATTATCAACGCACTAAAAGAACAAGGCAGGAGATTTTAAATACCTTACCACCCTTTATATACAAAAAAGGTGCACCAAGTACTATCACATCATTGCCAACACTCTTTAAACAAATCCATGATTCCTCCAACCTTCCCTACAGCTTCAAAATAGCATGGGTCACAAGGGTCACCCCGATCCATAAAGGACGGGAGACAAACAGAGTTGAATTAGTATATAGGCAAGTCCTATTTACACCCTCTCTCAAAATCTTCGAAAAATTAATTCAATAAACGACTCTACCTCCTACCTCATCTCCCAAAAAACATTCTCAACCCTGCAATTTGGATTCAGGCCATAATAAAAAAATACTAATATGCTATTTTATAATGCTAGGAACATATATACACTGCAATGAGAAAAAAAGAAAGCTCCACTGGGGATCTTCATTGACTTACGTAAAGATTTTGATTACGTTGACCATGACTTGTCCACTTAATTGTCACACTATGTATTAGAGGGCACTCCCCTTCAACTACCTCAAGTCCATACCTCAGCCAACAGATGCCAATATGTGTACGGCAAATGAGGCAGCTCTTCCGCTCAACCAATTACAGTTGGTTGTCCGCACAGGGAAGTGTATTTGGCCCTCTTCTCTTTCTCCTATACATAAATGACCAACCCCAATGCTTCGCAATTACTCACAAACCCACACTTTTTGAGATGCAATACATACGTCTTCTCTCACCGAGCCCAGTCATGCTAGCCCAATTACTATTAAACCACCGAATTACAGGAAAATATCTACCTGGATGAGGACTCAACAAACCTTACACTAAACATTGACAAAACCTACTTCATTCAGTTTGGTTAGCAGAGTACAGATTGTACCTCTTAACAAACAATAAACAGATCACCTATCACAAACTAACAGAGGGAAATTCTTAGGAATCGCTCGATAATAGACTTCAAATTTCTACCATATACAACAAATTTCTAAGGAAAATTTCCAAGACTGTAGGCATATATCGAAGATTACGGTACTATGTTCCACAGTCAGCCCTCCTGGCCCTTTATCACTCTTATTTACCCCTATCTGGGGCTCAACAACAATTAACCATCTCAGACCACTAATTACCCAACCAAACGCTGCAGTTAGATGATAACAAATTCTCACTACAGCAGCACACTCCACCAATAGTCAAAAACACTCCACCTACTCACCATACAATACATCCATTACTTATTACTGACACCTAATTACATACATTAGAACACTTAACTCTGATATTTAACCTCCCCTCAAACATCTCCTTGCAACCCAACAGAAACACCATGACCATAACACAGCACAGATCACTCCTTTGAATGTTCCTCGTGTCCCATCTCACGCTATGCAAAAAACTCAATGCCATAAAAAGGCCCTAAAATCTGGAATTCATTACCTGTAAATATAAAGAATCACTACTGTTTATAAATTCAGTCTTTCTCAAAGATCACTTACTCACTCAAAACCAATAAATACTGAATAACTGAACCTTTATAAATTGAATATCCTATCATGTTACTCACAATTATATCACACCAAATGTTAAACCTAGGACCCATCTAACTTTGTTTATTTTTTTTAGTACTGCCCTAACAGAATACTATTCTACTGAATGTTACAGCAATGCATTGCAACCATTATGACTGTCTTTTGTAATACTCATTTGTGCCTTTATTGTTATCTGTTTTACATGTTTTATCATGATTACTTCATTGCTTAGTTAATCTTAAGTTAGTTTAAGCAGCCCGTAATGTATGCATATAAGTGGCTTTGGCATGCTGCTACTTACCTGTATTTTTTGTACCTCTGTAGGTATGCTAAAATTACTAAGTAAATAAATAATAAAAATCGGCATTCCTCAGGGGCACTTTTGTACAAAGTTTTCCTTGCTTGTTATAGTTTGCTTGATGTAATTTTAGGTAAAATGCATTCAACGCCAGCGCCTGGCCAGCGCTGTGTTGTAATGGTGCCTTTTCCTTAAACAGCTGTCTAAGAGTTTGACTGTTGAGCTCGTTGGGCATAGAACTTGATCACTTTTATGTTCGGGGGCGCGAGTTTCATATGTCTGCAGTCTGTACCTCAGTTTGTAAATATTTGCATATTTGTAGTACCAAAAGGACTGATGATTGTTATGGTGGTCATTCCCCAGTTATCATTTTCCCAGTTGCCTCAGACTTAATGTGGGAGGCTTTTATTTCTTTTTTTTTTTCTTTTTGCCTAGCGGTGTCCGTAGGGGACCCCGCTAGCAGGAGTGAGGACCTATGGTTCTGGGGGTGGGGTGTGGGGTGTTATGCAGGGGTTCTGCATGACATGTAATTGATACAATATAGTGGAGAATGTGTTGCCATAATATTATGAATATTTATAGTTGTAAAGAATAATTTTAATAATTTATAATGTGTATTTTGGGCGCACTGTAAAGTACTCCTAACTGTAATTATAAAGAAAATTATGTTAATTGATTTATTTTCCAAAGGATGTGGGGTACGGCGGTGTAAGCATGGGTTTGGGGGAAAGTTCACGTGACGTTTAGGATGGTGTGTAGGGCTGGCGTCGGAGATGATGTGTATTTAAGATAAGGTTTGTAGTTGTACACTCATTTGTTTATCCAACTCAAGCATAGGCTCTCATATGGCTTACCTGTATGTTCACCAGGCTCTGACATGGTCAGGTTGCTGTGGATGAGTGATAGAAATAAGAAATGTGGTTTGTAGTGTAATGAGAGCCTGACGCTGACGAAGCCTAGTGTTATGGTGGCTGGACCTCCAGCCAGCTGTCGTGTGTACCCTCATTTTGGCGTTTAGGATTAAGGTTTTTCTGTTATGTTGTGTTATGGTGACTAAATGTATATTTTCCTAATTGGATTTTTGCCTAACCCTCTGTTAACCAAACCCATTTGAAGTAACTCATTCTGGTTTAGCGCTTTCTGTTTTGACTGGGAAAGCCCTGGGTGGCCTGTTTATGCTTGACAAGGCATCAAGCCCCAGCTATCCCACATTTCTGCATAACACTAGCCTATAGAAAACAATCGTACCCCTCAAATGCTGAGGCTCTTTCAAACTGGTCCCTTTGCTGCTGCCGGAGGAAGCGTATGACAGATCTGCGGCAAACAGACTGGGAAAAAATTGTCAATGGTCTCAATGGTCACACCCAAACGTAGAGCCGGGCCATGGAGGGACATAAACAGAATTAAGGGTAAACAGAATTAAAGGTCGGATTCGCGCACCCTTCTCCCTTACATAGGCCGATTATGAGCTAGTCACTACTTGGGCTGCTACATTAGCATGGACAACCTTCCCAGTACCACACAGCGAAATTAAATGACAAATATGATGCAAGGGAGAGAACTTGTTTTGTTTCATGCTCAGCAAGGGAAGATGGACTGTAACACTCCTTTCAGTAACTCTGAAAATTGATGCAGCCAACTCTACGTCGCCCTGGGCGAGGATGTATTACTTACAACATTACTCAGATTTGCTGGTCGAGTACCAGGTAATCCTTTACTTGATTTATATAACATGAGCTATGTAACTGGGGAACCCTCTAAATCTGAACCAAACAGCTCATCATTCCAATCATAAGCCCAATCAAAAAATGCATTTTGCCCATATTCTTAGACTCTTGGCTGCTTGTGTTAAAACATTCGAGAGAATGATTCTTATTTGTTCTCATGACAGAATCAAACTATTTTTGTCTCCCCGTTGCATGGTTTCATGCATGGGAAGGAGCGTGCATCATTTGCATAGGCCACCTTTCTCACTCTGCACACTGACAGCGCATACACTCCTTTCCTTGAACTTAAATCTGCTTTTGATGCAGCCAACCGACTATTCTGTAATCGTTAGTGAACTGCCAGCGTGGATGTTGGAGGATGGCTCTCTGCTGGATTTAAGGTACCTATCCAGCAGGAAAGTCTTCCGTATTGTTCCGTGGCATAGAAGTATAACTAAAGACTTTGAATTAGGAACCCAACAGGGAGGTGTACTCACTCCTACTTATGTTTATGCCTAGCCAGCCCCATCATTATATGATTAGTTTTGGGTGTGTATAATGAATCACACCACCGGATTCTCCACACACAAAACTCCTTATTCACGTACTAGGCTCATGTTCAGGACCTGGGTTGATATCTCTTTGATAAAACATAGATACTCAACAAGCGTTCCTCGACAGAGGGGCACAGCTCGCCAGATCCAGTGCCATGACGGGTCTCTTCTTAGAATATGTAGTAGATAAGTATCTAGGCTGTGAGGTGCACACACTACTTGACCTTGTTGTAACGAGGACTTTGTCGCCAATACAAAGAAAGAATGAGGAGCACTTTAGTTAGTTGTGGCAGGGTTTCCACCCCAGTATGATGCTAATGTTTAAAATTATGAAAATGATGTATCTTGCTTATATTAAAATCATTAGTTGATTATGCTGCGTCACCAACTTGCTCTTTGGTCTGACTGGAAACTTGAAGAGCTGGGAAAAAACTACAGAATGGAAGCGATGAAGATCATTTTAGGATACCCTCGTACTGGCCAAAATTTTAAATATGTAGAAAGAACTTATGATATTCCAAGCATCAGAAATTCGTATTACTGAAAGAAATATCCTAATTGAGTTAATTATGCTAAGGCCCCAACAAGCCCTTTCAAACCCTGCACAGAAGCTCTTCAAACTTTCCTCAGCATTGGTAACACCCCACCAGATGGAACGAAAAAAAACTGGAACCGAGGCTCGAGGCATGACTTCAGATACATGATTCTATGTCAAGTAAGGCAACAGCGCGGCACTTCTCAACTCATGGAATATTAACCATTCCAACTACCATCCCTCCATTTCCGCCCAAAACTACTTCTTAAATCAAACCCAAACTTCGCCTTGTAGTCAAACAGGATGCTTAAGCTTTGTACTGATAACTTAGTCACACAGCACACACCTCTCGCAAATTATTTACGTTGATGGCTCTGTTCACCAGTCCACTGGTGCAGCTGGTAGTGCTGCTGTGTCGTTTACGAGTGATGGCTTCTTAAGAAAGGAAACTGAAGTACACATCAATAACTGGGCCTCTACTCCTTCAGACAGAACTCTTTGCCATACTCCTTGCGCTCAAATGCATCCTTGTATCTATGGCTGACATATTAATTGGTAACTGATCTCGTCATCCATAAATGCTCTCAACTCATTAAGTATAAATTGTAGGCTGCTCGTGTCAGAAGCCCAGACACAGGCAGGTAATTTGTGGACAGTGAGGTCAGAGTGCACATGCTGTGGATTCCATCTCCATTAGTCTACAGATGCATGATAGAATGATGAATTGGCAAAGTTGGTATGTCAATGGTCCAAGTCGGACCCGAAACGTCGTCGTAAAGCTTCTCTCTATTATGTGGGGTTATTTGGTGTATGCTATCAAAGATGGTGTAGATTACAATCTTGGCTTGTCAGTTAGCAGTTTTTGTGAACAATAGTCGAAAGACATCAATTGAAATTTTATTGACTAAGATTCAGGAAACTGACACCAGTCAGTCCATCTTTCATCATTCTATCATGCAGGAGGAGTCACATGTCTATGCTGCATCCAACGAAATAAACCGACTCTTGGATGTCACTACTGACCGGCTCCGGCTGGTCAGTAGTTAAATCACCACCACCAGATGTAGACCAAACGAAATGTAACTTTTCCAGATGGACTATTGTCACACCCTGCGTCATTATGTACATTATGTGCTATAAAATTAATGAATTCAAGGACAACTCACTCAGAAATGTTCAAGATATGTCAAAGTATTTTATCCACAGTGGTATATTACAGACCATTCTGGAAAAATACCCTGACTTTGCTCCCTGTAAATAATGAATTACCACGTACGTTGTGTTGTTGTTTACCACCTAAATTGTACTCACCTAGTTGAGGATGCGGGGGTCGAGTACCGGAGTCCTGGCCCCGCCCTCTTCACTGATCGCCTTACTAGGTCACTCTCCCTGAACCGTGGCTTTATCATACCTCTCTTAAAAAGTATTGTATGGATCCTGATCCTCCACTACAATCGCTTCCCAAAACTATTTCCACTTACTGACTACTCTGTGGTGAAGAAATACTTCCTAACATCCCTGTGATTTATCTGTGTCTTCAACTTCCAAATGTGTTCCCTTGTTACTGTGTCCAATTCTGCGAACATCCTTGTCTTTGTCACACCTTGGTCAATTCTTCAGTATTTTGTATGTCGTTACATGTCCCCCCTATCTCTCCTGTCCTCCAGTGTCGTCAGATTGATTTCCCTTAACCTCTCCTCGTAGGACATACCTCTTAGCTCTGGGACTAGTCTTGTTGCAAACCTTTGCACTTCATCTAGTTTCTTTACGTGCTTGGCTAGGTGTGGGTTCCAAACTGGTGCCGCATACTCCAATATGGGCCTAACGTACACGGTGTACAGGGTCCTGAACGATTCCTTATTAAGATGTCGGAATGCTGTTCTGAGGTTTGCTAGGCGCCCATATGCTGCAGCAGTTATTTCAAAGTTTATTCTCTATAAGGATTACAATGCTGAGTTTACAGAAATTTGGTTATTGTGTGGTTTACATGTAGTAAGATAGTGATTACAGAGTGTACCACTAGAACGCTTAGCATGGCTAGGCATTTCGGGCAGACTTAGTTTTATTCTTAATTGTAAAATATTACAAATTATGAGGTAAGTTGGTATTATAGCTAAGTGACTAAAGACTAGTTTGTGAGTTTAGCAATGTAAATGCTTTTGTTTTGGCACAGTATTGGAGTATCACAGGAGATTCATTATTTTAAGATATTGAGATTAATATTTCTGTTTAGGTCAAATGAGTAGTGAGTGTAAGTGTGAACCCACCAGGTGTGGTATTCGTTTGTAGTTAGTTGTGGGGTGTATCAGGGAGATAAGATCGTTTTCTAATGGTTATAGTTTTGAAGGTGATGAATGTGTCTGCAGTTCTAGAGTTCTCAGGTAGGTATTCCAGATTTTAGGGCTTTGAATTCATTGAATTTTTGTAAAGGTTTAGTCGGGACACGGGGAATGTCGTAGAGACGTTAGAAGATGTTGTGTCTGGGGTTATGCCTTGGGTTCTGTCCCAACTATCAAGAAAGCGTTTTCGAGGTCAAGGTTGATATTGGAGTTTAAGGTCCTGTAGATGTAGATTGCACAGTAGTAAGTGTGGATGTACTGAACAGGGGGGGGTAAGTTTAGGTTATGAAGAGTGGGGGGGTGTGTTGCCAGGGATGGGATTTAGTGATATACTTTACTGCAGCTTTTGTTGGTTATTATTGCTTTAGGTGTGTTGACTGCAGTTATTCCCCAAGCACAAATAGCATAGGTGAGGTAATGGATAAATAAGTGAGTGGTTATAGTGAGAGATGGGGGGGCATTTTTGCGGCACGTAGTATCGTACTTGGAGAGGATCCCAACCGTTTTGGATACTTTTTTTTGGTTATGATTGCTGGATATGGGTGGCTGAAATTCAGGTTGTTGTCAAGGTATTAGCCTAGGAATTTGCACCCCATTATTTCTGGTAATTAGGAGTGTTGTCAATTTAATGTTAATTTGTGATCTCCTGCTCTGCTACCAAACATATATAGGTAGGTTTTGTCAGTGTAAGCCGTAAGTTTATTGGCTGTCATAAGGTCGATATTTTGATTCAGCTCCTCATTCACAGTGGTGGTTGTGGGTGCAAGATTAGGGTTGAGAGATGACATAAGTCGTGTCGTCAAGCAAAGAGAATGGGGTGTTTCAGGGTTGGGGATACGTTTGGAAGGTTCATTGTGTATATGAGGAAGAGCAGGGGGACCCTAGGAACCATTCCCTGCGGAACCTCAGTATCAAGTGGGCCGTGTTGTTTGTGATGCTGTTTGTCTTTAATTGGTGACATACTGATACCTTATTAGTAATGGTAAGATTTGAAATAAGCCAAGCGCATGGCCTCTTATAAGTATAGATCAAGTTTGTGGAGTAGGGATATCTGGCCTACTTGCGTCAAAGGTTTTCTTAGGTCAATAAAAAATTCTAGTGGATATTCTTATTTTCCAATGCTGTGTATTGTAAAAGCAGGATCTAGCATTTTTATGATTGCATCATTTAGTGCTTTATTTTTCCTGAATCCAAAATTGGGCAGGGGTTATTGAGTATGTTTTGAGCCGTTATAAATGAATACAGTTCTCCTTGTGCACGAGTTTCTCAAAGGATTTTGGATAGCAATGGTTAAGTTAGATAATTTGGCTATAGTTGTTTAA
This sequence comes from Cherax quadricarinatus, assembly GCF_026875155.1. Taxonomy (NCBI): domain Eukaryota; kingdom Metazoa; phylum Arthropoda; class Malacostraca; order Decapoda; family Parastacidae; genus Cherax; species Cherax quadricarinatus. The sequence goes on along the minus strand of NC_069435.1, from coordinate 40,352,330 downwards.
GTCTGTAGGGTCCCACCCTGGTTATGTTATTGGTGTTGTAACCACTTGCCATCTTGAATAGTTTCGGGAAGGTGCAGTTCTAGTGACTTGTTATAAAGAGTATGAATAAGCTATGGCAAAAGGACATGGGCGCTCGCTTGTACAGTAATTGGTGGTGGGACATGAGACCAGGGATTCCCGAGTTATTTTTAAGTGAACTATATAATCTCGGTGCTTCCGTGGTTCAGTTTGCGTGCAAGATAGAAGGTATTAGGGAAATTCCCATCTAGATAGTCCCCGGCATGGGCATTGGTATGTGGGATTATACTGGCGAGATAGATTCCTATGGTTTGAGAAAGAAGGTCGTTTATTTGTTAGCTGTGTCAGTGGGGATGGTTAGTAGTGTTTCATTAGGTTGTTAGGACAATTTATTCTTCGTGGTTTTCTCAGTTTGTGGGTCCCTAGAATCTGAGGAGAGTGTTTTCCAGGTCTTTTTTATATTCCCTCTAGTGTCTGTTGAATCCTACTGGGAGTTAGTATAGTGTTTGGCATTTCTTTATTACTTTGGTGAGGGCTGATGAATAGTTGTTTAAGAATATCTTTGTGTATTAAGCTTGTCTATATTGCTTTTATATTGGTGTTTCTTGTTCAATGGATTTCAGAATGGTGCCGGTTAGCCAATGGGCAACCAAGCCGTTTGTTTGTGATCTGTTTGTTTTTTATAGGACAATGTTTGTTGTATAGTCTAAGTAATTTGTTAAGAAAAATGTCTGTCCAGTCATCATACCATTGACCTTGGAGAATTCTGTAGGCCAGTCAACAGTCTCTAGGTCAGCTGTGAACTTCCTTACTGAGGCCTCGTCATGGAGTCTAAATGAGACTTTGTTGTATTCAAGTGGTGGTTTACTGATGTTTGTCAGGAGGAAGTAGGGTAGTGGTCTGTAGTGCTATCTGTGATTATCCCTGATTTAAGGGGGGCTAGTATATTGGTCCATATGTGGTCTATTATGGTTGCACTTGTCTCAGTGAGCCTGTTGGTTTAGTTATTGTTGGTATGAGAAGTGTGTTGTTCATATTGTTGATGAAATCAGTTACAGGCTGATCATCTAGTAAGCCAAGATTGATGTTGAAGTCTCCAGCTAAGAGAAGGTTTGGGGCTTATTCATTTGTCTGTTTGTTATTAGTGACTTTAATTTCTCACTGAAATTTGGGATGTTTGTGTGAGGTATCGGTAAATGGCACCAATTGTTATAGGCGTCTTAAGGTTTTTTACAGTAAAATTAGCAAAAATGTATTCCCCATATTTCATCAGTAAAGCAAGTGGTGCTAATACAAGATAATTGGTTAGAGTAATAGATTGCAATACCCCCCCCCAACTTTTTTTGGTGAGTTGTGAATTGCTGTTTCGGGTAGAGGGTAGTATCTATTGTGTCCTGTTAAGCCAGGTTCAGTAGAATAATGCAGGAGAAGGGTTTTTTTAGTGATTCAAGGAGTGTAGGAGGTCTCATAGTGTTTTGCTTAAGGGCCCTGATGTTGTAGTTAAGTACTGATGATTTTGATTGTTTAGGATATTTGGGTTTGTGTGCTGTGTAAAAAAAAGGCTTACTTTCCAATGGGTTTTTGATTGGGTGTCGATTATGGAGGTTAGATCAGGGTCAAAGGATCAATCATCTTCTGGGTTTAAATTAGGTTTTTTTTAATCCTGATTTGTGTTTTGGTTTTAGTACTGATATTGTAGTGGGGGGAAAAGTTTGGGGAAAAGGGATAAGCTAGAGTATTTTGGTCTGTAGAGTATATATCCCTATACACAAATGAAAATTGATGTTTTCTATGTGTTGTGCTGGAATGAACTAAAGTACAAACTAGGTAAAAACTGTAATATAAAAATACAAATTAAAATAGAACAACACTCTCACTTGAATTGCCCTAAAGGTCTAATAATGACTTTTGGGAGCTTGTTTTTTAGCTGAATGAGCTATGTACAATGGTTTAAATTTTTAATAATATAAAAATACAAATTAAAAATAGCACGTCTCTCACTGTAATTTTCACTATGGTCTAAAATAGGAATTTGGTATTACTATGTATTAAGTTAGAATGAGCTATGGTACAACTGAAAATTTTAAATTTAAAAATATAAAAAATACAAATTAAAAATACACCCGTCTCTCATAGTAATTTTTTTTTTATTTTTTTTATTTTTAAAAGGACAGTAAAGATTAAAAAAATAAAAGAACCAATTATTAACCGTTTGAAAATACAAAGACCCCCCATCAACCCCCTAGCATACCACAAGTGTTACATTCTTTTGTTTAAAGAAATTTTCCTACCGAACAATAACGACAGGATAACACTGCTAGAAAAAAATCAACAAATTTTTAAACCCAAAATTGCCCTTTTTAAGTACAGTAAAAACCCCCTTGCACAAGTACACGATGTATGATGCAGCAACGAAAGGGTAAATTTACTTACAATAATTAAACAAAAGGCTAACCCAACCCTACAATAAAATTCAAGACATACCACATAATTATTCCGCAAATAGCAGGAAACTCTTAACATAATAAAGAGCGAGAGAGCTCCAGCACCGAAACAAAAAATTAGCAAAACCAAAAAACCCAAAATTTATGTCTGTGTCCAATAAATCCCCCACAACTCGGTTACTATTAGACCCCTTCACATAGTGCACAATAATTATTATTTAACCATACAAAAAATTTTAAAATTATAAGAACATTAATTTAAACATTAGGCAAACCAAAGCCGACAATAAACATTACATTGGTACATATCACAAAGAAACTCCCCACATATAACTCTGGGCAGGAAACACCCTCAAGTAATGACATAAATTATTACGCAAGTATCAACCCATACAACTAACAAACTCCTAACATAAGGTATCTAAAAATGTTTTCTGGTACAGGACATAAAAACCCTTATCTCCCTATTTGAAACACTAGTACATCATTGCTGATTTTTTTTTTTTGTTTTTTTTATAACAGTCTAAAAAGATAATATATAAAAACAATAATTAGCATTAATATAATTCTCATGCCTAAAGACTCGCCGCACTTACTTCGTGCCGGCTCATACTACACCCAATCCTTTTCCTATTATCAAATGTTATTATATTGGGCGTTATCTGGGGTATAAAAATTCCTCATGCACATACAGTAGTGATAATTAAAATTATTGACATACAGGTCGTACATGTTACATCATTGTTTTTTCACAATAACACCATTGAACAAAACCAATTTCAATCTCACAGAAACCCCATTTAGGCATCGCACAATAAACTTGTCCCATCCTAACCTAATACCTCACTATTCATTATAATTCAATATCATTAACATAAACATGATTAGGTTCATAGAAAATGGTGTCAGTATATGTGATTATAAAATTGACCTAAGCCAAAGATATGATTTCATATATAAACATAGCAGAAAATTTTTCACACAAAGCTAACTGTGCAGGGTCACTGCACTTCGCAAACATAAGTTATACACGATTCAAGTTAACTTGGGTGTTATTCTTAATCATAATTTGCTCTACCGAGATCCAAGGTTTAGTCAGCATGGTTTTTAAGGTTATCCTGTATGCAGGGAACATAACCTAGATTCTCCACAATCCTCATTCATCTCCCTTCTCTCTATTCATAACCTACCCATCCACACTCAAAGAATCCTAAACCAACACCACCCTCTTGTTGTCCACGGTTAGGAGACCAACCCTGTGCCCGCCCCCGGGTTCATGGAGGAGATGGCCCCCCACAGTGAGATTCCGGTAACCCTCCGAAAAAATAAAAAAGCTAATACCAACTCCCACCATAGATTGCCTTTTCCTACACATAGGTTCTATAAAATCTCGACCTGCTAACGCTTTTATCATCAACTTCTCCCCCTTTACCTCCCTCATCCCCAAGATACATGTAAATATTCCGTATAACATACATTAAGGCTCTACCCACATTCACCGGCACCCCAGTTACATCCACATTAAGGCCCGAGGAATGGCCATTCCCCCCCCCACCTAAAGTCTGATACTCTCAACATCATAACCCTCACCCCTCAAAGAGGGGACAAAAATATACCGCATGAAAAGCCGTTTCGATGTCCCCACCAATGCTAAGCATGAGTCCTCTCTCACAAGATCCATTTTATATAAAACACATCCCTGAGGCAATATTCCCATCAGAAAAACGATATACTTATCTCTGTACCTCGTGTGTTTCTAGAAGCAAGGCCAAACTTCCTCATATGCTTATCCAAGTCCTATGTTGGATATTCAGCATGTCACTGTATGGACACCCTTGACTACCACAGCACCCACCATTCGTTGGACCTTTAACGTGGACACTGTTTATCATGTTTTAAACCCTCAACATATCCTCACTAATACCGCAAATTCACTTCCCTCTACCACCATCTTGTTGCATCCTCATTACCCTACCTACCTTACCTCCTTGTTCCCCCAGTCCCGGATATCTGTGTTTAGATATAAAGCCAGTACTCTATGACCAATGACTCGCCAAGACCCAGTTCTCCCTCCGTCATAACCACGTCATTGCTCAAACCATGCCTCCCTTAACCCCACAATACCTTAGACCTTCCTCTGGTTTTCTGCAATATCCTCTGCTCTTAAAGGAACACCTCAAGCCACTCCCCTCACCTTATGTAAACCAGAGAGTTGACACTATACTCGCTGCTGTAATGTTACGTCCCTAGCCCTTAGCCCCTAGCCTACCCAAATCCCTGTCGTACTAATTCCGAATTTATCTTCCTACTCTCAGGCACTTCCGCATGTTCCATTCCACAAACCTTTATCGTCCACTACTACCATACCAAAACCTACCCAAGTCCCTCCCAACCAATCACCCACCTATAATAGTCTCGACTTCTTTAAATTAATCTCTCTTACCCGTGGCGTCCCCAAAAATCTGAATGATTTCCACAAACTTTCTTGATCTTCTCATGCCTTACCAGCACGTAGTATCATCTACGTACCTCAATCACCCCCCGCCCACCCCCCTTATCCCATGTTCTTTTCTTCACCTCATCCACCAGCATAAAATGGATTCTGTACGCAAGGCAAACAATAACTGAGAGAGTGGAAGCCCTGCCTCAACTCTCTCCTTCAGTTCTGGGTCCCCTAACATACCATTATCCTGTACCCTAATAACGGCTCCCTCATACAAGGTTTGCACCATCTCACCACCATTCTCCCCCATACCCAACTGTTCCAAACAAAACTTTTAAGAAATCCCTATTCACACAAATCTTACGATTGCCCAATCTAATCCAAGTATTCCCCCTCCGGTGCTGTCCTCAATAAATTCTTATGTGACTATGCCCGTCCCTCATACTTCTTTCCCGGAATTGCCAACTGTCCCCCATGTACCATGATCCTTAAAACCTTTTTCAGTCTATTGCCCAGAATTTTGCATAAATTGTTATAATCTGCACACCATTAATGGATATGCTATATTAATCATTCTATACTTTCCATCCCTTCTTCTTCGGCACCAACTCTATCGTCCCTGTTTTTGGGTCTTCCCCATCTCCACTGTCCAACATATGATTCAAGACTACACTAACCCATTAACTAATGCATTCTCCAAATAATCTCTATAAAATTCATGCGGTATTCCATCAATGCCCGGGCGTCTTACCCTGATATCCCGTAAACCGCCTCCCCCACCTCCTCCTCACTAATACTACCCTCAGCATTTTCCCGGGTCCTCTTGTCCCAATTCATTAGTATTCTGCATAACCCCAAATACCTCATCACGACAACTCTTGTTCCTCCTCATTTCTCCTAAACCATAATCAGCTAACCACTAAATATCATCTGTATCAGTAAGACCTTGGACCCACCACATATCCTCCCCCCCCATCAGCGAGCACTAGATAATGCGCAATGGTAGTCCATCTGACATTCCCTAATATTGTCTCTGGACATAACATGAGGTCGACAACCCTTTAACACCTCCTCTAATCCTGCCTAACTACTAATTGCTTTAAACCTTTCATATGCAATCCTTCAATCCCCTACTCCTTAAGCCATCACCTCACCTCGCACATCTTCCCTTCCCCCCCCGTCGTAAACAGCATTTAGCTGTACAATCCAGGTAGTTTTGCCAAAACCGATCTCCACCTAGCTGTTCCTTTCAGTATCCTAAAAAAAACTCTGCTATTGCTGTCTTTGCCCGCATCTCCACAGTCAAGCAAATCCATCCACCATCCCTACCCTCCAGCAAATGGTCTCACCATTCTCATAGGATGAGCCTTATCCCTCTCCTGCAGAAGCCTCACAGTCAATTTCCAATACCCCAGCATTTTGCGTACTCTTACCATCCACCCGCATGATCAGCTCATCACCGCCCTGGATCGAAAAATCGACATCAAAAGCCTCACTCTCTCCACACCAATCCTGTCATCACATTTATCCTATCTATCCCCGACCCATAATCCCACGAATTTGAACGTGTGCTCCACCCCCATACTTCCCCCCTACCACCACATCTACACTCCCCACATCCCTTAACACAACCCTTAGCGCACCTAAAAAACATTCCTGCCCCCCTCAGGGTCACATCACCATTAATCACACAGTCCAGTCACCTCCAAGACTGTTATAGAAGGTAATCCTCGCAAATAAAACTCAAAACTATCACGTACAAAAATCAACTCGCGCACTTCACATGGTTGACATGGCCGGCATATATACACCAATGAAACATACTCTCCCCACCCCACTTTGCCCATCTACCCTTAAACCCTCCTCTCCCCCCTCCTCCCAACCCATGACACGCAATGGGCTGGTCATCCTTTTACAGTAACTGCTACCCCTCCTTTTTATTTGCAAATGCATTACTGACAAACATTTTATAACCCCTCAAATCTCATTCATCCTTAACCTATGGTTATGCTCTGCCAAAATACATACTTCCACCAGTCAACCTTGTAAAAAACACTCTAACCAAACCACTTTTACCACCGATTTAAGCCATTGACTTTATTGTGACCACTTTGAATTTGCCAGAAGAGGGGGTTTACCCCTATGCCGCTGTATTGTACTACTTCACCTTTCTCAGTTCCTGTACCATTTTTGTATCCTTTTTTCTATCCTGTCCACAAGCCCTCCTTGCCCCCCCCACTGATCTTCCCGGTCACCCCCTCACCTGCTGGCCTTTTCCCCTACGAACTACCCATGACTTCTCCCGGGTCTTGGCCCAGGTGTTAAAACTCATCTTGGTCAAGAGCACCGCAGTTCTTTTTCGTGAGCTCTCACTCAACACTTTCTACGTCCTGCACGTCCTCCTGATGGATTCCACCACCACTTCCATGTCCTCTCTGTCATTCCTCGGACCCTTCACCTGTCCTGTGCTAACCATCAGTGCATCTCACTTGACTTCTCAGGACCATCTCCCCGGACACCTTCTCTTCGAAAACTCTGCAGGAACCGCTTCAGACAGCTTCTCCTGGGTAGAATCTTCCACGTCCACCCGTCCCTCAGGCGATGGGGGCCCCTCCCCTGTCACCTTTCGGAGGTAACACAGGTACCGACCGTCGTTACTTCCCGTTTACTTCTTCACTCCATCTATCACTCGTCACTGCTTCCTCCTCTCGCAACTCTGGCATTTCTATCACATGGGTCTCTGCTCCACTGCCAACGTTCAGGTGCCCTGGTAGGCTGCTTTCTAGGGACTCTGTGCTGCCATATGTTACATATAGAGCTACATAGTCGAAGGTCTTTCTCTGGCGGCTTTGGTGTACAAAGACTTGCGTCATGGACTCCACAGCATGATCATAGGACGGTATTGGCCTAGCCAACGTCCATTTTGAGGGTATAGAACCCTCAGGTCTTCCCTTATATGGCCCCTCTGTCCATACTCCATCGTTGCCGAAATGGACTTTTCCGTTGTTATGGAATACTCGTATTACTATACGCCGTTCGCTCGAAAGGGCATTTATCACCTTCACACACGTGTAGTACATGGTTACGTCATGCAGGCAACCTCACTGCCGAGTTTCACTGTCACCTTCCTCTCTGGTACTCGTCAACAAGTCTGTCGTAGACGCGGTATGATTCGTTTCAGGAATACTTGTTCATCCCATTTAAGGCACGCCATAAATTACTCGTCTGGGACACCAAGGGTCCTGATGATAGCAGGCAGCAATGTATGATTTAGTAGTTCCAGTAAGTGTGCCACGTATCAGCTGTATACAAACAGTGTTAATCCTCTGTCCCACTCGGTACGCCATTTTGTCTACTAGTTGCTAAAGGTCACCACCAGAGGGCAGGTGTAGCTACTAGGTGTGCGTCCTCTCTCCCCGGAGGTCGAGAGACGAATTCTCACTAGTAATTGCACTATGGTCTAATATAGTCAATTTGGTATTGACTATGTATTGAGCTAGAAAGAGCTATAGTACAACTAGGTTTAGTCTAATAATATAAAAATACAAATTACAAATAGCACCAGTCTCTCACTAGTAATTGCACTATGGTCTAATATAGTGAATTTGGTATTGACTATGTATTGAGCTAAAATGAGCTAGAGTAAAACTGTGATTAATCTAGTAATATAATAAAGGCACAAGACTCTTAATTGTAATTGCACTAAGGTCTTATATAAGTTGTTTACAAGAATTAGAGTATAATTAGATTTAAGTTGACAGGATAAAATACAGTTCCTGACTATGGAACTGAACTTCTCCAGGCCGAGGGACTGACAACCTCAAATTCTACGACTTTAAGGGTGATGGACTGATTACATCGTCTTCACATCTCTACTGTTCCTGCCTACTTTCTGTATTCGACTGAAGAAGCCTACTGTGTAGGCGAAACGTTTCGGAATAAAGTTGTCTAACTGTTGCATATGTGTCTTACTTAACAATTAAGTTTTAGTTGATGTGCGCTTCAGGAGCTGTGCCTGGTGTTATACTCGCCCCAAGATCTTTTTCCTTGAGTGAGGTTTGTTGGCATCGGGCCCCCTAGACTGTTCTCCGCTGCGGTCTTCTTTGCCCTTCCCCAATCTTCATGACTTTGCATTGGTGGGAGTGAAACTCCAGGGCCAATGTGGGACCCAGGCTGCAGCCTGTCCAGATCCTTTGTAGTTCTGCCTGGTATTCGATCGAGTGAAATTCTTCTCATCAACTGCTCGTCTTCTGCAAACAGCAAACAGGGTCACCTCCGGTCTATTCCTTCCGTCTAGTCGTTCACAAAATACCTGAAACTGCACTGGGTTCTAGGACTGACCCCTGTGGGACACCGTGGTAACAGGTGCAACTCTGACACCTCGCCACGTTACCAGGACTCGCTGCTGTTTTCCTGACAGTATTCCCTGATCTTTGTAGTGCCTTCCCTGTTAATCCCTGCTTGGTCCTCCAGTTTTGGGCACCAATCTCTGGTTGTGGCAAACTTGTGTCAAACGCCTTCTTGCAGTCCAGGAATATGCAATCCACCCACCCCTCTCTCTCTTGTTTTATGCTGTGACCATGTATAGCTCAGGGGGTTTTGTGACACAGGATTTCCGTCCCCGAAACCATGTTGGCTGTGTTGTGAGATCATTCCTTTTAGGTGTCCCCCACTTTTCCTATAATCTTCCCCCTGTTTTTTGCTATATAATGTCGTGACACTGGTCTGTTTTTAAATGTTTGTCTGTCCCCTTTTTAAAAGATTGGGGCTACATTTGCTGTTTCCCGCCTCAGGCAATCCCCTGTTTCGATGAGTATTGAATATTGTTGTTAGGGGTCAAAATAGCGCCTCTGCTCCCTCTCAAAAACCCCTGGGGATGTTATCTGGCCCCTTGCCTTTTAGGTTCTAGCTCACCCAGAACCTCTTCATTCTTCCCCCGGTTTGTGCACTGTGTCCAGCACAGGTGGTGTGCCCCCCCCTCCGTCTTTCTGGAGCCCCTTCTGTCTCCCCTGTGAAACTTTTTGAATCTCTTGTTGAGTTCCTCACATACTTCACGGCTCATTTCTGTCTTCCTCTTCCTTCCATTAGCCTGGATTACCTGGTCTGGACTGTTGGTTTTCCTCCTGATGTGGCTGTACAAACAGTTTCGGCGTCAGATTTGGCGTTCGCTGCTATGTCATTTTGTGTGTGTGTGTGTTGTGTGTGTGTGTGTGTGTGTGTGTTTGTTACTACCTACACACCTTTTGTGGATGAGGTTGTCGCAGTCTTAGCTCTCCCCGCTGTTCACGGTGTTGCTACTGGGCCCTTCTCTCCCCGTCAGTGAGCTTTATCAAACTCGTCTTAAAAACTGTGTATGGTCTGCCTCCACTACGTCATTTTCTAGGAATTCCACTGCCTTACAATACTCTATGACTGAAAAATACTTCCTAATATCTCTCTGACTCATTTGTGTCTTTCCAACTTCCAATTGTGTGCTATGTTTCTGTGTCCCCTCCCCTGGAAACATCTGTCTTTGTCCACCTTGTTCTATTCACGCAGTATTTTATATGTCGTATCATGTCTCCCCTGACCTCCTGTCCTCCAGTGTCGTCGGCGATTTTTCCCTTTAATCTTTCTTCATAGTTCACACACACAAGACCCATTCCCCTTATTCTGGAAACTAACTTGTCGCAAAACTTTGTACTTTCTCTAGTTTCTTGCGTGCTTTATCAGTGCGGGTTCCAAAACAGGTGCTGCCTGCTCCAGTATGCCTGACAATACACGGTGTGACAGTTTTTGAACGATTCCTTACTAAGGTATCGAATGCTGTTCTCAGGTTTGCCAGGGCCCGCCCATATTGCTGCAGCAGTTATCTGATTGATGTGTGCTTCCGGAGACATGCTCGGTGTTATACTCACCCAAGATCTTTCTCCTAGAGTGAGGTTTGCAGTCTTTGGCTACTAGCTATTCTTGTCTGTGGTCTTCTGTGCCTTCCCTATCTTCATGAACTTGCATTTGGCAGGATTAATTCGAGAAGCATTTTGTGGACCACATGTCAGTCTGTTCCAGGTCTCTTGAAGTCCTGCCTGGTCCTCATCGATTTAATTCTCCTCATTAACTTCACATCATCTGCAAACGGGCACTTCTGAGTCTAACCCTTCCATCATGTCGTTCACATATACCAAAAATAGCACTGGTCCTAGGGCCCGACCCCTGTGGGACCCGCTCGTCACAGGTGCCCACTGTGCTACATCATTACGTATCAAGACTCGTTGTGTGCCTCCCTGTCAGGTATTCTTTTGGATCCATTGCAGTGCCCTTCCTTGGTATAACGGACTGATGCTCTTAGCTTCTGCACTAATCTCTTTTGAGGAACTGTGTCAAGGCCTTCTTGCAGTCCAAGAAGATAGATGAAATCAACCACCCTCTCTCTCGTGTCTTCTTCTGTTATTTTATCATTACACTCCAGAAGGTTTGTGACACAGGATTTGCCTTCATGAATCCGTGCTGGTTGGCATTATTATACTCTTGTTCCGTTCCAGGTGCTCCACCATTCTCCTCCTGATAATCTTCTCCATAATGTTTGCATACTATAACGTCAATGACACAGGTCTATAGTTTGTGCCTCTTTCTGTCTCCTTTTTTAAAAATGGGAACTACATTTGCCAGCTTCCATACCTCGGTAGTTGCCAGTTTCCAGGGAGGGTTGAAGATTGTGGTAAGTGGCATTTGCACAAAACATATTGCTCCCTCTCTAAGGGACCCACGGGGAGATGTCCGTGTAGGGCCCTTAGCAGTTCTTCACCTCCTCCTAATCTGTATTTATGTCGTTCCAAACCACTTTTTGGGTGTATTCCTTGCTGGTGCCCCATCTGGTCTGTCCCCCAGAGTCCTCCTGTCTCTACTGTAAATACTTCCTTAAATTCGTTGTTGAGCTACTCACATACCTCTTGAACGTTTTCTTGTTGAGTTCTCACCTTCTTTCCTCAGCCTTATTCACCTGTTGTCCTTGATGTTGTCTTCCTCCTAATGTGGCTATACAGCGTTTTCAGGGGGGGGGGGTGGGGGGGTTTTTTTTTTTTTTTTTTCCCCCCCCCCCCCCCCATGAGTTTTTTGGGGGAAAAACCTTTTTTTTTTTTTTTTTTTTTGTTTTCCGCGGGGGATTTTATTTTTTTTTTTTGTTTTTTTTTTGGGGGGGGGGCTTTTAAAGGTCATTTTAATACTGTCGCTGGGCCTCCTCTTATCTGTGCATACCTCGTTTCTGGCTCTTCTACTAATCTCCTTGTTTTCCTGGGGTTCCTATGCTCCTGTACCTTTATTCCATTCTTGTTGCACATAGTTTTTGCTACCTATACTTCTGGTAAACCAAGGACTCGTTTTTGGTCTTCCTATTAATTCTGTTTCCCTTGGGGAACAAAACTTTCCTCTGCCTCCTTGCCCTTTGTTGCCACATTATTCCATCATCTCGTTTACTGATTTTCTACCATTTCTCTGTCCCACTGAACTCTGCAGAAAGCTTCTCATACCTGTGTAGTTGCCCCCTTTTATTGTTTGGCCTGTCCCCTCAGATCTGTTACCTCTCCACTTGTAACTCTATTATATAATCAAAACTCAGAACCACGTGATCGGCTAGCTCCAAGGCCTCTCGTAAGTGATGTCCTCAATGTTCTGACTGCTCAGGGTGAACCAAGATCCAGTCTTGCTGGTCATCCTCCCCTCTATCTCTGGTTGTGTCCGACATGTTGATGCATGAGGTTGTTCAACAGTACACATCCTCATCTTGGCTCTCATGTTCGGGACCCCATGTGGCTCCAGGGGTTCCCGTCGATCTCCCCTGTGGTTGAAATCGCCCTTCCAGTTACTTTGCTCTGCTCGAGTGAGCTCTTCTTGCACCTCAGCCAGTGAGTCCTCATCACCCTGTTGTTTTTTCGTACTCCTCTCTTGGCCTCCTGCAGTTCTGTGGTGGGGTATACATCACTCCATGACTACTTATGTCGCGGACTGAATTGTACCTATATGTAGTCTCTTTTACAATCATGTCCTGCCTTCCATTTCCTCAACTCCCCATCGGTGTTTTATGAGCAGTGCAAACCAGCCTCCCCCTTACTCTTCTATCTTTCCTCAGGATCTGTTCCGTTGGGACGAGTGTGTCTGTTATTGTATCAGGAGTTTTTGTTACTGTGAAGCTATGAGTCTGGCGATTTTTCCTAATTCTTTTCGTTCCACTCCTCATGTTTATTCGTATTCCATCCGCGTTGTGTACCAAACTTTCAGTTTCTTTTCTATCATTGTGGTCTTGCAAGAATATTGGGGTAGGGGGGGGGAGCGAGAGCCTGGTGGGGGCCTCTATGGGGTCCTGTGGTGTATGTAGGGTTTGTGATGATGGGGGTGGGGTCAGAATGCCCATAAGGGACAGCTGTTTGGGGTGAGGTTTGTGATATGGGGGTTGGTGGCAGAGGGAACAGTGAGTGGGTTGTAGTATAGGTTGCCTCAGTTGGTTGGAATGTCGCGGTTGGAGTCTTTTGGTGGGAGATTCTGTGGGGTGGTGTGTTTTGCCCTTTTTTTTTTTTCCCCTCCTGTGTCTGGGTCTGCTCATCTTCGGTCATTGCCTCTCGTTACTCCTTGCGTCTCTGAAACCCTCTCTTTCAGTGAAGTCCTTTCTTCTTGTGTTTCTGTCGCGGGTCGAGGTATACTCTCTGGTACCCTGTTTGTCCCTCAGTTTGCTTTCTCTTGCAGAAATCATGGTTCGAACTGATTTCTTCTTGAAAAATACCTTTGACAGGCGTATCCTTCCACTCGCAAACCACACAATTCTCTGAAAATTTGTTCCACCTGGGTCATATCGCCCTCACTATTGTTTTTCATGATGCAATCAATCTTTTTTTTTCTCCTCCTGTTTTATTTCTCAAAGTGTCCCCCTTGGCTTCTTGGAGCCGTACACAAAAACGACCTAGCCCTTTCCTTCCTTCCCACTGAGTCTCAATCTGCTTCACTCTGAGGCATTTTATTTCCTTCCATTGACATGTTCTTGCCTTCAGTCCTGTCATATCTGAAACTTCTATTCTCAGTGAAACTGTCTTCCTGACCAGCTGTCCTTGCTACTGCAGTTGGGCTGTTATAATCTCTACTTATAGCATACTTCATGTCTTCGGACCTGTCATTTGATCTTGTGTGCTCTCTTCTTTTCCTGGTCCCAGTGGGTCTGATAGGGCCCTTCGCGTTCGGCGTGTCTCCGTTGTTGCTTACATCCCTTGTCTGCGCCTGACATTGAATTTCCTGATGTCAAATCTGAATTGTCAATTTGTCTCTCTAATTCTGTTTCAGGCTTTGCAGTTTCTTTCTAAGCACTGTATCTCCAGCTTCTGCTGCAGACCTATACTTCCACTTCTGCCTCTTCGCTATCGCTCCTCAATTTATTACCAAGCTCCTACTATCTTCCTTCCTCACTCTTTCCTCCCTTTTTTGGAGCTCTAACTCCCAGTCTTTCCTCCCTGGTTCTTCTACAGATCTCTGTTTTCCGTTTCCTTAGGGCACCTTTTTTTTTTTTTTTTTTTTTTTTATTTTTTACCACAGACGACGGCTAGCGGAGGGAGAGGGTGCGAGGGGGTGAGAAAGGAAGGGTAGGAAAGAGGGAGAGCGGAGAGAAGGCGGGGAGGCGAGAGAAAGGGTAGAAAGAGGGAGAGAGAGGAAAGAGTTATGGGGGTGAGGGGCTAAGCACAAGGAGGGAAGAGAGCGAAATGTGAGGGGGGAGAGAGGAGAGAAGGGTAAGAGAGAGGGGAGAAGAGAGGGGAGGGAGCGCGAGAGCGAGGAGAGAGGGAGAAAGGAGGGTGAGGGAAAAGGCTTTGAGAGAGAGAAATGCGAGGGAGGGGTAGAATATAGAAAAAGGGAGATGGAGAGAGAGCCTATAGAGAGAGGGAGGGTATGGTGTGTGTGTGTGTGTGTGTGTGTGTGTGTTGTGTGTGTTGTGTGTGTGTGTGGTGTGTGTGGTGTTGCACGCGCGCATTTGTGTGCATGGTCTACTCACCTAATTGTGGTTGCAGTTGTCGAGACTCATCTCCTGGCCCCCGCCTCTTCACTGATCGCTACTATGGCTTTCTCTCTCTGCTTCCTGAGCTTTTGTCATACCTCATCTTAAAGTATGTTTGGTTCTTGCCTCACTACTTTCACTTGCTAGGCTATTCCCCTCTGGACGACTCTATGACCTCTATGTCGGTTCTTTGAACATTCAACTACAATTCTGTCAGACACTGCAACTTCTTGGGATCTTTATACTTGGGAATTCTTCACTTGCCTAACCTTGGGCACGAATACTTCCAACATTTGGACAAATGTGATACCACTACGATGTGCCCTCTCCTGCCATAGCGTTTTCTATTCAAGACTGATGGATGACCACATCGGACTCAAGATTGAGGGGACTAATTAAACCTCATTCTCCTTTTTTTGTCCCTTGTTTGTTCTTCAAGTTTATCTTGTAGGGGACTGATGAAGACCTTGTGTTGGCGAAAGTTTCTCGATAAAGATTACCCCAAGAGTTGCACATGCGTCTAATTTAACACTGAGGAAATTACTTCCTAACATCCCTGTGACTCGTCTGAGTCTTCAGCTTCCAATTGTGGACCCCTTGTTTATGAGTCCCCTCCTGGAACATCCATCTATGTCCACCTTATCTTTTTCCACGCAGTATTTTGTATGTCCGTTATCATGTCTTCCATGGACCCTTCTTCCTCCAAGTGTAGTCAGTCGAATTTCCCTCAACCTTTTATCGTAGAGGACAATTCCCCTGAGCTCCCTGGAACTAGCCTTGTTGCAAACCTTTGTACATTCTCTAATTCTTGACGTGCTTGACCAGGTGTGGGTTCCAAATGGTGCTGCATACTCCCAGTATGGACCTTGACGCACACAGAGTACAGTGTCTTGAGCGATTTTCCTTATTAAGGTATCGGAACGCTATTCTCAGGTTTGCCAGGCGCCCATATACGCCATCAGTTATCTGGGTTGATGTGTGGCCTTCCGGAGACGTGCTCGGGTGTTATGGTTCACCCTACAGATCTTTCTCCTTGAGTGAGGTTTTGCAGTCTTTGTCCACCTTGCTACTCTGTCTGCAGTCTTCTTTGCCTTCCCAATCTTCATGACTTCGCATTTGGAGGGTTGAATACGAGAAACCAGTTTCTGTACCCACATGTTCCAGTCTGTCCAGGGTTCTCTTGTAGTCTGCCTGATCCCATCGATTTTAATTCTTTATCATCAACTTACTCATCTGCAAACAGAGACATTTCAGAGTCAATCCTTCCTTCATGTCTTTCACATATATGAAAAATAAGCACTGGTCCTAAAATGACCCTTGTGGAACCCGACTCGTCAAAGGCGCCCCCACTGTGATACCTCTTCACGTACCATAGACTCGTTGTTGGCCTCCCTGGTCAGGTATTCTCTGATCACTGCAGTGCCCTCCCTGTTCTACGGCGTGTTATACGTGAGGGAACTGTGTCGAAGACCTCCTGCAGTTTAGAAAAATGCAATCCACCCACCTTCTCTCTCGTGTCTTACTTCTGTTACCTTGTCATTAAAACTCCAGAAGGTTTGTGGACACAGGATTTGCCATCCATGAAACCATGGCTGGTTGTCATTTATATCTTGTTCCATTCCAGGTGCTCCCACCACTCTCCTCCTGATAAAATCATCTCCATGACTTTGCATACTACACACGTAGACACTGGTTGTAGTTTAGGACCCTCGTTTTCTGTCTCCATTCTTAAAAAATGGAGAAAGAACAACATTTACCGTCCTTCAGTATTTCAGGTGTTGCCCAGTTTCATGGGCTGTATTGAAGATTGCGGTTAGGGGCACACACAGCATCTCTGCTCCTTCTCTAAGGACCCACAGGAAGATGTTGTCTGGTCCCATCGCCTTTGAGGTATCAAGGTCACTTAGCAGCTTCTGCACCTCCTCCTTCATTATTCGTATGTCATCCAGCACTTGTTGGTATATTCTCTGTTGATGTTCCCCTCTGTGCTGTCTTCCCACAGCCCTTCCTGTCTCTACTGTAATTTTTTTTTTTTCAACAAGTCGGCCGTCTCCCACCGAGGCAGGGTGACCCAAAAAAGAAAGAAAATCCCCAAAAAGAAAATAGTTTCATCATCATTCAACACTTTCACCACACTCGCACATTATCACTGTTTTTGCAGAGGTGCTCAGAATACAACAGTCTAGAAGCATACACATATAAAGATACACAACATATCCCTCCAAACTGCCAATATCCCAAACCCCTCCTTTAAAGTGCAGGCATTGTACTTCCCATTTCCAGGACTCAAGTCCGACTATATGAAAATAACCGGTTTCCCTGAATCCCTTCACTAAATATTACCCTGCTCACACCCCCAACAGATCGTCAGGTCCCAAGTACCATTCGTCCCATTCACTCCTATCTAACACGCTCACGCACGCTTGCTGGAAGTCAAGCCCCTTGCCCCCAAAACCTCCTTTTACCCCCTCTCTCACAACCCTTTCGAGGACGACCCCTCCCCCCGCCTTCCTTCCCCTATAGATTTATATGCTTTCCATGTCATTCTACTTTGATCCATTCTCTCTAAATGACCAAACCACCTCAAACAACCCCTCTTCTGCCCTCTGACTAAAAACTTTTATTAACTCCACACCTTTCCTAATTTCACACTCCGAATTTTCTGCTTTAATATTTACACCACACATTGCCCTTAAACGGGGACATCTCCACTGCCTCCAACCGTCTCCTCGCTGCTGCTTTTTCCCACCCAAGCTTCACACCCATATAAGAGTGTTGGTATACTATACTTTCATACATTCCCTTCTTTGCCTCCATAGATAACGTTTTTTGACTCCAAAATATACCCAACGCACCACTCCCCTTTTTTTTCCCTCATCAATTCTATGATTAACCTCATCCTTCATAAATCATCCGCCGACACGTCCAACTCCCAGTATCTGAAAACATTCACTTCTTCCATACTCCTCCTCCCCAATTTGATATCCAATTTTTCTTTATCTAAATCATTTGACACCCTCATCACCTTACTCTTTTTCTATGTTCACTTTCAACTTTCTACCTTTACAAAATTCCCAAACTCATCCACTAACCTTTGCAATTTTTCTTTAGAATCTCCCATAAGCACAGTATCATCAGCAAAAAGTAACTGTGTCAATTCCCATTTTGAATTTGATTCCCCAAAATTTAATCCCACCCCTCTCCCGAACCCCCTAGCATTTACTTCCTTTACAACCCCATTTTATAAATATATTAAACAACCATGGTGCATTACACATCCCTGTCTAAAAACCTACTTTTACCGGGAAGTAGTCTCCCTCTCTTCTAAAACCCCCTAACCTGAGCCTCACTATCCTCATAAAAACTCTTTAAACATTTAATAACTTACCACCTATTCCATATACTTGCAACATCTGCCCATTGCTCCTCTATCCACTCTATCATATGCCTTTTCTAAATCCATAAATGCAATAAAAATTTCCCTACCTTTACTAAATACTGTTCACATATATATGCTTCAATGTAAACACTTGATCTACACATCCCCTACCCACTCTGAAACCTCCTTGCTCATCCGCAACCCTACATTTCTGTCTTACCTCTAATTCTTTCAATTATAACCCTACCGTACACTTTTCCGGGTATACTCAGTAAGTTTAAATTCCTCTATAATTTTTACAGTCTCTTTTGTCCCCTTTTTCCCTTTATATAAAGGGACTATACATGCTCTCCGCCAATCTCTAGTACCTTCCCCTCTTTCATACATTTATTAAAAAAAAGTACCAACCATCCAAACACATATCCCCCCCCTGCTTTTAACATTTCTGTCATGATCCCATCAGTTCCAGCTGCTTTACCCCCTTTCATTTTACGTAATGCCTCACGTACCTCCCCCACACTTACATTCTGCTCTTCTTCACTCCTAAAAGATGGTATACCTCCTGACCAGTGCATAAAAATTACTGCCTCTGTTTCTTCCTTAACATTTAAAAGTTCCTCAAAATATTCTCGCCATCTCCCAATACCTCCATCCCCCCATTACTAACTCCCCACTCTGTTTTTAAACTGACAAATCCAATTTTCCCTGGGCTTTCTTAACTTGTTTAACTCACTCCAAAAATTTTTCTTATTTTCATTAAAATTTCTTGACAGTGCCTCTCCCACTCTATCATCTGCTCTCCTTTTGCACTCTCTCACCACTCACTTTACCTTTCTTTTACTCTCCATATACTCTGCCTACTTATAACACTTCTGCTTTGTAAAAACCTCTCATAAGCTACCTTTTTCTTTTTTATCACACCCTTTACTTCATCATTCCACCAATCACTCCTCTTTCCTCCTGCTCCCACCCTCCATAACCACAAACTTCTGCCCCACATTTTTAATACTGCATTTTTAAAACTTTTCCCAACCCTCTTCAACCCCCCCACTACTCATCTTTGCACTAGCCCACCTTTCTGCCAATAGTCGCTTATATCTCACCCGAACTTCCTCCCCCCTTAGTTTATACACTTTCCACCTCCCTCTTACTTGTTGTTGCCACCTTCCTCTTTTCCCATCTACCTCTTACTCTAACTGTGCTACAACTAAATAATTATCCATATATCAGTTGCCCCTCTATAAACATGTACATCCTGGGCCTACCCATCAACCTTTTATCCCCCCAATACATAATCTAATAAATACTTCATTACGTGCAAATCATACCTTGTATATTTATTTATCCTTTTTTTCAAAAATATGTATTACTTATTACCAAATTTTTCTTTCTACACATAGCTCAATTAAAGGCTCCCCATTTACATTTACCCCTGGCACCCCAAAATTTACCTACTACTCCCTCCATAACATTTTTACCCACTTTAGCATTGAAATCCCCAACCACCATTACTCTCACACTTGATTCAAAACTCCCCACGCATTCACTCAACATTTCCCAAAATCTCTCTCCCCTCTACACTTCTCTCTTCTCCAGGTGCATAACACTTATTATAACCCACTTTTCACATCCAATCTTTATTTTACTCCACTTTAATCCTTGAATTAATACATTTATAGCCCCTCTTTTCCTGCCATAGCTTATCCTTCAACATTATTGCTACTCCTTCTTTAGCTCTACTCTATTTGAAACCCCTGACCTAATCCCATTTATTCCTCTCCACTGAAACTCTCCCACCCCTTAAATATCCTGTTTAGCTCCTCACATGCCTCCTGATAATTTCTTGTGAGTTCCCCTCCTTCTGTCCTCAGCCTGATCACCTGGTCTTTGACTGTTTTTCTTCTTCTTGATGTGGCTATAAAAACAGTTTCGGGTCAGACTTGACTTTCTATGTTATGTTGTTTTCATACTGTTGCTGAGCCTCCCTCTTTACCTGTTATTACAACCCAGGAGTCCCAAAGGCCTGTTACCCTGGGTGTAAAGGGAACAAAATAAACACAGCAAAAAAACTTTTGACATGTTATTTCTCCAATTAGAACAGAAATATGTACAACAATAGGTTTTAGTGCACTCCACGGTAAGCAAGGCAGAATAGAAGCCACTAGAGAGTGGACCGTGCTTCAACCAGCTCAAAAAAAATGGGAAGGACAAGGGCAGACGGGAGAATGGTACCCACAAAAGCCTCTGCAATTGCCAAAACCATCCTCTCATTAGCGGGAAACCCTGGGTACTGGTTGAACGACGGGGCCCCATCGCCAACCCTTATTTCCCCTGGTTTGCTGTGAATGAGGATGTGTACATGCGAAACTCTTTGCATGCCACACCTATGCATTCTCATTTCTGGCTCTGCGACTAATTTCCCTATTTTCATGTGTTCTATGCCTTCTGTACTTTTTCCATTCTCTATTGCACTTAGTTTTTGTCTCCTTACAACGTCGGGTAAACCGGGAGCTCGTTCTGGTCTTCCCATTATTTCTGTTGCCCTTGGGAAAAAAACCTTCCTCTCCCTCCTTGCATTTTATTGTTACGTACTCCTCATTTTGTTTACTGACTTCCCATACCAGTTCTCTGTACCACTGAACCTCCTGCAGGAAGTTCCTCAAACCTATGTAGTTCCCTCTTTATAGTCGGCTTTTTTTCCCATTCAACTCCTGTTACCCTCTCCACTTGTAACTCTACTGTGCATTGAAAGCACAGAAACCCTGTGGTTACTAGCTGCTAGGGGACTCTCATGTGTGATGTCCTCAATGGTTGAACTGCCAGGAGAACATAAGGGCCCGTCTTACTGGTTTGGGCCTCCCCTCTCACTCTGGTAGTGTCCTTAACATGTTGGAGCATGAGGTTTTCCAGTACCACATCCATCATCTTGGGTCTCCATGCTTTGGGGCCCCTGTGACTCCAGGTTTTCCCAGTCAGTCTCCCTGTGGTTGAAATCGCCCCTAACCAGTAACTTTGGTCTGTGGAGTGAGCTCTTCTTGCCCCCTCAGCAAGTGTGTCCACCATTGCTCTTTGCTCTCTTCATATTCCTCCCCTTGGCTTCCTGCATTCGTGGCAATTATACATCACTGCAATGACTTCCTTGTGCTCCCCGACTGAAGCGTACCTACTATGTAGTCCCTTTCTCCAATCTCGTCTATGCCTCTCATTTTCTTGAATTTCCTTTGCGTTTTTTATGAGCAGTCCAGCTCCTCCTCCCCCTCTGCCCCTTCTATCTTTCCTCATGATCTGATTTTCATGGGGGGAAGATTGCATTTGTTATTGTCTCAGTGAGTTTTGTTTGGTAACTGCTATGATGTCTGGGCACTTCTCCTTGATTCTTTCATGCCACTCCTCATATTTATTCGTTAATCCATCTGCATTCATGTACCAAACTTTAAACTTCTGTCCTAAAACTGTGGCCTGGGGGAATAATGGGGTTGGGAGGCAGAAGCCCTGGCAGGGGCCTATGGAGGGTTGCAGTGGGGGTGGGCTGAGTTCCCATATGGGTTGCTGTAGGAGTAGGGTTCGTGGTTGGGGGGTGGGGACAGAGGGCTCCGAAATGTGATTGTTGGTTTATATTGTTCAGTTGCCTTGGGGGTGTCGTGGTTGGAGTCCTTTCGCGGGTGTTTCTGGGTGGGGGGGTGTTTGCCCTTTACCTGGCGTGCGCTGTTCTGCTTTTCTTTGTCATTTCCTCCCATTCCTCCTTTCCCCTTTTGCACTCTTCTTTTAGTATCATCCTTTCTTCTTGTATTCTGTATCAATCGAAGTACACACTCTGGGAAATCCAGTTTGTCTCTCACCATGCTTTCTCCTGCAGGAAACATGGCTTGAGTTGATTCTTTTCTTGAAAATTACTTTCAGAGGCCGTTTCCCTTTTCCCCTTTCAAACCACCCACTTCTCTGAAAATTTGCCACCTGGTTCATTGTGCCCTCTCCTATCACCTTCATGATACCTTCAATTGCTTTTTTTTCCTGTTTTGTTTCATCATAAAATTTCCCCCTTTTGGGTTCCTGGAGCCCGCGACAAAAACTGATCTCTCCCTTTCTTCCTCCCACTGTGTCTCCCATTGAGTCCTCTGAGGTGTTTAAGTTACTTCCCTTGGAGCATTCCTTCCTTCAATCCCTTCTCTAGCTGCGGCCCCATGCTTATTGATTTTTCTTTCCTGCTCACCTGTTCCTACCCCCCCAAGTGTCTAGTAAAATTCCTGCATATGTTCTAGCTCCTTCAATGTCTTCCAACCTCTCATTTGGTCTAGTGTGTCTCCTGTCTTTGTCTTGGCCCCGTGTGGGTCTGATGGGACCTTTGCATACAGTATAGCTTTTCCCTTTCCCCTCCATTCCCTTTGTCTGTGTCTGATGTAGATATTCCTGATGCTATGTCTGTATTGTTATTTTTTTTTTTCTAGGGTGCTTCAGATTTCTCAGTCCTCTTCTAAATCTGTATCTTGGCTTCTGCTACTGTGGCATATTTCTCCCAATTTCTGCTCTCTGTAGCTATCCTCTCCTCCATCTTCCTTCCAAACTCGTCTAGCTTCCTTCCCCAGTCTTCCTACCTTTTTCTGAGCTCTGCTCCCAATCCTCCCTCCCCGATTTGCCCGTCAGACCTTGGCTCTTGTCCTTGTTCTTGATTGCCTCATTGCACCACAGAATGAAGCTTATTTATTTTTGGAGTGGGTGTTATGTGTGGGAAGGGTTTTATAGGGAGGGGAAAGCAGGGCAGGAGGAGAAGGATATGGGGTGGAGGGGGGGGGAGCATCAAGGAAGTTTTAGGGGTTTTCAATATGGTGTGGGGAGGGAGGAGAAAGGGAGTGTGGGAGAGGCTAGGGGCAGAAGGAAGGGGAGGAAAGACTGGGGAGAGGAAGATGGAAGGGGGGGGGGGAGGGGGAGGGAAAGGGGAGAGAGAGTGATCAGATGGGAGATGGAGGAGGGGAGAGGGATAGAGTGGCCAATTGGAAGAAAGAAAAAGAGAGTGGGAGAGTGAGTGGAAGAGACGGTTAGAGGGTAGTGGGAGGGCAAAGTGATGGAGAGGTGGAGAATGGAAGATTATGTTGGCCTGGTAGTAGGTGGGTGAGAGAGAAAGAGAGGAAAAGAGAGGAGAGAGAGAGAGAAGAGAGAGAAGAGTGAGAGAGAGAGAGAGAGAGAGAGAAGAGAGAGAGAGAGAGAGAGAGAAGAGAGAGAGAGAAAGTGATAGGATGGGAAATGGGAGTGAAGGGGATGGGGAGGGAGGTAGGGGATAGTTGTGTCTGCCAAACAGGGGAGCCTTATGACTGTGTGTGTACTCACCTATTTGTACTCACCTATTTGTGGTTGCAGGGGTCGAGTCTTAGCTCCTGGCCCCGCTCTCAAGTGTGTGTGTATATATGTGTGTGTGTATGTGTGTGCATATCAGTGTATGTAGTGATGTGGGGTTTTTTTTTGTGTATGTGTGTGTGAGGGGAGAGAGAGAGAGAGAGAGAGAGGAGGAGAGAGAGAAGAGAAGGGGAGAGAGAGAGGAGGGGAGAGGGGAGAGAGAAAAGAGAGAGAGAGCATAGGATGGGGGATGGGGGTGAAAGGAGAGAGGGGGAGGGGAAAGGGGAAGGAAGGAGGGGGATAGAGTGACAGCTTGAAACAGGGGTGCCATAAGGTTGTGTGTGTGTGTGTGTGTGTGTGTGTGTGTGTGGTGTGTGTTGTGTGTGTGTGTGTGTGTGTGTGTGTGTGTGTGTGTTCGTGTGTGTATTCATGTGTTGGGGGGGGTTTCGAGGAGGAGGTAGATGGTTAGGGGGAAGGGGGAGATTGTAAAAGCTGACAAAAAATAGTCATTAAACAGGGAACAAAATTTCCAGTTCCCTATCCATCAGCTGTCCATTCCCAATTTTCAGAGGTCCTACTTTTTCCTTCACCTTCTCCTATACACTTGAAAGAAGCCTTTTTTGGGGATTAGTCTTTTGATTCATTGCAACTCTAATTTCATAGTCACGTTTAGCCTTTTAAATCCCCTTTTTTACTTCTCTTTTACGTTGATCATATTGGTCAGTAAGGTTTAAAACCCCTCTTCTTTTGATGCGCCTATAAATTTCCCTTTTCTCCCCTAATAGATGCTTTAGCCTCTGTTAAACCCATTTTGATTATTATTATTAGACCTAATTTGTCTCTGGAGAATTTATATACTCTGAGCATGTATAACATGAGCGGAGTATATACATAAACGCAGATACCTTCGTAAACGAAAATATAATTTATCGTCCAATAAAATCATTATCTAGATTACCCCAATCGAGATTAGACAGGTGTTTCGTAAGTCCATTATAATCGGCAGAACGAAAATCAGGGCCAGTTAATGCCAAAAATGATGGATTTATGATCACTTGTGCCAAGCTCTTCAGCGATCTCCAGATTGTTTACGAGTGTTTTGTTATTTGACAAGATTAAGTCGAGGAAAGTATTACTCCCTTGTAGCTCTGTTACACACTGCTTCAGAAAACAGCCCAGAACTACTTCCATAAAGTCACTGGACTCCAGATTACCAGTCAAAGAAGCCCAGTCAATTTGACTAAAGTTAAAATCACATACTAGAGGAAATAACCTGCTGACTTGGTTTGGCAAACAAGGAATCCCTTGTTAATAATTTAGAAATTTCAGGGAATTTGGTACAACAACCACAAAATTTCATTGAATGGAAGGATGATAGTAGGAAAAAACTCAGTAACAGTCCTAAAATTTTTGCATAGCAGATTACAATGGCTTAGAGAACA
This sequence comes from Cherax quadricarinatus, assembly GCF_026875155.1. Taxonomy (NCBI): domain Eukaryota; kingdom Metazoa; phylum Arthropoda; class Malacostraca; order Decapoda; family Parastacidae; genus Cherax; species Cherax quadricarinatus. Next base: position 40,327,270 of record NC_069435.1, on the reverse strand, counting down.
ACTATTATCTGTGAACTGGGTAACGAAGATAGCTCTCAATATGACAGCTTTCCCAAACACTATACATGCTGCCCAAAGAACGTTTATCCCGTAAAGAAATTACATTGAATAGAAATGGCCCAAAATGGATGAATTTAAAAGACCAAATATCTTTTTGGGCAGAAAAAGGAATTTATAGGCCATCAAAGAGGATGGGTCATCTTATGACTCAATATATTGACATAAAGAAGGACGTTTGAAAGGGGATAAGGAAAGCTAAACGGGACTATGAAAATTTAAAGTTGCTAGGGCTTCGAAAACTAAACCAAAAAGTTTTTTACCAATTTATAAAACAAAAGTTAGAGAAAAGAGAGGTACCATTAAAATAACTAAAGGGCATCTTACGACAAAGAGAATGAAATGTGCTCGTTTTTATAATTTT
>NC_069435.1:40242667-40326349 GCF_026875155.1 Cherax quadricarinatus | reverse complement strand
TACAACGATATCGGGAGTCTTCGTGTAAGTTCATGGCTGTCTTGGTGGGTGTAATTTCTAGACACAAATTTCTCTGTGTCTCCTGTATTTCCTCCACCAGGAAAGTCTCGACCGTAGTTAGAAAAGACCAATCCAGCAAGGTCGTCTGGGACCTCCGGAAAGTGGGGAAGGCAAGACATCCAGTAGATAGACGGATGAATTCCTGTAAACAAGATCTTGAGATGGGACTGATGTAGGAAGATAAGAGGTGAGGATACTGAGAGAGACGAGGCAAACCTTTGTGAAGTAAAGGAGAGTCACAAACTACAGGAGTGTACATGTGCAGGCAAATGTAAGATTGAGCAAAGGGTCACAGAGTTTTAAAAGTGTCAATGCAGATGGTTTAGACTAAGGCTGCTTCCTTGATAAGTGATGTAACAAAACTTTGTTAAAGTCGCTAGAGAAAAGTGAATTCAGTATAATGGCTGGTAAAGAATTTGAATTTCTGATTACAAAATCCTGTGCGTATAATTTCTATAATTATTATAGGAGAAACTATTGAATATAGAAATGGATGAAGAGATGTATTTACCTAGACTATCAGAAAACCTTTGCTAGAGCTGTCAAAGATACAAAGATCACTGGGTTACATGCAATAATACCAGAGATATAAACGTTACGCTTATACACAGTAACACCAGAGCTCCAGAGGTCACAATATTATAACTGGTAAAATTAGGAAAGCAAATATCACTCTTTTTTATATAGTAATATTAATTAAGAATACAACGATAACCCTGATATGCATTATATCAGAGATATAATACCGGTGATGCGAAGATCACAATGTTTAACACAATAACACCAGAAAAATGACGAATAAGGAAGTTACACATAGAAACACAGAGATCACGCTTTTACATGACTGAAAATACAGAAAAGCTCAAATAAGAATATAAAAATATATGACATTTAAAAAGACGACTAAAATAAACAACAAATGGCTTCACCATGGTGGTCCAGGTAGAGGAGTTCTTCTCTTCTGGCTGGACTATGTTTCTAGTCTACCCGGGCGGATGTATTTACTGGGCGCAGATTTCTGTGTGTCCTCCCCGGTAATTACATCTTCTTGTATATACTGATATTTAAACACTTGTGTTGTAATATCATATATGGTCAGTGTTTCATGGTGTTGCTACATTTGAAGAGTTAACATGTAGTTCACCTTACACCTTCACCTCACATATTAACATGTAGATCATTTTGCACCTTCACCTAAACATCACCTCACATAATAACATGTAGTTCATCTTACACCTTCACCTCAACATCACCTCACATATTAACATGTAGATAATTTTACACCTTCACCTCAACATCACCTCACATAATAACATGTAGTTCACCTTACACCTTCACCTCAACATCACCTCACATAATAACATGTAGTTCACCTTACACCTTCACCTCAACATTACCTCACATATTAACATGTAGTTCACTTTACACCTTCAACTCACATATTAACATGTAGATCATTTTACACCTTCACCTCAACATCACCTCACATATTAACATGTAGTTCACCTTACACCTTCACCTCAACATCACCTCACATATTAACATGTAGATCATTTTACACCTTCACCTCAACATCACCTCACATATTAACATGTAGTTCACCTTACACCTTCACCTCAACATCACCTCTCATATTAACATGCAGTTCACCTTACACCTTCACCTCAACATCACTTCACATATTAACATGTAGTTCACCTCACACCTTCACCTCAACATCACCTCACATATTAGCATGTAGTTCACCTTACACCTTCACCTCAACATCACCTCATATATTAACCGGAAGTTCACCTGACACCTTCATGTGAACATCACCTCACATTTACAGCTCTTCCTTATTGATCTGGTGCTACCTAAAAATGTAATTTATATATATGCAATAATCGCCAACAAGAAATACAAGATGCAAAACACCCACTGGGTGAATTGAATGATGGCTCTAGGCTTTTCGTGTTTCAATCAGGACCTTGCAGTGTTGCAGAAAAGAGGAGGAGGTCCAGACGGATGCGTTCCGAGGAAGCGTCTTTGCTCAAGCATTGAACTGAAGACTCACAGGTAAGACTCACAAGCAGGGCCGGATTAACAAGTCTCCGGGCCCTAGGCTATTCAGATTGGCGGGGCCCCTTTGAGTTACGGGTAAGCGAAGCGACCCCTTCCAGCTTGGGGGTGGGGGGGGGGGAGGGTCGGTGTGAGCCTGTTTAAGGTCTAATTAAATACATTCTGGCTATTTAGATTAAATTTAATAGGGAAAGTACATCAAGACAACCAAAACCATTTACCAACAGCCATTATAACTATCTTGTTAAATCATGCATTTTAAAGAGAATAAACTCAAGACAGCATAGTATTACTAGATTAGGCTATTAAAGTAGTGACATCATGTACCTATTATATTCAGCATAACCACTACAGCACTATTATTCCCTTTATAAATCACTGACCATTATTGTTATCATTGCATCATGCATAAGACTATCAAATCATATAAACTACAGAAAATTGTAGAGGAATCTCCCATACTCACCCATTAGCGGGAAAACACAGCTGTTCTGATGTAAACAAAGGCGTGTTGAGTGTTGCCATCTATGGTTAGGTTTATTTATTTTTATTTTATTTTATTTCATTATTTATTTTTGTTTTGATTAATTTTTAAAAATAAATTTTACTCTCCAAACACTTGAACTTTTTAGGTAGGGACCCCTTTGCACTTGCACCATGTGCGCAGTCTTGGATGAGCCCCTGAACCCCTTGGACCGCGGGGCCCCCCAAATGCGTGGGGTCCTAGGCAAATGCCTAGTTTGCCTATGCGGTAATCCGGTGAGGGGGGTGAGGGGGGAGTGGGAACAGACGATGAATAACTCTGGAGAGGAACGTCTTGAGTCGTAGAGCAAGAGCCAGAGCTAAACCCAGCCGTAGAGCATTGTAATGCAGATGTAGAACAGCGTAGAAAAGCAGGAGGACACTTGCTGAGCTTGCTTGGTAATGTAGAGGAGGGCGGCAGGCAGGCAGGCAGGCAGGCAGGCAGGCAGGCAGGCAGGCAGGCAGGCAGGCAGGCAGGCAGGCAGAGAGGCAGGCAAGCAGGCAAGCAGGCAGGCAGGCAGGCAGGCAGGCAAGCAGGCAGGCAGGCAAGCAGGCAGGCAGGCAGGCAGGCAAGCAGGCAGGCAGGCAGGCAGGCAGGCAGGCAGGCAGGCAGGCAGGCAGGCAGGCAGGCAGGAAGAGAGGCAGGCAGGCAGGAAGAGAGGCAGGCAGGCAGGCAGAGAGTCAGGCAAGCAGGCTAGCAGGCAGGCATGCAGGCTGGCAGGCAGGCAGGCAGGCAGAGAGGCAGGCAAGCAGGCAGGCAGGCAGGCAGGCAGGCAGGTAGGGAGAGAGGCAGGCAGGCAGGCAGGCAGGCAGGCAGAGAGGCAGGCAGAGAGGCAGGCAAGCAGGCAGGCAGACAGGCAGGCAGGCAGGCAGGCAGGAAGGCAGGCAGGCAGGCAGGCAGGCAGGCAGGCAGGCAGAGAGGCAGGCAGGCAGGCAGGCAGGCAGAGAGGCAGGCAAGCAGGCAGGCAGGCAGGCAGGCAGGCAGGCAGGCAGGCAGAGGCAGGCAAGCAGGCAGGCAAGCAGGCAGGCAGGCAGGCAGGCAAGCAGGCAGAGAGGCAGAGAGGCAGGCAGGCAGGCAGGCAAGCAGGCAGGCAGGCAGGCAGGCAAGCAGGCAGAGAGGCAGAGAGGCAGGCAGGCAGGCAGGCAGGCAGGCAGAGAGGCAGGCAAGCAGGCAGGCAAGCAGGCAGGCAGGCAGGCAGGCAAGCAGGCAGAGAGGCAGAGAGGCAGGCAGGCAGGCAGGCAGGCAGACAGAGAGGCAGGCAAGCAGGCAGGCAGAAGGAACACAGGAAAAAGGCTGCTTCAAGATGACTAATGTTACGATTTACAGCAGTTTGTCAGCAGAGGAGCCGTTGCTGATTTTCTTGAATCTTGATTTCGGGACGTGAACGAGTTTAACCTTGTTATTGAAATTTCTTTAAGTCCTCCAATGGAATCAAGTAGGTCTTGAGTTGTACATATTTCTTCAGGAATGCAGGTCAAATTAGCAGTTCCTTTTTGAAGTGCAGTTCTTTGCAATACATTGCATGGCTGTATGGTTCAGTTGTGTAGACAGTTATATCTTGCCAACCCATTCCTTTTGGGTAGGTAGGAAATTCTCCCTTTTCTCCTCCTCCTACCATGTCGTCTTCTTCCTCGGGTAGTTATGTATCTTCAGTAGATTGGCAGACTTGAGACGAAGGTTGTGATTGGTCAGGAACCTTGTTGAAAGTCGTTGGTAGCATATCATTGGTGAGATTTGTAGGAGTCTTGTCACTGGTTGGAGATGGTTATGGAGAAGTGCAGTTGTCAGGTGAAAGTGAAGGAATCATCTTCAGGTGCTGCAAAAGTGATGATTTTTCGAGTAATCTTGAGTATACCAGTTAAAGGTGGAAAATCAGGGAAGATAAAATTTGGCAAATTGTTGAATCTGAAGAGTTCATTGAGAGTTGCGTTGAAAGATCCAGAGTTTATTGAGAGTTGTGTTGAAACATCCAGAGTTTATTGAGAGTTGTGTTGAAAGATCCAGAGTTTATTGAGAGTTGTGTTGAAAGATCCAGAGTTCATTGAGAGTTGTGTTAAAAGATCCAGAGTTTATTGAGAGTTGTGTTGAAAGATCCAGGTTGTGCTACATTTTTCACGCCAGTAAACATCATACAACAGTAAATTTTTGTAGAAGCTCCGTCATGTAGTGTAGAGAGCAAGTTGCTGGTGGAGGGCGTCGGTCGAGTGCCTTTGAGAATTTTGTTGGGGTCAGCTTGCATTGTTGTGATGGCAGCATACCATGGAGATTTGGTTGATGTTTTCTTTTGTTCTTCTTGGTTTTTATTGATAATTTGTTTCCTCTTAGGGCACTTACCTGACTAGGTTGGGGCATTGGCTTAAGCCGGTAGGAGACTTGGTCCTGCCTTGCATGGGCCAGTAGACCTGCTGCAGTGTTCCTTTTTTCTTATGTTCTAGAGTTGGTGGTGTGAGCTTTGAAATATTAACATGTGGTTCAACTTACACCTTCACCTCACCATCACCTCACATATTAACATGTGGTTCACCTTACACCTTCACCTCAACATCACCTCACATATTAACATGTGGTTCACTTTACACCTTCACCTCAACATCACCTCACATATTAACATGTGGTTCACCTTACACCTTCACCTCACCATCACCTCACATATTAACATGTGGTTCACCTTACACCTTCACCTCAACATCACCTCACATATTAACATGTGGTTCACCTTACACCTTCACCTCAACATCACCTCACATATTAACCTGAAGTTCAACTCTGAACATTATTATAACTTGGGTAATATTGTATTTTGTATTTCCTCTGTTATGGTTTACATTCAAATATTTTATGATATTCCTAACTACATAAATCTATTTGAAATATCTCCATAATTTTACCATTCGTATTTTATTAAGTTAATTGTAAAATATAAATGAAACGTAATAAAATTATTTTTGATAATGAATTCTGCTCCTGACATATAACAATTTATTAATATAATATGGTTCTGCATCTTTAAAAAAACTCACTTTTGTAGGGCGAAGGGGAGAAGGTCTTGATGAAGTTTGTGAAGGGCTCTTGTTCCAAGAGATTAAAGTTAACTTCCCCTTCCCCGGATCAAACCTAATTGTCTCCAATTAACCATCCAGTATAAACCTCTCCAGGTTCACAATTAACCATCCGGTGTATAACCTCTCCAGGTTCACAACTTCCTTCCTCATTAATATTAATATTGATTAATAAACATAAAGATTAACTATGGAAAGTTGAACTAAAAAGTTTAGAGGAGCAGAGTCAGCCAGGCTGACAGCTGAGTCAGCCAGGCTGACAGCTGAGTCAGCCAGGCTGACAGCTGAGTCAGCCAGGCTGACAGCTGAGTCAGCCAGGCTGACAGCTGAGTCAGCCAGGCTGACAGTTGAGTCAGCCAAGCTGACAGTTGAGTCAGTCAGGCTGACAGCTGAGTCAACCAGGCTGACAGATAAGTTAGCCAGGCCGACAGCTGAGTCAACCAGGCTGACAGCTGAGTTAGTCAGGCCAACAGCTGAGTCAGCGAGGCTGAGGGTCCCCTGCAGAGCCCATTGTTCTCCCCATGGTAAATTGTTCCCTCCATTCCTGTTACTTTGATTCATTCATGGCACCATCATTGTTGTTCCCTCCATTCCTCCTACTTAGAAGTCATTCAAAAATAATTGAAAATCATTCAGTGATGTTTAAAAAGATTTTTTTTTTCCTTTTTTTCCCCCTGGTGGCTGTTACATAGTTTATATAATGTAACTCCATAGACAAATATTAATGAAGGTCACACAAGTTATTCTTCAATGGAAGGTCACGTACCACAGTAATGTAAAAAATGATAAATATTTCAAATGCAAGAACAATATTTAATATTGGTCGTAGCTTTCTGGAGAATAAATATCTTGTAAACGGTTGAAGTCAAGTGTATCATAACTTACGTAGTGTTGAATTATATTATTTTTAAGATTTGCTTAGTTTTTCAATTTGATGTTTAAAACTATTTTTGTTAAAAAAAAATAGTCAATTAGAGATACATTAACAAGATACACTAAGCAAGATACACTAACCTTGAAAGTTTGAAGCTGATCAGACGAGTCATTCTCAAGTTATTATCAAACGGTAACAAATCTGTGTCCAGGTTATATAACTTTGTCCATTGGTCTCCCACACATGCAAATATTCCCATGAAAGTTGTTCTAAATGCACGACGGGCTGGAGTTTTGAGACTCTATGACCGCGGGTTCAATCCCGGCCGGGGGTATGGTTTGAAAATTTGAAGCCGATCGAATAAGTCATTCTCCAGTTATAAACGAAAATTTAGGGAAAAGAAAAGAATCATTCTGCAGAGTGTAGCGAAAATATGAACGTTTTGAGAATCACAATCCTCGTTAGAGGAAAAAATTTGAAAAATGATTTTTTTTTCAGTTTTCTTTTATCATTAATCTTGTGTTTATTTTTTTTTTACAATCCTGTAAGAAAAATATTGGAGCTTTATTTAAAAAATAATTTTTTTTAAATAATTAAAAAAAATTGACAAATTGGCGCTTACACAGATCAAAATCAATGCAAATAATATTTAAATTAAGATACACCTGCGTTTAAGGTTTGAAGCCGAGTAGAAGCAGCATTCTCTAGTTATTACAAGGAACACAATTTATTTATTAAAACTGGCAAATTTAGTTTACACAGTTTACAGTGAGGGTTAAACTTTCTTTTAATAAATTCCACAACACTGAAAGTCTTAAGTGGATTAGAAAAATCATTCTTTAATAATTGATCTCATTTCCATGATTCCAAGTTCATTTTTTTTAACAATTTCGTAATGACACGATTGTAAACAAACCGCAATACGGGTGGGGCTTGAATTCGCGGTGAGTCGTAAAACTCCAGGTCAGTCTGTAAGCCATTGGAAAAGCTGGGCAGCTTCGCTATCTCTGAAGTATTAGCAAGAATTCTCCTCAAAGGAATAAACACGTCATCACATAGCTACTACAACCACTGCTACTACCACAAGTACTACAACCACTGCTACTACCACAAGTACTACTACTACCTACAACAAATATATTATGCTTTACACCTCACTCTGTCCCTATATACACTCCTCTGTATCCCTGTATTCTTTGCTTGACAAAGCTAATGGAGAGTGAAACGTTGCCACAGTAAAATGTCACATTAGCTGCACTTGTGTCCTTTGACCTAACATATTGTTGGTAATTCTACCAACATAAATACATGTTGCAACATGTTGTGATATGTCATATATCCTTATTTTCCTTTGTTGCATTGTTACTCATGTTACAGCATGATTTAACATATTGTAACATGTTGTGACATGTCATCTTTCTTTATTTCCCTTTACTGCTGAAGTTTCCTGAAATAATTGATGACATTCTCATCACTAATAACCCAGACTAGGCAGGTCCTACTCATGTACAAACCTTCTCACTTATGTACCTCTATAACCTATTATTAAACATCCTCATTTAGTTACAATGAACCAACTAAGCAAAGTGTTCCTCTTGTTGAAAACTTTATTCCAGTAGACATTAACTTTGGTAAACTTGTTTAATTTGTTTAATTGTTCTATTATTTCTTAAGGCTGCTTTTTACCCTTCATAGGATAATTTCCAGCAATGTCTTTCATGTCTAGTTTACAAGTGCATCTATCTTGTCTCTTCACACCTTAATTAACTTCTCTCATTATCACTGTCTTCAAAATACTCGTAATCAACATTTACCATGGATGTGTATGTGTGGATGCAAGACATAAGTATTAATGTTACTATGTTTAAATGTATTTAAAAAGGCATAACAGCAAAAGGCAAGGCTGAGGCAAAATTAACTGGCATCCACAACAGAAGAAAGACAACAATGAAGAATCAGGTAATTTGTGAGATTCCCTTACATTATCACTCCCATGTCCTTCACATTAGTTTATCGCTCTATTGTGTGTTTAAAATTTGTTTTATACTACGATCCAGTTTTTATTTTCTCCTAACGGAGTAACTGAATTTTTTTTTAATTAAACGTGATATTGTTTTCTGTGGTCCATTAGAATACTTGGTTAATGTCCGCCTGCAGATTTACAGTGTCCTCAATGGCTGACTCTGTCTTGCAAATTCTGATATCGTCAGCAAAAGAAGACACGGTGTTGTGGTTTACATCTGTATGTCAGATGTGAGGATGAGGAAAAGGCTGGGAGAGAGTACTGTACCTTGTGGAACAGAGATTTTCACTGTAGCCGCCTCGGACTTTACTATTATTCTTTGTCTTCTATTCATTAGGAAGGTATAGATCCATTTACCCACTATTTCTGTTATTTCTTTATCACGCATTTTCTGTGCTGTTATACCATGATACCACTTGTCGAAGATTTTTGCATTTTGTTTGCTCTCCACTTCATCCAAGCCCATGTTATAGTGGTGTAGTAATCGTGAGTGGCAGGAGCGACCTGCTCTAAATACATGATACCCTGGGTAGTGCAATTACTGGGAGTCCAAGTGGTTGGCGATTTTGCTTCTTAGAACCCTTTCGAAGATTTTTATATGGGACGTTAGTGCTATCGGTCTGAAATTCTTTGTCAGTACTTTACTGCCACCTTTGTGGAGTGGGTCTACATCCGTTGTTCTTTATTGACCACAAGATGACCCCCGTGCCTAGGCTCTTTCTCCATAAGCTCTATACACTCTCATGCTAAGCGGACTTTCTTCTCTCCTAAACTAAGTTCTCCCGTGAAGTCTCCTATTCTTTCTCATCTCTGTTTCCTATCCAGAAAATCTTAAGAAAACCCTCTGTCCTTTATATATAAATCTTGCTTTTCGTCTAACTAATACACTTCACAGTAATCTTGTATATACTCTTACTCCTTAAGTCACTGATGTTTTTGTGTCGTCTCTATGTCGTGCTCCTCTTCTCATCTCCATTACTTTGGCAAAACTCGCCGCTCCCTTTCTGAGGGAATTAAAAACCAAAGATGTATTCGACTTGCCAACACCAACAATACTTTATTCAGTTATGTCAGAAATCACAGTCGTCCCATTAACCGGTCCTCTGCTTAAACTATCTAGACTTCTTCTAGCCTTCAAAAACGCCGTCTTGTTGAATTAGCTGTCATATACAACTTTCCGAGCATAACTCTTAGTCTTGGAATTGCTTCTGTAGATCCCTGTTTTTTTAATACATCGTCAAATGTTATAATCTTTAGAACACTCGTGACTTCACTGATCACTGTATCCTCTCCCACTCCTTTCCTCTTGATCTTGTGTTGTGATCTGTGATGTACAGAAGTTAGCATATACTGTACCATGAACTGTCTGGAACACTATGGTGATAATGTCTAGGTGGATTGCCGTCTAACTAACCATGGTACAGTTTACATTAATTACAATAAATACTTTCTTTACTACATATCTGTTAATTAAATTATTTTTCAGTTGGTAAGTATTGCTTAAATGTGGCAATGATTAATCATGAAACAGTTTAAAACCGAACAGAAACTTCAATCTTAAGTTATGGAAGAAGCAGTGATGAAAAAAGGTTCCGGAAATATTGCTTTACTGAGTATTTAAGTAGTGTTATGAGCTGCAGGAGAAAGTTGTGAGTACAAGTAATGTTCTCACAACAATTATGATAACACAAATAATTATTATCGATAATTAACCTTTACACAAAATATAAGAAAAAATAAGACTGAGATCCAGCTCTGGGGCCCTGATCCAGCTCTGGGGCCCTGATCCAGCTCTGGGGCCCTGATCCAGCTCTGGGGCCCTGATCCAGCTCTGGGGCCCTGATGCTCATCAGGTCAAACACTATCTTTTCTTCTATTTTCTGGTTTTTTTTCCTCTTATGTGAGATAATTTTATTACACTTTCACATGATATATTTTTTTGCGATAATATAATGAATGAAATTAAATTAATAAACAGATATTTAAAACAACAACCTTATTCATGTTTATTATATTTCTTGCTTTACTAATCTAAATATAATGGTTTATAAGAATAAACATTCCATATTTTTATTATCATTTAAATGTGGGATGTTTTGTGGCAAGTGTTGTTCAGTCTTTGATATATTCACTTGAGCAGCTAATATGTGGCATTATTTACGTGAAGAATATATGTTGTTTACACACTTTGTACAACACTAAATATTCTTTATTACATCGATACCATGCCTAACCCTTCTAGGGTAAGGTAGGTGCCTGAGCCCGAGCCTTTAGCTCATAAGACTGTCATTCCCATTAGCCCCCTTGTGGCGGGGATGGCAGACCAGAGAGGCCTAGCTTGTGGCTAGGCCTGGGGACAGTTGGTCCCAAAGATGAGGAGGTACTTGTGCCTCCTCCCATGGGAGACTTAGGTCTCAGACACTCCCTAAATAGGGAGCCAAGGCCGGGCCACCACTTGGAAAAAGCCCGGACCGGGAGAATACCGGCGAATCTTTAATAATAATTCTTTATTAGTTTTTGTCAGGTGTTGTTGGAGAGACAAGTTTGTCAGGCTACACCATCAACACCAGATATTTTCCTTGTTGATTCACTCACAAACTATTTTAAAAACAGTCTAGACTTAACCCAGGAAGTCGCAAGACTTAAGATTTCAAGTGAAACATTTCAGACACTTTGAGTGAAATTTAAATGACAAACTATGATTACATTTTTGTCACAAAGTTTCTGTTAGTGTCTTACAGAGTTTGTTAGTGTACATAGTGCACCTTAGAGCAGATTATTTATTTTCTTGAAATAACAGCCAAATTGACTGTGTCTTCAGCTTCAACTTTTATATCTTCTTTGATATGGTAAAATTTTTATTTGTATTAATATTGGTAGAATTACCGACAATATGTTGGGTAAAAGGACACAAGTGCAGCTAATGCGACATTTTATTGCGCCAACGTTTCGCTCCCCAGGAGCTTTATCAAGCGGTTACGAACAATACATGGACACAGAGGGTATATATAGGCTTAGAGTAAGATTTAATACTAGTGGTAGTAGTAGTAATATTAGTAGTAGTAGTAATAATAATATTATTATTATTAGTAGTAGTAGTAATAATAATATTATTATTATTGTTAGTAGTAGTAGTAGTAATACAATATGGAAGAACAATCAACTTGCATATGAGTAAAAGGTTATAAAAGCTATTACTTGGGTAGAATAAAAACAAGTTTAACAAATATTTCTATTAGTGGTTGGATTTGAGGTCTGTTTGTGTTCCTCCTCTGTTATGTTCTTGTGTAGTATTAGCAGCAGCGACTATGTGATGGCAGGGCTTATTGTTTTGAACAGGATTTTTGCTAATACTTCAGAGATGATGAAACTGCCTTTATTTTGCTTGATTGTGTCAGAAACAGCGATTAATGATGATTCAAAGCATTTATGTCTGCGAAAATTAGGCTCTCTGATCACTAGTAGAGTGTCATATCGTCCTCTTCGCTTTCGGGCCGAGTGGGCCTACTGCGCAGACGCTCCTCAGTTGCCTGGCTGCAGTGGTGTGAGGTGGTGCTGTCGCGCCTCTGCTGACAATATAGGTGAACTGCTGTTGTCAAAATGGCGGTTAGTCTCAGGGGCCGGATTAATACTGTTGGCATAGAGCTTCTTCGAGGAACGATTGCGCCTAGTTCTGAGCAAGTCTTATTACCCAAGATCATCAAGGAGATGTACTGCATACAAGATGGAGAATTATATGGCATTGCATTAAATGGAGCCCATAGAATTTTCGTAAAACTGCTTACTGTAACGGTCTATGAAGCGTTGGCCACCCGGTTTCAAGACATGAGTCTTACCGTCATACCAACTGTCTGTGTGAGAATGATTGATGTTTCACGGCATTATACGTGGATCAAGTTACGCAACGTTCCCTTTGAGGCAGACGAGGCGGATATCAGGAAATTTTTCGAGAAGTATGGAACAGTTCGTTTTGCCCAGCATGGTATGTGGGTGGCAGGCGCCTATGCTGGTCTGCCAGAGGGTACTTTCAACCTCAAAATGACTTTGAGACACCCAATACCGTCCTATGTTTATCTACAAGAATTCAGGGCGCAGGTCATGGTTATGTATCCAGGGCAACGGCGTATGTGCCGCCTATGTGGTGAGTATGATCACATAACAGCGAATTGTGACAAGTGGAGACATGTGCCTGGACCTGTGATGGACGTCACAACCCCGGCTTCAAAGGTGGCGGGTGTGGAACAACCATCGGATGGAGGGCATGGTGTTTTGTGGAGATAGTGGATCAGGTACACAGGACTGGAGGTGGGTTGGAGTCCCTCCCCCAGTTGCCTGACCCGGTATCTCTTCCTGTGTATAAGGAGGAGCAGCAACTACAGAAGGAGGTTATTGCTTATGTACTCAAGGTGAGGGAAGTGTGGGGGTGGGAGGGCCTGGCCGGGATTAATTGGATATGTTCTCATTCGTGAAGGGATGTCAATGGGAGTTTTGGACAAGGTTGTGCAATTGTTTGGAAGTGCCTCAGGAATGCAGGTAAATAGTGCGAAGTCAAGGTGCATGGGGTTGGTACTTGGGTGGGGGGTGGGGGGAGATGTAATGTTGTTAAAGAATGGGGGGTGTCTTTAAAGATTTGTGGTATTATTTATAGGGATGACATGGTTGTGGTGCAGGTGGAAAATTCGGATAGGTTATTGGAAAGGATCGTGGGGTGTCTAGGTGTTTTGAGACCCCAGCACCTAACTCTTGTACAGCGAGTGATAGAAGTAAACATTTTATTGAATAGTAAGGCTTGGCATGTCGCAACTGTGTTCCTAATTACAGGGACAGTGATTGCGGGGATCTTAAGTCGGGTGTACAAATTTTTGTGGGGTTCACGTTGTGCTTGGTTAAGGAGAGATGTAATGTTACCTGTACGTCAGGGTGGGTTGGGGTTGATGGATTTGAGACGGAGGGCTAAATGTGTGTTTCTTAAATGGGAAGTTTTGCGTGTGGGTGTAAATGCGAGGCAGTTGGAAAGGATACATGACAGGCTGGGTATGTGGTATCGAGGAATGGAGTTGCGGGAATGCGATATCGTTTTGAGGGCCATGATGTTGGTCAAGGAACTGAAAAATGTTCGAATAAGGGTTTTGTGTAGGTTGCTTGTAGGTAGGTGCGTTGTCCCAGTTGAGGGCTTGTTCCCCATGTATACGTGGAAGAGCATTTGGTATAGATTTAGTAAGATGAAGTTAAACCCTAGGGCGCGTGAGGTGATGTTTCGTTTTCTGCATGGTATCCTTCCGTCTGGAGCGATACTACGAAACAGAAAGGTTGTAGAGGGTGGGGGTGTGGTTTCTGTGGAGGGGAGGAGACTGCGTTTTATGTAGTTTATTTTTGTGAAGGGTTAGAGATGGTCAGATGCTGGTTGAGTAGGGCGATACAGAGGGTGGGAGGCAGTGGGGTGTCGGCTCTGAGAGCTTTAAGCCTAGATATTGGAGGACTAGATGAGGGTGTCATAAGAGCATTAGATTATATCATGGTGGATTATATATACATATATATAGTGGGTGATGAGGGGGAGGGGGGACAGTGAGATGCGCAGGCGGGTTCTTGCGTTAACGTTTTATCGAACAATGTGTCGAAACAGGGAATTGTATGGAAGGAGATGGGATCTGGTTTTCTCTGAAGGATATAGAATGCTAACGCCAGAAATTCTTGCGCATCTGTAAGTAATAATGTGTGTGCGCGTTTGGTTACAGCGGGCTCGTCTCCCGGGGGATGGGGCGTGTCAAGGTAGTGAATTGTGGGTATGGACTGGTGTCCAGGTATTCATGGATAATGTATGCATCATCTTTGAGGTTTTCATGCCACGTGTGGATGTGGAGCCCATGGGCTCGATATGAACGTTAGACGTTATTTCATGAATGTTCGGTGTAATCGAAGGTTTTCGTTTATGTATTTTTGGATGTATATTTTGGTCTTATTGACACAATTCTTGAGTAATTTCCTTTTTTTTCGAGTCATGGCATGTTATTTATTTTTGGTTTGTATGTATTATGTATTATGTATTATGGTTTATAAACTAAAAGAGGAGGCAGTTAGGGTAAGATATAAACAGCTATTGGAGGATAGATGGGCTAATGAGAGCATAGGCAATGGGGTCGAAGAGGTATGGAGTAGGTTTAAAAATGTAGTGTTAGAGTGTTCAGCAGAAGTTTGTGGTTACAGGAAAGTGGCTGCAGGAGGGAAGAGGAGCGATTGGTGGAATGATGATGTAAAGAGAGTAGTAAGGGAGAAAAAGTTAGCATATGAGAAGTTTTTACAAAGTAGAAGTGATGCAAGGAGGGAAGAGTATATGGAGAAAAAGAGAGAGGTTAAGAGAGTGGTGAAGCAATGTAAAAAGAGAGCAAATGAGAGAGTGGGTGAGATGTTATCAACAAATTTTATTGAAAATAAGAAAAAGTTTTGGAGTGAGATTAACAAGTTAAGAAAGCCTAGAGAACAAATGGATTTGTCAGTTAAAAATAGGAGAGGAGAGTTATTAAATGGAGAGTTAGAGGTATTGGGAAGATGGAGGGAATATTTTGAGGAATTGTTAAATGTTGATGAAGATAGGGAAGTTGTGATTTCGTGTATAGGGCAAGGAGGAATAACATCTTGTAGGAGTGAGGAAGAGCCAGTTGTGAGTGTGGGGGAAGTTCGTGAGGCAGTAGGTAAAATGAAAGGGGGTAAGGCAGCCGGGATTGATGGGATAAAGATAGAAATGTTAAAAGCAGGTGGGGATATAGTTTTGGAGTGGTTGGTGCAATTATTTAATAAATGTATGGAAGAGGGTAAGGTACCTAGGGATTGGCAGAGAGCATGCATAGTTCCTTTGTATAAAGGCAAAGGGGATAAAAGAGAGTGCAAAAATTATAGGGGGATAAGTCTGTTGAGTGTACCTGGTAAAGTGTATGGTAGAGTTATAATTGAAAAAATTAAGAGTAAGACGGAGAATAGGATAGCAGATGAACAAGGAGGCTTTAGGAAAGGTAGGGGGTGTGTGTGACCAGGTGTTTACAGTGAAACATATAAGTGAACAGTATTTAGATAAGGCTAAAGAGGTCTTTGTGGCATTTATGGATTTGGAAAAGGCGTATGACAGGGTGGATAGGGGGGCAATGTGACAGATGTTGCAAGTGTATGGTGTAGGAGGTAGGTTACTGAAAGCAGTGAAGAGTTTTTACGAGGATAGTGAGGCT
This sequence comes from Cherax quadricarinatus, assembly GCF_026875155.1. Classification (NCBI taxonomy): domain Eukaryota; kingdom Metazoa; phylum Arthropoda; class Malacostraca; order Decapoda; family Parastacidae; genus Cherax; species Cherax quadricarinatus. Next base: position 40,310,529 of record NC_069435.1, on the reverse strand, counting down.
CAAGTTAGAGTATGTAGGAAAGAGGGAAATTTTTTCCCAGTAAAAGTAGGCCTTAGACAAGGATGTGTGATGTCACCGTAGTTGTTTAATATATTTATAGATGGGGTTGTAAGAGAAGTAAATGCGAGGGTCTTGGCAAGAGGCGTGGAGTTAAAAGATAAAGAATCACACACAAAGTGGGAGTTGTCACAGCTGCTCTTTGCTGATGACACTGTGCTCTTGGGAGATTCTGAAGAGAAGCTGCAGAGATTGGTGGATGAATTTGGTAGGGTGTGCAAAAGAAGAAAATTAAAGGTGAATACAGGAAAGAGTAAGGTTATGAGGATAACAAAAAGATTAGGTGATGAAGATTGAATATCATATTGGAGGGAGAGAGTATGATAGGAGGTGAATGTATTCAGATATTTGGGAGTGGACGTGTCAGCGGATGGGTCTATGAAAGATGAGGTGAATCATAGAATTGATGAGGGAAAAAGAGTGAGTGGTGCACTTAGGAGTCTGTGGAGACAAAGAACTTTGTCCTTGGAGGCAAAGAGGGAAATGTATGAGAGTATAGTTTTACCAACGCTCTTATATGGGTGTGAAGCATGGGTGATGAATGTTGCAGCGAGGAGAAGGCTGGAGGCAGTGGAGATGTCATGTCTGAGGGCAATGTGTGGTGTGAATATAATGCAGAGAATTCGTAGTTTGGAAGTTAGGAGGAGGTGCGGGATTACCAAAACTGTTGTCCAGAGGGCTGAGGAAGGGTTGTTGAGGTGGTTCGGACATGTAGAGAGAATGGAGCGAAACAGAATGACTTCAAGAGTGTATCAGTCTGTAGTGGAAGGAAGGCGGGGTAGGGGTCGGCCTAGGAAGGGTTGGAGGGAGGGGGTAAAGGAGGTTTTGTGTGCAGGGGCTTGGACTTCCAGCAGGCATGCGTGAGCGTGTTTGATAGGAGTGAATGGAGACAAATGGTTTTTAATACTTGACGTGCTGTTGGAGTGTGAGCAAAGTAACATTTATGAAGGGATTCAGGGAAACCGGCAGGCCGGACTTGAGTCCTGGAGATGGGAAGTACAGTGCCTGCACTCTGAAGGAGGAGTGTTAATGTTGCAGTTTAAAAACTGTAGTGTAAAGCACCCTTCTGGCAAGACAGTGATGGAGTGAATGATGGTGAAAGTTTTTCTTTTTCGGGCCACCCTGCCTTGGTGGGAATCGGCCAGTGTGATAATAATAATAATAATAATGTATGATATGTGGTAGGTGTGGTAGTTATGTAATATATCTTATACTGCTTTGTGTCATGCAGATCTGCGCATCTGTTTTATGTATTTTTGGAACTTTTTCCGTTCTGTATAGGCCTTTTTTTGTTATAAGTTTTGGTCATATGCTAAGCTTTATGTAAATCCTTTATATATGATGGCTTGTTTTCATTTCACGTTTATATAATAGGTTATAAACCTGGTATTGTGTTGCTGTTAAGTGTAGTTTCTTGTAAGTTTTTGGCTAGACTACAAAAGGTTGCTGTAAATTATTAACGAATTAAGATTACAAGAACTGTTTGATTTATAACATGAATATTGATGGGGTTTGTTTTCACTCTGATGGTCTACATGCAGGTTGTAGCTGTATGATACACAGACATATCTAGCGAGTGTTCAGACGCATTCTTTTTGTGTTGGATTTAGTATACGGGTTTATTGTAACAGTAATACATATTTTAAGAAAAAGAGGATAAATAAGTATACAAGATAAGATGTAGGGCGAAATGACAGTAGTTTGTTGGATTATGTATTGGTAGATAAAAGACTGTTGAGTAGACTTCAGGATGTACATGTTTATAGAGGGGCCACAGATATATCAGATCACTTTCTAGTTGTAGCTACACTGAGAGTAAAAGGTAGATGGGATACAAGGAGAATAGAAGTATCAGGGAAGAGAGAGGTGAAGGTTTATAAACTAAAAGAGGAGGCAGTTAGGGAAAGATATAAACAGGTATTGGAGGATAGATGGGATAATGAGAGCATAGGCAATGGGGTCGAAGAGGTATGGGGTAGGTTTAAAAATGTAGTGTTAGAGTGTTCAGCAGAAGTTTGTGGTTACAGAAAAGTGGGTGCGGGAGGGAAGAGGAGCGATTGGTGGAATGATGATGTAAAGAGAGTAGTAAGGGAGAAAAAGTTAGCATATGAGAAGTTTTTACAAAGTAGAAGTGATGCAAGGAGGGAAGAGTATATGGAGAAAAAGAGAGAGGTTAAGAGAGTGGTGAAGCAATGTAAAAAGAGAGCAAATGAGAGAGTGGGTGAGATGTTATCAACAAATTTTGTTGAAAATAAGAAAAAGTTTTGGTGTGAGATTAACAAGTTAAGGAAGCCTAGAGAACAAATGGATTTGTCAGTTAAAAATAGGAGAGGAGTGATATTAAATGGAGAGTTAGAGGTATTGGGAAGATGGAGGGAATATTTTGAGGAATTGTTAAATGTTGATGAAGATAGGGAAGCTGTGATTTCGTGTATAGGGCAAGGAGGAATAACATCTTGTAGGAGTGAGGAAGAGCCAGTTGTGAGTGTGGGGGAAGTTCGTGAGGAAGTAGGTAAAATGAAAGGGGGTAAGGCAGCCGGGATTGATGGGATAAAGATAGAAATGTTAAAAGCAGGTGGGGATATAGTTTTGGAGTGGTTGGTGCAATTATTTAATAAATGTATGGAAGAGGGTAAGGTACCTAGGGATTGGCAGAGAGCATGCATAGTTCCTTTTGTATAAAGGCAAAGGGGACAAAAGAGAGTGCAAAAATTATAGGGGGATAAGTCTGTTGAGTATACCTGGTAAAGTGTATGGTAGAGTTATTATTGAAAGAATTAAAAGTAAGACTGAGAATAGGATAGCAGATGAACAAGGAGGCTTTAGGAAAGGTAGGGGGTGTGTGGACCAGGTGTTTACAGTGAAACATATAAGTGAACAGTATTTAGATAAGGCTAAAGAGGTCTTTGTGGCATTTATGGATTTGGAAAAGGCATATGACAGCGTGGATAGGGGGGCAATGTGGCAGATGTTGCAGGTGTATGGTGTAGGAGGTAGGTTACTGAAAGCAGTGAAGAGTTTTTACGAGGATAATGAGGCTCAAGTCAGAGTACATAGGAAAGAGGGAAATTATTTCCCAGTAAAAGTAGGCTTTAGACAGGGATGTGTGATGTCACCGTGGTTGTTTAATATATTTATAGATGGGGTTGTAAGAGAAGTCTTCACAAGAGGCGTGGAGTTAAAAGATAAGGAATCACACATAAAGTGGGAGTTGTCACAGTTGCTCTTTTCTGATGACACTGTGCTCTTGGGAGATTCGGAAGAGAAGTTGCAGAGATTGGTGGATGAATTTGGTAGGGTGTGCAAAAGAAGAAAATTAAAAGTGAATACAGGAAAGAGTAAGGTTATGAGGATAACAAAAAGATTAGGTGATGAAAGATTGGATATCAGATTGGAGGGAGAGAGTATGGAGGAGGTGAATGTATTCAGATATTTGGGAGTGGACGTGTCAGCGGATGGGTCTATGAAGGATGAGGTGAATCATAGAATTGATGAGGGGAAAAGGGTGAGTGGTGCACTCAGGAGTCTGTGGAGACAAAGAACTTTGTCCTTGGAGGCAAAGAGGGGAATGTATGAGAGTATAGTTTTACCAACACTCTTATATGGGTGTGAAGCATGGGTGATGAATGTTGCAGCGAGGAGAAGGCTGGAGGCAGTGGAGATGTCATGTCTGAGGGCAATGTGTGGTCTGAATATAATGCAGAGAATTCGTAGTTTGGAAGTTAGGAGGAGGTGCGGGATTACCAAAACTGTTGTCCAGAGGGCTGAGGAAGGGTTGTTGAGGTGGTTCGGACATGTAGAGAGAATGGAGCGAAACAGAATAACTTCAAGAGTGTATCAGTCTGTAGTGGAAGGAAGGCGGGGTAGGGGTCGGCCTAGGAAAGGTTGGAGGGAGGGGGTAAAGGAGGTTTAGTGTGCGAGGGGCTTGGACTTCCAGCAGGCATGCGTGAGCGTGTTTGATAGGAGTGAATGGAGACGAATGGTTTTTAATACATGACGTTCTGTTAGAGTGTGAGCAAAGTAACATTTATGAAGGGGTTTAGGGAAACCGGCAGGCCGGACTTGAGTCCTGGAGATGGGAAGTACAGTGCCTGCACTCTGAAGGAGGGGTGTTAATGTTGCAGTTTAAAAACTGTAGTGTAAAGCACCCTTCTGGCAAGACAGTGATGGAGTGAATGATGGTGAAAGTTTTTCTTTTTCGGGCCACCCTGCCTTGGTGGGAATCGGCCAGTGTGATAATAAAAAAAAATAATGAGTTTCAGGTTTTGTGATCTCAGATGTTTTCTTTTATGTTTATTTACATATGTAATGCTGTATTGGTTTTAAATAAAATATAAAAAAAAAAGTAGAGTGTCGTTTAATTTCGTGAGGAGATTGGTGGAATTCCGTGTTGTACGCAGGCGTTATTCAAGTTATCGTTCCTACATGCGTTAAGCTGTTCATTGACACGTGTTTCGAGGTTCCTTGTTGTTTCACCTACATATATTTTCTGTTGCAGCCTCCTCAAGGTATAGTGTAAACTCCTGCATTGAATGGTTCGTGGTGGTTCGACTTTGTCCTGGTTAGATCCCTTATTGAAGTGCTGGATGTAAAGGCGACTCTTGTGTTAGTTTGTACGAGCACTTCAGACACGTTCAGTGCAACCTGGCTGTTGGAAAAGATTATAACTTTGTTAGGAGTGGTGTTGATGTGTAGAGAATTAATGATCTGAAGAGCTCTTGCAGTCTTTGATGAAAAGGGAAGAAAAATGTAGATCAGTGAAGGTTTGGTGTATGCAAGTACATTCCTCGTCATGAAACTCAGGACTGCAAACTCGGTATTATGCTTTTAGGAAAAATCCGATGATGATGCCTCTATTCGTCTTAGATTCTTGACTGGAATAGAAGTGGGTGAGAACATTTTTGTTCGTAGGTTTACGGTAGACAGTTATCTACTTTGTGAATGGGGACGTCTAGAAAAGGTTGTTTATCCATTTCCTTCCATCCGTCGACTGTTAGTCCAGAGGTACAGAAGTTTGCGATTGAACTTAATCTTTAATGTGTGTTACCTGATCATGTATGTGTATATTACATGTCCATGTGTGTGTGTGTGTGTGTGTATGTTACGTGTTCATGTATGTGTGTCTTACCTGTTCATGTGTGTGTGTGTGTTGCCTATCTACGTGTGTGTGGGTATGTGTTACCTGTCCATGTGTGTGAGTGTTGCCTGTCTATGTGTGTGTGTGTGTGTGTATGTTGCCTGTCCTTGTGTGAGTGTGTTACCTGTCCATGTGTGTGTGTGTGTTGCCTGTCTATGTGTGTGTGTGCTACCTGCCCATGAGTGTATTACTTGCTCATGAGTGTGTTACATGGTCATGAGTGTATGTGTTATCTAAATAAGTACTTGTTTCACATCTGTGTGCTATGTGTTCATGTGTGCATTATGTTCATTCACATTTATATATTTTATGTTTGCTTTATTCTTTTGGGTTATTGGTTCATGCTCGTTTTCATTCATTTTTACGATTTTTATGTGTGCACTTCCTTCCATGTGTATTCTTGTTTTTATGTGTGTGCTTCTCTTCATGTGTATTCTTGTTCATGTGTTTCCCATTCGTCTGTTCTCCTTTACATGTAAGAGTTTTGCTCTTGTGTATGTGTGTGTGTGTGTGTTTTGCTCGCGTATGTGTGTGTGTGTATTCATCTATTTGTACTCACCTATTTGTGGTTGCAGGGGTCGAGTCATAGCTCCTGGCCCCGCCTCTATACTGATTGCTACTATGTCCTTTCTCTCCTTGCTCCATGAGCTTTATCAAACCTCATCTTAAAACTATGTATGGTTCCCGCCTCCACTACGTCACTTTCTAGGCTATTCCACTGCCTGACAACTCTATGACTGAAGAAATACTTCCTAATATCCCTTTGATTCATCTGAGTCTCACCTTCCAATTATAACCTCTTGTTTCTGTGTCACATTTCTGGAACATCCTGTCTTTGTCCACCTTGTCTATTCCGTGCAATATTTTGTATGTCGTTATCATGTCTTCCCTGACCCTCCTGTCCTCCAGTGTCGTCAGGCCGATTTCCCTTAACCTCTCTTCGTAGGGCAACCCCCTTAGCTCTGGGACTAGTCTTGTTGCAAACCTTTGCACTTTCTCTAATTTCTTGACATGCTTGACCAGGTATGGATTCCAAACTGGTGCTGCATACTCTAGTATGGGCCTGACGTAAATGGTGTACAGAGTCTTGAACGATTTCTTACTGAGGTATCGGAACGCCAGACGCCCGTACGCTGCAGCAATTATCTGATTGATGTGCGCCACAGGAGATGTGCTCGGTGTTATACTCACCCCAAGATCTTTTTCCTTCAGTGACGTTTGCAGTCTTTGGCCACCTAGACTATACTGTGTCTGCAGTCTTCTTTGCCCTTCCCCAATCTTCATGACTTTGCATTTGGCAGGGTTAAATTCAAGGAGCCAGTTGCGGACCAGGCTTGTAGCCTGTCCAGATCTCTTTGAAGTCCTGCCTGATCCTCGACCGATTTGATTCTCCTCATTAACTTCACACTATCTGCAAACAAGGACACTTCTGAGTCTATCCCTTCCGTTATGTCATTCACATATACCAAAAACAGCACAGGTCACAGGCGCCCACTCTGACACCTCGTCACGTACCATGGCTCGTTGTTGCCTCCCTGTCAGGTATTCTCTGATCCATTGCAGTGCCTTTCCTGTTATGTATGCCTGATCCTCTAGCTTTTGCAGTAACTCTTGTGAGGAACTGTGTCGAAGGCCTTCTTGCAGTCCAATGAAATTCAGTCTATCCACCCCTCCCCCTCTTGTCTTACTTCTGTCACCTTGTCATAAAATTCCAGTAGGTTTGTGACACAGGTTTTTCCTTCCCTGAAACAGTGCTGGTTGTCGTTTATAAGCTTATTCCGTTCTAGGTGCTCCACTCCTGATAATCTTCTCCATGACTTTACACGTCAGTGACACAGGTCTGTAGTTTAATGCCTCATGTCTGTCTCCTTTTTTAAAAATTGGGACTACATTTCCCATCTTCCATACCTCAGAGAGTTGCCCAGTTTCAATGGATGTGTTGAAGATCTTTGTTAGTGGCACATACAGCATCTCTGCTCCCTCTCTAAGGATGCACGGAGAGATGTTGTCTGGTTCCACCTCCCTTGAGGTGTCAAGTTCACACACCAGCTTCTTTACCTCCTCATTGATTATATGTACCTCATCGAGCACTTGTTGGTGTACCTCCCTGTTCTGATTTCCTGGAGTCCTACCGGTTTCCACTGTAAATACTTCTTTAAATCTCGTGTTGAGCTCCTTACATAGCTCTTGGTCGTTTCTTGTGAACTCCCCATCATCCTTCCTCAGTCTGATTACCTGGTCCTTGACTGTTGTGTTCCTCTTGGTGTGGCTATACAACAGCTTCGGGTCAGACTTGACTTTCGATGCTATGCCATTTTCATATTGTCGCTGAGCCTCCCTTCTTATCTGTGCATATTTGTTTCTGGCTCTTCGGCTAATCTCTATATTTTCCTGGGTCTTTTGTCTTCTGTACTTTTTCCATTCTCTAGTACACCTAGTTTTTGCCTCCCTATACCTATACAGCCATAAATAAGACAAAATTAAATTAAGACAAACTCAAAATAGAATATAGAGGAGTAGAGCGCATACTTACAGGTTTGATGGAAGCAGCCAATCAAGTGATTTCTTCACTGGTTGGGGATTCACACATCACCTCCCATGTATGCACAGGGCTCCTGACCAGCAAAAGGTGATCAGTTATGAGCTTGCCTTCACCAGATTCAACATCAATAACAAAAACTTACAGTTGGGATAAAATCAACGAAGTCCTAAATGAAACAAGCTGGGAAGAAATTCTTAGGAACACTGATCCAGACCTTTGCTTAGAAAGAGATGTTCCCCATACATGTGAAGATGAAGAATCACAGAGCTGCTGAAATGGGCCAGTTTATCTGAAATACGATGATAGGCACTGGTCAGAGAAAGAGCAAATAACTTAAGCTTAAGGAATCATAGAGGAGACAAGAAACTCAGGAAGAACGAAAAGCTGTAAATGAAATTGAAAGAAACCCAAAATATTTCTTTTCTTATGCCAAGTCTAAGATAAAAACAACATCAAGTATTGGATTACTGCTTAGACGAGATGGGACTTACGCAGATGACACAAAGAAATGAGTGAGATACCAAAGTCTTAATATGACTCAGCGTTTAGTGAGCCGTTAACCAGACTAAGACCGAGAATCAAAATTTGGTCAATTAAAAAATCCCTGACATTATTCGAACACCACAAGACTTCGAGAAAGCAATGACATGCACTTGCACTTTGCTCCAGGCCCAGACCGTGGAACTCGGTGTTCATCAAGAACTGCAAGAAGCCACTTTCACATGCCTTTAGCATTCTATGGAGAGGGAACATGAATACAGGGGTCATCTCACAGTCACTAAAACAACAGACACAGCCCTACTCCACAAAGGGGGCAGAAAAGGAACTGCAAGGACTTACAGACTGATAGCATTAACGTCCCATATAAAAATCTGTGAAAGGGTTCCAAGAAGCAAGATTGCTACCCACTTACATATCCATCAATTACACAAACCAGGGCAACATGGGTTTAGAGCAGGCCGCTCCTGCCTGTCCCAAATACTGAACCACTATGACAAGGTCTTGGATGCTATGGAAGACAAACAAAATGCAAATGCAGAATACAGAGACTTTGCCAAAGCCTTCGATAAGTGCGACCATGGTGTAATAGCACACAAAATGCTTGATAAAGGAATAACAGGAAAAGTTGGTATATGGATCTATAACTTCCTAACAAACAGAACACAAAGATTAATAGAAAACATTAAAGCCTGAGACGGCTACAGTGAAAAAGCTCTGTTCAACGCACAGTACTCTCCCCCATCCGGTTCCTCATGTTTATATCAGCTTAGACAGAGATGTAAACCACTTGTCCTCCTTTGCGGATGATACGAATTTGCATGACAGTGTCATCTATCGATGACCCTGCAGTACTCCATGCACACATCAACCAAATCTTTACAAGGGCCGCAGAAAACAGTATGAAGTTCAGCGAAGAGAAATTTCAATTACTCCGATAAGGAAAACACGAGGAAATTAAAACTGTATCTGAGTAAAAAGCAAATTCCAACCACACAATAGACCGAAAAACTAATGTGAAGGACTTAGAAGTGATAATATCAAAGGATCTCACTTTCACATGTGCTAGGAAAATTATAGGATGGTTAATGAGAACCTTCAAAACTTGGGATGCCAAGCCCATGATGATTCTCCTCAAATTACTTTTTCTCTTTAGGCTGGAATATTGCTGCACGCCAACGGCCCCTTTCAAGGCAGGCGAAACTGAAGATATGGAGAATGTAAAGAGAACTTTCGTGGCACGTATAAGTACGATAAAGCACCTACATTACTGGGAACAGTTGAAGTCTCTTGATTTGTATTCCCTGGAATGCAGGTGAGAAAGATACATGATAATATACTCTTGGAAAATCCTAGAGGGACTAGTCCCAAATTTGCACACGAAAATCACTCCCTACGAAAGCAAAAGACTCGGCAACAGATGCATCATCCCCCCAATAAAAAGCAGGGGCGCACGAGTACGCTAAGAGACAACACAATAAGTGTCAGGGGCCTAAGACTGTCAAATGCCTCCCAGTAAACATAAGGGGGATTACCAATAAACCCCTGGCAGTCTTCAAGAAAGCACAGGACAGGCACCTAAAATTAGTGCCTGATCTGCCGAGCTGTGATTCGTAGTTCGGTCTGCGTGCAGCCAGCAGTAACAGCCTGTTTGATCAGTCCCTAATCCACAGCGAGGCCTGGTCACACACCGGGTCGCGGGGACGTTGACCCCTCGAAACCCTTTCCACGTATCCTCGTCCACTTGTATTCTCCTCAATACTTTCACGTCGTCTGCGAAAAGGAACACCCCTGACTCTATCCCTTCTGTCATGTCAGTCACATATTTAAGAAACAACAGAAGCTCTAGACCTGACCCTTGTGGAATCTCACTCAACTCATGCGCCCACTCGATACCTCGTCACGTACCAACACTCGTTGTTTCCTTCCTGACAGATATTCTCTGATCAATTGCAGTGCTTCTCCTATTATTCCTGCCTGCTCCTCTACCTTTTGTACTGTCTTGCAACTTGTGTCTCTTGCACTCACCTATTTGTATTTATTACTATTTGTGGTAGCAGGGGTCGAGTCGTAGCTCCTGTCCCCGCCTCTTTGCTGGTCGTTACTAGGCTCAGTCTCTTCCTGCACTATCCATTTTGGGTCATTTCTATTCGATCTAATTTCTTTATACGGAATAAACATTCTTTGTGCAGCATGTATAGCGTTTAGAAAGCTGTCATATTGATAGCTTTCTTCGTTACCCCAGCCAACAGATGATAAGCGTTCTTTAAGCCCATTGTAATCTGCTAAGCAAAGATCTGGAACCGTTACTGAGTTGTTCCTCTCATACTTCCATTCAATGCTAAAGATAATTGATTTATAGTCGCTTGTGCCGAGTTCCTCTGTAATTTCTAAATTATTAACAAGGGTTCCCTTGTTTGCCAGAGCCAAGTCAAGCAGTTTATTTCCCGTTGTAGATTCTGTCACAAACTGCTTCAAAAAACAGTCCTGAACTACTAAAAAGTCGTTAGATTTTAAATTCCCCGTCAAAAAATTCCAATTAATCTGACTAAAGTTAAAAGCCCCTAGAATTACTACGTTATCGCGCCTTGTGGCCTTAACAATTTCCTTCCAAGGTCCCTATCTAAGTTTGGGGGACGGTAAATCACGCCTAAAATCAATTTTTCAATCCCCTCTGAAAATTCTATAAAGGCAGACTCTATATGTGTTATTTCAGACTTTTTACCCGCTTTTATGCAACAATTTAAACGATCTCGGACATAGAATGCCACTCCACTCCCCATACCGATAATTCTGTCTACTTGGAACAGTTAAACCCTTAATGTGACATTCAGCAGGCATGTCCCAATTTTTCTTATTAAACCACGTCTCAGTTATGGCAAAAACATCAATGTTACCCACACTTGCTACCAATCTCAATTCGTCCATCTTATTTCTCGCACTACTTGTATTTGTATAAAATATGTTTAAAAAACCTCCCTTCCTTTTTCTCTTCCTTCTCATTACTGTTCCTCCACTATACCTGTTACTGTCCTTGTCACCTAGTGCCACTGGGTTTCCAATATTCACCAATAGCTACTTCATTTTGCCTATTACTGGTTTTCCTAAAACTCACACTTTCGCTACACTGAGAATTCATTGATTTTCCACAAAAACCGAAACCACTTTCTAGTTTAGAGACCTAACAGTTCCCTCCACTATATTGGCCAGTGCTCCTACCCCAAACCTAGATAAGTGAACCCCATCCCTGGCATACATGTCATTTCTGCCATAGAAAAAGTCCCAGTTGTCCGTGAATGTTACTGAATTTTCCTTCCAGTGTTTGTCCAGCCAGGAATTGACACCAATTGCCCTGGACAACCATTCATTTCCAACTCCTCTCCTGGGCAAAATGCCACATACCACAGGGCTCCCACCCTTCTTCCTAATTATCTCTATTGCTGTCCTATACCTGCTAATCAGATCTTCACTTCTATGTCTGCCAACATCGTTGCCTCCCGCAATGAGGCAGATAATAGGATTGCTCTCATTATCTTTCGTGATATCGTCTAGACAGCTAACAATATCCCCCATCCCAGCCCCAGGAAAACATACCCTCTGCCTCCTCTTCCTATCCCTAAAACAAAAAGCCCTATCCATAAACTTAACCTGACTGTCCCCAACTAAAACAATATTCTTACCCTCACTGGCGGAGTTCGTCGTGACGTTTTCGGTGGTCTTCGTTGGGGTTTCAAGGGATGTCGACTCACTCTTGTCCGCCAGTGCTTCCTTGGTGCTCGTTGTGACTTTCCTAGTAGACAACCCACATTCGTCGGGTAACATTGAAAATGGGTTGGAAGTTTCCACAGTAGTTTTCTGGTTCTTCTTTGTTTCTGTCACTCCAACAGGTTTCTTTATCTTCAGCTTTGTTCCATGTTGCCCGGCCACTGACCAGGTTCTCCTCTAAACCAGAGGACTCACGACAGGAAGATTACTAAGAATTCTCTTGTTTTCCTTCATTAATCGCCATATCTCAAGCTTAGCAACTCTAAGCTCCTCTTTTAGCTGCTGTTAAAGTTGTTCAGTGGATGACATCTTGGTTCAGATTACAGACAGTACACTAGACACGTCCTCACAAGTTAAGTACAGGTCACCACTGAATTAAGTACAGGTCACCACTGAGTTGCAGTGTCTGACAAGTTGTACATGAATGGTATATAATACCGAAAAGATGAAAATTAGACACATGTGCAACATTTATAAACAAAATTTCGAATAAAGCTATTGCCTAACAATTCTTAAACTAGTCATTAGTATGCCTGAGATACTCCAATATAGGAGTTTTAATAGAAACTGTATATCATGCCATGAGAAAACCATTCTCATTGCTAAATTTACAAACTGTAATGTAGTTACCTATCTTTAATATCAATATATTCCATAACCTGTATCAGTATAGAGTTAGAATCATTAGTAGTCTGCCTGAAATGCCTAGTCATGCTAGGCATGATAGTGGCTCTCTTTGTAATTAGTATTTTATAATATGTAAACTACACATTGTATCCAATATCTCATAATATGTAAACCCGGCACTGTAATCTTTATAGAGAAATAAACATTTGTATTTGTATTTCTAACTGTTGCACATGCGTCTAATTTTCATCTCGTCATTACTGTATATCATTCGTGTACAACTTATCAGACTCCTCCAACTATCTTTCTCTCCAGATATCTTTATCTATTTTTCAATTTCCTCTTCAGTCTCTCTTATCACCTTCCTCGCTTGCCTCCCTATCGTCATCCTCTCTGCGCTCCTCTGCTTTTTCGCCTTCGTTGCACGTGTGTGCGTGTTTGCAGTCACCTAATTGTAGTTGCAGGGGTCGAGTTATAGATCCTGGTGTGTGTGCTTTTCTTTATGTACTTGAGAAAGACACGTATGAGAGCTTTTAGACATTGATGATACATCTCGCCCACCTAGGGCTTCTTCTTTGCTCCTATTGGGCGATACGTATCCACAACAAATACCCTTGTTCCCTCCTGCGCGTCGGTGTTTATCATTATTTTTCACGATAACTTCTTTCCTATCTCCGGAAACCTTTGCTCAATGGCATTTTTTTCATGATTGATGGACTGATTACATCGACTCAAGGCTGACGGACTGATTACTTCAAATTCCTGTTCTTCACCATTCTTCTTTGTATGAGCTGATGAAGCCACTGTGTGGCGAAACGTTTCCTCATTAAAGATACCCAAGTGTTACACATATGTCTATTTTACCAACTTGTCGGTTCTCTATCCATTCAACACAAACTTTTCTCTAAGTATAATTTACCAGTGTTAATGGTTTAATTATGTATGTAATTAAATTTTGTTTATAATTTGGGTAGATAAGAGTACAATTTTTTTTTACAATATGTAGATGTAGTCAGCGCTGTATGACCCTTGTGGATTAAGCGCTTAGTAATGACTGTAATAATAATAATAATATAATAATAATAATAATAATAATAATAATAATAATAATACATGACATAAGAAAGGACGAACACTACATGTCTCCCCTCATTCCTCATCTTACAAGTGAATGTAATTTAAGGAACTTCAATCTTTCTTCATACGGAAGATTTCTAATGCTATGAATTAGTTTTGTCATTCCTCGCTGATTTTTTTCTAACGAATTTATACCCATTCTGTAATATGGAGACCAGAACTGAGCTGCAAAATCTAGGTGAGGCCTTACTAATGATGTATAAAGCTGTAGTATAACCTCAGGACTTCTGATAATATTTAGATACGTGCAACGTCTGGGCATCTTTATCGTAGACATTTCGCCATCCAGTGGCTTTATCAATACAAATTCTAGGACAAAATTTGAAGACAGTAGAACTATATACAGAAGATGAGGCAATCAGTCCCTCAGCCTTGGAGTTGGTGTGGAGAGCACCGTGGTCGTGGAGATTCTGGACTTCTGTTGCTTACACTTCTTGATATAAATCTTAGTTTAAGGTTGCTGCTCATCATAACCCCCAAGTCCTTTTTGCAATCTGTATGGCTAAGTTCTACGTTATTTAACTTAAAAGGGCTAGGTTTATTTACACTCCCGAGATTCAGAACCTTGCATTTATCTACACTGAACTGCATCTGCCACTTTTGTGACCATCTACGTGACATCTACGTTAGAATCAATTGTCCTACCTATCTTCGTGACATAGGCGAATTTGCTCATATCGCTAGCAATTCCTTCATCAAGGTCATTCATATATATTATAAACAACAAAGGGCCTAAAACTGATCCTTGTGGAACGCCACTTGTTACAGATCCCCAGTCGGCTTTAACCCCATTTAAACAATCTCTCTGCTTCCTATTGGTGAGCCATGACTAGATCCATGACAGCACTTCTCCCCCAATGCCATGAGCTGCCACTTTCTTTAACAGTCTCTGGTGCGGCACTCTATCAAAAGCCTTACTAAAATCTAAATAAACAATATCGAATTTTTTTATCGTGATCAACATCCTCGAAAGGTTTACTGAAGGTTAATAAATTAGTTAGGCAGGAATGACCCCTTGTGAATCCATGCTGAGTATCATTAATCAAATTATGCTTATCCAGATGGCACCTTATAATATCAGCTATAATTGACTCTAGTAATTTGCATATAATTGAGATCAGGCTTATTGGGAGGTAATTTGAAGGTAACAACTTGTCCCCTACTTTAAAAACAGGAATTACATTAGCCATCTTCCCATATCAGAAACTATACCTGTTTGAAGAGATAAATTAAAAATATTAGTTAATGGTTCACAGAGTTCCATTTTGCATTCCTTAAGAACCCTTGAAAAAAGCTCATCAGGACCCGGCAATTTATTTTGCTTCAGTCAGTGTATTTGTTTCATAAACATTTCGCAAGTGACTGTGATATTACATAATTTATCTTCTTCAGGCCCACTTTAAAAATTAATTACTGGGATATTGTTAGTGTCTTCCTGTGTGAAAACCGAGAGAAAATAATAATTAAAAATCGAGCACATTTCATTCTCCTTGTCAGTAAGATGCCCATAGTTATTTTAATGGTACCTCTCTTTTCTCTAACTTTTGTTTTATAAACTTGGTAGAAACTTTTTGGATTAGTTTTCGAAGCCCTAGCAACTTTAATTTCATAGTCCCGTTTAGCTTTCCTTATCCCCTTTCTAACGTCCTTCTTTATGTCAATATATTGAGTCATAAGATGACCCTCTCCTCTTTTGATGGGCCTATAAATTCCTTTCTTCTGCCCTAAAAGATATTTGAGTCTATTATTCATCCATTTTGGGCCATTTCTATTCAATGTAATTTCTTTATACGGGATAAACGTTCTTTGGGCAGCATGTATAGTGTTTAGAAAGCTGTCATATTGAGAGCTATCTTCGTTACCCCAGTTCACAGATAATAGTTGTTCTCTAAGCCCATTGTAATCTGCTATGCAAAAATCTAGGACTGTTACTGAGTTATTCCTACTATCATCCTTCCATTCAATGCAATTTGTGGTTGCTTGTGCCAAATTCCTCTGAAATTTCTAAATTATTAACAAGGGATTCCTTGTTTGCCAGAACCAAGTCAAGCAGGTTATTTCCTCTAGTAGGTGATTTTAACTTTAGTCAAATTGACTGGGCTTCTTTGACTGGTAATCTGGAGTCCAGTGACTTTATGGAAGTAGTTCTGGGCTGTTTTCTGAGGCAGTGTGTAACAGAGCCTACCAAGAGTAATACTTTGCTCGACTTAATCTTGTCAAATAACAAAACACTCGTAAACAATCTGGAGATCGCTGAAGAGCTTGGCACAAGTGATCACAAATCCATCATTTTTATGAAACACCTGTCTAATCTCGATTGGGGTAATCTAGATAATGATTTTATTGACGATGATTGTACTTTCGCTTACGAAGGTATCTGCGTTTATGTATATACTCCGCTCATGTTATACATGCTCAGAGTATATACATTCTCCAGAGACAAATTAGGTCTAATAATAATGATCAAAATGGGTTAACAGGAGGCTAAAGCATCTATTAGGGGAGAAAAGGGAAATTTATAGGCGCATCAAAAGAAGAGAGGTTTAACCTTACTGACCAATATGATCAACGTAAAAGAGAAGTAAAAAAGGGGATTAAAAAGGCTAAACGTGACTATGAAATTAGAGTTGCTAATGAATCAAAGACTAATCCAAAGGGCTTCTTTCAAGTGTATAGGACGAAGGTGAAGGAAAAAGTAGGACCTCTGAAAATTGGGAATGGACAGCTGATGGATAGGGAACTGGAAATGTGTTCCCTGTTTAATGACTATTTTTGTCAGCTTTTACAATCTCCCCCTTCCCCCTAACCATCTACCTCCTCCTCGCAACCCCCCCAACACATGAATACACACACGAACACACACACACACACACACACACACACACACACACACACAAACACACACACACACACACACACACACAAACACACACACACACACACACACACACACACACACACACACACACACACACACACACACACACACACACACACACACACACACACACACACACACACACATACACAACCTTATGGCACCCCTGTTTCAAGCTGTCACTCTATCCTCCTCCTTCCTTCCCCCTTTCCCCTCCTCTCTCCTTTCACTCCCATCCCCCATCCTATCGCTCTCTCTCTCCTCTCTCTCTCTCTCTCTCTCTCTCTCTCTCTCTCTCTCTCTCTCTCTCTCTCTCTCTCTCCCCTCACACACACATACACACACAAACACACATGCACATACATACACTGATATACACACACATACACACACACACATATACACACACAATTGAAGAGGCGGGGCCAGGAGCTAAGACTCGACCCCTGCAACCACAAATAGGTGAGTACAAATAGGTGAGTACACACACAATCATAAGGCTCCCCTGTTTTGGCTAACCCCAGTAAACAATTTTGAAATCCTTTTATGTTCTTATATTTGGAAATAGGGTAGTTGATGAGTGGAACAGTCTACCTAGTTGGGTTATTGAGGCTAGGACTTTGGGTAGTTTCAAATTTAGGTTGGATAAGTACATGAGTGGGAGGGGTTGGATTTGAGAGGGACTTGCACATCGGAGCTTGTTTCTTGGGTGGCATTGAAAATTGGGTTGGTCAAATGTTTGTTAGTGGGATGAATTGTAAAGGACCTGCCTAGTATGGGCCAACAGGCCTGCTGCAGTGTTCCTCCTTTCTTATGTTCTTATGTTCTTATGACACACTATCCCCCTACCTCCCTCCCCATCCCCTTCACTCCCATTTCCCATCCTATCACTTTCTCTCTCTCTCTCTCTCTCTCTCTCTCTCTCTCTCTCTCTCTCTCTCTCTCTCTCTCTCTCTCACCCACCTACTACCAGGCCAACATAATCTTCCATTCTCCACCTCTCCATCACTCTGCCCTTCCCACTCCCTCTAACCGTCTCTTCCACTCACTCTCCCACTCTCTTTTTCTTTCTACCAATTGGCCACTCTATCCCTCTCCCCTCCTCCATCTCCCATTTGATCACTCTCTCTCCCTTTCCCTCTCCCTCCCCCTCCCCCTTCCATCTTTCCTCTCCCCAGTCTTTCTCCCCTTCCTTCTGTCCCTAGCCTCTCCCACACTCCCTTTCTCCTCCCTCCCCACACCATATTGGAACCCCTAAAACTCTCCTTGATGCTGTCCCCCCTCACACCCCATATCCTTCTCCCTCCTGCCCTGCTTCCCCTCCCTATAAAACCCATCCTCACACATACACCCACTCCAAAAATAAATAAGCTTCATTCTGTGGTGCAATGAGGCAATCAAGAACAAGGACAAGAGCCAAGGGTCTGACGGGCAAATCTGGGAGGGAGGATTGGGAGGCAGAGCTCATAAAAAGGTAGGAAGACTGGGGAAGGAAGCTAGACGAGCTTGGAAGGAAGATGGAGGAGAGGATAGCTACAGAGAGCAGAAATTGGGAGCAATATGCCACAGTAGCAGAAGCCAAGATACAGATCTTAGAAGAGGAGCTGAGAAATCTGAAGCAGCCTAGAGAAAAAAAATAACAATACAGACATAGCATCAGGAATATCTACATCAGACACAGACAAAGGGACTGGAGGGAGCAAGGAAGCTATACTGTATGCAAAGGTCCCATCAGACCCACACGGGGCCAAGACAAAGACAGGAAGCACACTAGGACCAAATGAGAGGTTGGAAGACATTCAAGGAGCTAGGACATATGCAGGAATTTTACTAGACACTTGTGGGGGCTAGGAACAGGTGAGCAGGAAAGACAAATCAATAAGCATAGGGGCCGCAGCTAGAGAAGGGATTGAAGGAAGGAATGCTCCAAGGGAAGTAACTTAAACACCTCAGAGGACTCAATGGGAGACACAGTGGGAGGAAGAAAGGGAGAGATCAGTTTTTGTCTGCGGGCTCCAGGAAGCCAAAGGGGAAATTTATGATGAAACAAAACAGGAGATAAAAGCAATTGAAGGTATCATGAAGGTGATAGGAGAGGGCGACATGAACCAGGTGGCAAATTTTCAGAGAAGTGGGTGGTTTGCAAGGGAAAGGAAACGGCCTCTGAAAGTAATTTTCAAGACAGAATCAACTCAAGCCATGTTCCTGCAGGAGAAAGCATGGCTGAGAGACAAACTGGAGTTCCAGAGTGTGTACATCGATTGATACAGAATACAAGAAAAAAGGATGATACTGAAAGAGAGAGTGCAAAAGCGAAAGGAGGAATGGGAGGAAATGACAAAGAAAAGCAGAACAGCGCACGCACAGGTAGAAGGGCAAACACCCCCCCACCCAGAAACACCCGCAGAAGGACTCCAACCACGACACCCCCAAGGCAACTGAACAATATAAACCAACAATCACACTCGGAGCCCTCTGTCCCCACCCCCCACACCACGAACCCTACTCCTACAGCAACCCACTATGGGAACTCAGCCCCACCCCCACTGCAACCCTCCATAGGCCCCTGCCAGGGCTTCTGCTCTCCCAGCCCCATTATTACCCCAGGACCACAGTTTTAGGACAGAAGTTTAAAGTTTGGTACATGAATGCGGATGGATTAACGAATAAATATGAGGAGTGGCATGAAAGAATCAAGGAGAAGTGCCCAGACATCATAGCAGTTACCAAAACAAAACTCACTGAGACAATAACAAATGCAATCTTCCCACCATGATATCAGATCATGAGGAAATATAGAAGGGGCAGAGGGGGAGGAGGAGCTGGACTGCTCATAAAAAACCCGATGGAAATTCAAGAAAATGAGAGGCATAGACGAGATTGGAGAAAGGGACTACATAGTAGGTACGCTTCAGTCTGGGGAGCACAATGAAGTCATTGCAGTGATGTATAATCTGCCACAGAACTGCAGGAAGCCAAGAGAGGAATATGAAGAGAGCAACAGAGCAATGGTGGACACACTTGCTGAGGTGGCAAGAAGAGCTCACTCGAGCAGACCAAAGTTACTGGTTATGGGCGATTTCAACCACAGGGAGACTGACTGGGAAAACCTGGAGTCACAGGGGGTCCCAAAGCATGGAGAGCCAAGATGATGGATGTGGTACTGGAAAACCTCATGCACCAACATGTTAAGGACACTACCAGAGTGAGAGAGGAGGACAAACCAGTAAGACTGGACCTTATGTTCACCCTGGGCAGTTCAAACATTGAGGACATCACACATGAGAGTCCCCTAGCAGCTAGTAACCACATGGTTCTGTGCTTTCAATGCACAGTAGAGTTACAAGTGGAGAGGGTAACAGGAGTTGAATGGGAAAAGCCAGACTATAAAAGAGGGGACTACATAGGTTTGAGGAACTTCCTGCAGGAGGTTCAGTGGTACAGAGAACTGGTATGGAAGTCAGCAAACAAAATGATGGAGTACGTAACAATAAAATGCAAGGAGGCAGAGGAAAGGTTTATTCCCAAGGGCAACAGAAATAATGGGAAGACCAGAACGAGCTCCTGGTTTAACCGACGGTGTAAGGAGACAATAACTAAGTGCAATAGAGAATGGAAAAAGTACAGAAGGCATAGAACACATGAAAATAGGGAAATTAGTCGCAGAGCCAGAAATGAGAATGCATAGGTGTGGCATGCAAAGAGTACGCATGTACACATCCTCATTCACAGCAAACCAGGGAACTAAGGGTTGGCGATGGGGCCCCGTCGTTCAACCAGTACCCAGGTTCCAGCCAATGAGAAGATGGTTTTGGCAATTGCAGAGGCTATGTGGGTACCATTCTCCTGTCTGCCCTTGTCATTCCCATTCTAGAGCTGGTTGAAGCACGGTCCACTCTCTAGTGGCTTCTATTCTGCCTTGCTTACCGTGGAGTGCACTAATACCTATTGTTGTACATATTTCTGTTCTAAATTGGAGAAAGATAACATGTCAAAAGTTTTTTTGCTGTGTTTATTTTGTTCCCTTTACACCCAGGATAACAGGCCTTTGGGACTCTTGGGTTGTAATAACAGGTAAAGAGGGAGGCTCAGCAACAGTATGAAAACAACATAACATAGAAAGTCAAGTCTGGCCCGAAACTGTTGTATAGCCACATCAAGAGGAAGACAACAGTCAAAGACCAGGTGATCAGGCTGAGGACAGAAGGAGGGGAACTCACAAGAAATTATCAGGAGGCATGTGAGGAGCTAAACAGGATATTTAAGGAAGTATTTACAGTAGAGACAGGAAGGGCTGTGGGAAGACAGCACAGAGGGGAACATCAACAGAGAATATACCAACAAGTGCTGGATGACATACGAATAATGAAGGAGGAGGTGCAGAAGCTGCTAAGTGACCTTGATACCTCAAAGGCGATGGGACCAGACAACATCTCCCTGTGTGTCCTTAGAGAAGGAGCAGAGATGCTGTGTGTGCCCCTAACCGCAATCTTCAATACAGCCCATGAAACTGGGCAACTACCTGAAATACAGAAGACGGTAAATGTAGTTCTCATTTTTAAGAAGGGAGACAGAAACGAGGGTCTAAACTACAGACCAGTGTCTGACGTGTGTAGTATGCAAAGTCATGGAGACGATTATCAGGAGGAGAGTGGTGGAGCACCTGGAATGGAACAAGATTATAAATGACAACCAGCATGGTTTCATGGATGGCAAATCCTGTGTCACAAACCTTCTGGAGTTTTATGACAAGGTAACAGAAGTAAGACACGAGAGAGAAGGGTGGGTGGATTGCATTTTTCTAAACTGCAGGAAGGCCTTCGACACAGTTCCTCATGTATAACACGCGTATAACAGGGAGGGCACTGCAATGGATCAGAGAATACCTGACAGGGAGGCAACAACGAGTCATGGTACGTGAAGAGGTATCACAGTGGGCGCCTTTGACGAGCGGGGTTCCACAAGGGTCAGTTTTAGGACCAGTGCTATTTTTCATATATGTGAAAGACATGATGGAAGGGATAGACTCTGAAATGTCTCTGTTTGCAGATGATGTGAAGTTGATGAGAAGAATTAAATCGGATGAGGATCAGGCAGGACTACAAAGAGACCTGGACAGACTGGACATGTGGTCCAGAAACTGGCTTCTCGAATTCAACCCTGCCAAATGCGAAGTCATGAAGATTGGGGAAGGGCAAAGAAGACTGCAGACTGAGTAGGCTAGGTGGACAAAGACTGCAAACCTCACTCAAGGAGAAAGATCTTAGGGTGACCATAACACCGAGCACGTCTCCGGAGGCACACATCAACCAGATAACTGCTGCAGCATATGGGCGCCTGGCAAACCTGAGAATAGCGTTCCGATACCTTAATAAGGAATCGCTCTAGACACTGTACACTGTGTGCGTCAGGTCCATACTGGAGTATGCAGCACCAATTTGGAATCCACACCTGGTCAAGCACGTCAAGAAGTTAGAGAATGTACAAAGGTTTGCAACAAGGCTAGTTCCAGAGCTCAGGGGAATGTCCTACGATAAAAGGTTGAGGGAAATTCGACTGACGACACTGGAGGAGAGAAGGGTCATGGAAGACATGATAACGACATACAAAATACTGCGTGGAAAAGATAAGGTGGACAGAGATAGGATGTTCCAGGGAGGGGACTCATAAACAAGGGGTCACAATTGGAAGCTGAAGACTCAGACGAGTCACAGGGATGTTAGGAAGTATTTCCTCAGTGTTAAATTAGACACATGTGCAACTCTTGGGTATCTTTATCGGGGAAACGTTTCGCCACACAATGTCTTCATCAGTCCCTACAAAGGATGAATTTGAAGAACAGGAGGAGAATGAGGTAATTAGTCCCTCAACCTTGAGTCGATGTGGTCAGTCCATCAATCTTGAATAGAATACGGCATATGGCAGGAGAGGTGCAGCAGTCGTAGGTGGTATCACATTTGTCCAATGTGGAAGTAGGTCGTGCCCAAGGGTTAGGCAAGTGAAGAATTCCCAAGTATAAAGATCCCAAGAAGTTGCAGTGTCTGACAGAATTGTAGATGAATGGTTCAAAGAACCGACATAGAGTCATAGAGTCGTCCAGAAGTGGAATAGCCTAGCAAGTGTAGTGGAGGCAAGAACCATACATAGCTTTAAGACGAGGTATGACAAAGCTCAGGAAGCAGAGGGAGAAAGCACCTAGTAGCGATCAGTGAAGAGGCGGGGGCCAGGAGATGAGTCTCGACAACTGCAACCACAATTAGGTGAGTAGACACATGCACACAAATGCGCGCGTGCACACACACACACACACACACACACACACACACACACACACACACACACACACACACACACACACACCACACACACACACACCCCACACACACACACACACACCACAATTAATATTATATAGTATATATTAGTGCATATTAATAAGGAATTGATTGTGAAATTTTTTTTTAATCTTCAAAGAGTAGCGTAGCCTAGTGTGCGCACGCACACCCACACCCACACACACCCACACACACTCACACACACCCACACACACCCACACACCCACACACACCCACACACACCCACACACACCCACACACACCAACACACACCCACACACACCCACACACCCACACACACCCACACACACCCACCCACCCACACACCCACCCACACACCCACACACACCCACACACACCCCCACACCCACACACCCCCACACACCCACCCACCCACAAAACCCACCCACACACACTCACACACACCCACACACACCCACACACACCCACACACACCCACACACCCACACACACCCACACACACCCCCCACCACACACCCACCCACACACCCACACACATCCACACACACCCACAAAACACCCACACACCCACACACACCCCCACACACCCACCCACCCACACACCCACCCACACACCCACCCACACACCCACCACACACCACCCACCCACACACCCACCCACACACCAACCCACACACACCCACACACACCCACACACACCCACACACACCCACACACACCACACACACCCACACACCCACACACACCCACACACACCACCCACCCACACACCCACCCACACACCCACACACACCCACACACACCCACACACCCACACACCCACACCACACCCACCCACCCAACACCCACCCACACACACTCACACACACCCACACACACCCACACACACCCACACACACCCACACACCCACACACACCCACACACACCCACCCACCCACACACCCACCCACACACCCACACACATCACACACACCCAACACACCCCACACCCACACACACCCACACACCCACACACCCACACACACCCACACACACCCACACACACACACACACCCACCCACACCCACCCACACACTCACCCACACACCCACCCACACACCCACCCACACACCCCCACACACACACCCACACACACACACAAACACACACACACTCACACACATGCACACACCCACGACACCCCCCCACACACCCCCACCCACACCCCCCCCCACCCCCCCCCCCCCCCCCCCCCCCCCCCCACACACGCAACACCACACACAACACACACACACACACACACACACATATTGCCAGACTCACACATACACTCCCCCCCCTCCCCCACCGACATCTCACTCCTTCACCTGATCCCTCCCCTCCCTCTTTCACCCTCCCCCTCCCCACCTCTCCCTCACCCACTTACCCACTTGCTTCACTCTCCTTCCCACTCCCCCTCCCCACTACTCTCCCATATAGCCACAGTTCCTCCTCTACCTCCCCCCCCCCCCACACTCTGACATATACAATACTAACCTAACATACAGAATTACATAGGTTTCCCACTCTGAGGCAATCAGGATAAAACAAAAATGGGTTTGCCAGAGAGCAACAAGAAAACCCAAGGGACAGGAGGAGGAAACTGCAAAGGAAGATTGGGCAGCAGAGCTCACAAAAAGGGAACAAGAATGGGAAAAGAAACTAGAAGAACTTAGCATGAGAATGGAAGAGAGGATAGACATGGAAAGCAGGAAGTGGGAGGTGAAAGTCAAAGCAGCAGAGGCCAGGATACAGAGTTTAGAAGAGGAACTGGAAAATCTGAAACAGCCTAAAGAACTAAAGAACATTTTGGGATTGACAACAGAGACCGCTACCTCAGCCACAAATAAGGGGACTGTAGGGAAAGAAGGAGCAAAACTGCATCTAGAAGCTCTATCAGTGGAGACTGTAGTAAATGAAAGAGCTAAGCTATATGTGGAGGCCCTAAAAGACCACAACAGAGCCCAGGGAAAGCCGAGAAGGGAAAATGACAGGCCACTGAGCCCATGTACAGTAGCTAGTGAAACTGAAGAAAGGAAAGCTGCAATGGAGGAAATCATATTGAATGAGGGGATACACAGGGATATGCAGTGGGAGAATGAAAGGGTGAGGTCAGTCTTTGTGTATGGGCTACAGGAAGTTGAAGGGGAAACATATGAAGCAAGAAAACAAGGGAAAAAAAAAAGCAATTGAAAGCATCATGAAAGTAATCGGAGAAGACGACATGACCCAGCTGGAAAATTTTCGGAGAATAGGGGGTTTGTAAAAAAAAGAACCCGGCCAGTGAAAGTGACCTTCAAGGCAGAATCGACTCGGAACAGGATACTGCAGGAAAAAGCACGATTAAGGGACATGTCGGCATACAGGAAGGTGTATCTCGACCGCGACAGAACACAAGACGAAAGGCGGAAACTGAGAGAGATGGTACAAAGGCGAAAGGAGGAAAGAGAGGGGATGGAGAAGACAGACAGGAGATCCCAGACACAGGAAGAAGATCAAATACAATCTCCCTCACAGCTTCCTATGGAAGCCTCCCAACCAGGTCAACCCCAGTGCAGCCAAACACTCTAAACCAAAACACCCATGCCATATCCAATGCCCCCACCCACTACATTACAAACTCCACCCCCACAGCAACCACCCATAGTTCCTTATCAGGTCTCCCACTTCCCCAACCCCAATACACCTCCCAGACCACAGCCCTTAGAAAAAAAGTTGAAGGTATGGTATACAAATGCAGATGGAATAACAAATAAGTATGAGGAGTGGCACGAAAGAATCAAGGAGACATCCCCAGACATAATAGCCCTCACAGAAACAAAACTCACCAGAATAATAACAGACTCAATCTTTCCACCCGGATATCAAATCTTCAGGAAAGACAGAGGGAGGAGAGGGGGAGGAGGAGTTGCACTGCTCATTAAAAGCCAGTGGGGTTTTGAGAAAATGGAAGGAATGGATGGCATGGGTGAAAGGGACTACTTAGTAGGAACAATCCAGTCTGAGGGACATAAGGTGATAATTGCAGTAATGTACAACCCACCACAGAACTGCAGGAGACCAAGAGAAGAATACGATGAGAGCAACAGAGCCATGGTCGACACACTAGCCGAGGGGGCCCAGGAGAGCACACGTGGGGGGAGCAAAGTTACTAGTTATGGGTGATTTCAATCACAAGGAGATTGACTGGGAAAACCTGGAGCCCCATGGGGTTCCAAAAACATGGAGAGCCAAGATGATGGATGTAGTACTGGAAAACCTCATGCATCAACATGTTAGAGACACTACCAGAGAGAGAGGAGAAGATGAACCAGCAAGACTGGACCTTGTATTCACCTTGAGTAGTTCAGACATCGAGGATATCTTGTATGAAAGGCCCCTGGGAGCTAGTGATCATGTGGTTCTGTGCTTCGACTACATAGTTGAGCTCCAAGTGGAGAGAGTAGCAGGAATAGGATGGGAAAAACCAAACAACAAAAGGGGGAACTACTCAGGCATGAGGAACTTCCTTCAAAACATTCAGTGGGAGAGGGAACTGACAGGAAAACCAGTACAAGAAATGATTGACTATGTGGCAACAAAATGCAAGGAGGCAGAGGAGAGGTTTGTTCCCAAGGGAAACAGAAATAATGGGAAGAACAGAACGAGTCCTTGGTTCACCCAAAGGTGTAGGGAGGCAAAAACTAGGTGTACTAGAGAATGGAAAAGGTACAGAAGACAGAGAACTCAGGAAAATAAAGAGATTAGCCGAAGAGCCAGAAATGAATATGCACAGATAAGAAGGGAGGCTCAGCGACAATATGGAAATGACATAGCATCGAAAGTCAAGACTGACCCGAAGCTGTTGTACAGCCACATCAGGAGGAAAAAAAACAGTCAAGGACCAGGTAATCAGACTGAGAAGGGTGATGGGGAATTCCCCAAGCAACGACCGAGAGGTATGTCAGGAGCTCAACACGAGATTTAAAGAAGTATTTACAGTGGAAACCAGTAGGACTCCAGGAAATCAGAACAGGGGGGTACACCAGCAAGTGCTGGATGAGGTACATATAACCAAGGAGGAAGTGAAAGAAATGCTATGCGAACTTGGGCACCTCAAAGGCGGTGGGACCAGACAACATCTCTCCGTGGGTCCTTAAAGAGGGAGCAGAGATATTGTGTGTGCCATTAACAAAGATCTTCAACACATCATTTGAAACTGGGCAACTCCCTGAGGTATGGAAGATGGCAAATGTAGTCCCAATTTTTAAAAAGGGAGACAGACATGAGGCACTAAACTACAGACCTGTATCACTAACGTGTATAGTATGCAAGGTCATGGAGAAGATCATCAGGAGGAGAGTGGTGGAGCACCTGGAAAGAAACAAGTGTATAATTGACAACCAGCATGGTTTCAGGGAAGGAAAATCCTGTGGCACAAACCTACTAGAGTTTTATGACAAGGTGACAGAAGTAAGACAAGAGAGAGAGGGGTGGATCGACTGCATTTTTTTGGACTGCAAAAAGGCCTTCGACACAGTTCCTCACAAGAGGTTACTGAAAAAAGCTAGAAGATCAGGCACACATAACAGGAAAGGCACTGCAATGGATCAGAGAATTACCTGACAGGGAGGCAACAACGAGTCATGGTACGTGACGAGGTGTCAGAGTGGGCGCTTGTGACAAGCGGGGTTCCACAGAGGTCAGTCCTAGGACCTGTGCTGTTCTTGGTATATGTGAACGACATAACAGAAGGGATAGACTCAGAAGTGTCCTTGTTTGCAGATGATGTGAAGTTAATGAGAAGAATCAAATCGGATGAGGATCAGGCAGGACTACAAAGAGACCTGGACAGGCTACAAGGCTGGTCCAGCAACTGGCTCCTTGAGTTTAACCCTGCCAAATGCAAAGTCATGAAGATTGGGGAAGGGCAAAGAAGACCGCAGACACAATATAGTTTAGATGGCCAAAGACTGCAAACCTCACTCAAGGAAAAAGATCTGGGGGTGAGTATAACACCGAGCATATCTCCTGAGGTGCACATAAATCAGATAACTGCTGCAGCATACGGGCGCCTGGCAAACCTACGGATAGCGTTCCGATACCTCAGTAAGGAGTCGTTCAAGACACTGTATACCATTTACGTCAGGCCCATACTGGAGTATACAGCACCAGTTTGGAATCCACACCTAGTCAAGCACGTCAAGAAATTAGAGAAAGTGCAAAGGTTTGCAACAAGACTAGTCCCAGAGCTACGGGGATTGTCCTACGAAGAAAGGTTGAGGGAAATCGGCCTGACGACACTGGAGGCCAGGGGGTCAGGGGGGACATGATAACGACATATAAAATACTGCGCGGAATAGACAAGGTGGACAAAGACAGGATGTTCCAGAGATGGGACACAGACACAAGAGGTCACAATTGGAAGTTGAAGACTCAGATGAATCGAAGGGATGTTAGGAAGTATTTCTTCAGTCATAGAGTAGTCAAGTCGTGGAATAGTCTAGAAAGTGAAGTAGTGGAGGCGGGAACCATACATAGTTTTAAGGCGAGGTATGGTAAAGCTCATGTAGCAGGGAGAGAGAGGACCTAGTAGCAATCAGTGAAGAGGCGGGGCCAGGAGCTATGACTCGACCCCTGCAACCACAAATAGGTGAGTACAAATAGGTGAGTACACACACACACACACCCTCCTCTCTCTCTATAGGCTTCTCTCTCCATCTCCCTTTTTCTATATTTCTACCCCTCCCTCGCATTTCTCTCTCTCATAGCCTTTTCCCTCACCCTCCTTTCTCCCTCTGTGGAGAAATTTTCTCCAGGAAGGGGGTATCAGCCCCCTTCAGCCCCCTTCAGCCCCTTCAGCCCCTTTCAGCCCTGAGTGGCCAAGCCCTCAGAAGGGGCGAGTGTCTTGTTTACTGCTAGAGTGAGTAATTGATCACAGATGCTATGCCACGTAGTCAAGTGACCTCTGCTCCTTGCAGCGGTGTTGCAAAGTGTATTTTTATAAGAGACAGTACATCTCTTACTTAGCAGGACAATTAAGGAAAATCCTGCTCCCACTTTATTACCATAGTAAAAATAGTGTACATTGTTGTCTATGCTTAAGACACCAAGAAACAAACATTCTGCTTTGCTTCATCGAGGAGGTGACAAGGATGCAAGGTACTAGGTCAGCGTTTTTTTTTTTTTTTTGTGCTAGGGCAGTGACGGCTTGGGGCAGTGTGGCGACGCGAGACTATCTTTGACTCTATGGAGAGTGACACTGACGCCAGGATACTGATCTGTGCGTTAGTGTGAACAAAGTGTCTCTAACACAAACACTTAATAGAAGTGTGATCAGCTTCTCTTGTGATACATTGTGAACAATAAAGACAAATCTTGTGGAACATAGTGTACCAGTGTGCGTTTCCTAGACAATGGAAGACGTGGACATCCAAGGACACTTCAGCTTCTATCAAGTCACCGATACCTGTCGAAGGTGTTGAGAACACCATAGCTCACATTACAAAGAGCAAGGTATGTTACGAATTTCTTGTAGATCGGGGGATTGCGCAATTCTTGAGTCACAAAGAGTTTGTAATCAACCTATAATCGGCAGTAAGGTGTGGACTTTTGAGTCCAAACAAGTAGGTATTTCGTCAGCCATCATCGAATGAAATATGCTGACATAACACCCCCTAGGGGTAATTTATACTTACAAATTGTATCTCTTGACAGCCCAATGTTGTGATGGTTTCGACAGCTTCTAGACCTCGTTTGCAGGGGCGGCTGTGTAGACGATTTGGTGTCATTTATCAGCTAAGTGTTCATTATATATAGTTATAAATTATATCTTAGCTGGTAAGGCCAAAATTCTCAACACTCTCTCTCTCTCTCTCCCTCTCCCTCTCTTTCTCCCTCTCTCTACCCTTTCTCTCCCCCCTCACATTTCTCTCTCTCTCTCCCCCTTGGACTTATCCCTCACCCCCATACTGTTTCCTCTCTCTCCCTCTTTCTACCCTTTCTCTCTCCTCTCTCTCCCTCTTTCTACCCTTTCTTTCTCCCCCTCACACCCTCTCCCTCCTCTAGCCTTCTGTCTGTGGTAATAAAAAAAAAAAAAAAAAAAAAAAAAAAAAAAAAAAAAAAAAAAAAAAAAAGGTGGCCCTAGAGGACGGAAAACCAGAGATCTGGTAGACGAACCAGGGAGGAAAGACTGGGAGTTAGAGCTCCAAAAAAGGGAGGAAGAGTGGGGAAGGAAGATAGTAGAGCTTGGTAAGAAAATGGAGGAGTGGATAGCTGAAGAGTGCAGGAAGTGGGAAGTATAGGTCTTAGCAGCAGAAGCTAAGATACAGTGCTTAGAAGAGAAACTGCAAAGCCTAAAACAGATTAGAGAGACAAATGACAATTCAGATGTGACATCAGGAAATTCAGTGTCAGGCGCAGACAAGGGGATGGTAAGCAACAACGGAGACATGCCGTACGCGAAGGCCCTATCAGACCCACGTGGGACCAGGGAAAAGACGAGGAGCACACTAAGATCAAATGACAGGTCCGAAGACAATGAAGGTATGCTATATGTAGAGATTCTAACAGCCAACTGCAGTAGCAAGGGACAGCTGGTCATGAAAGACAGTTCACTGAGAATAGAAGTTTCAGATATGACAGGGACTGAAGGCAAGAACATGTCAATGGAAGGAAATAAAATGCCTCAGAGGAAGCAGATGGAGACTCAGTGGGAGGAGGAAAGGGCGAGGTCAGTTTTTGTATACGGGCTCCAAGAAGCCAAGGGGGACAACTTTGAAGAAATAAAACAGGAGGAGAAAAAAATGATTGAAGGCATCATGAAAACAATAGGTGAGGGCGATATGACCCAGGTGACAAATTTTCAGAGAATTGGGTGGTTTGCGAGTGGAAGGATATGGCCGGTCAAAGTAATTTTCAAGGAAGAATCAGTTCGAACCAGGATTCTGCAAGAGAAAGCAAGACTGAGGGACAAACAGGGGTACCAGAGAGTATACCTCGACCGCGACAGAACACAAGAAGAAAGGACTACACTGAAAGAGAGGGTACAGAGACGCAAGGAGGAACGAGAGGCAATGACGAAGATGAGCAGGACCCAGACACAGGAGGAAGGGCAAACACACCCCACAGAATCTCCCACCAAAAGACTCCAACCGCGACATTCCCAACGCAACTGAGCAACCTATACTACAACCCACTCACTGTTCCCTCTGCCACCAACCCCCATATCACAAACCTCACCCCAACAGCTGTCCCTTATGGGCATTCTGACCCCACCCCCATCATCACAAACCCTACCTACACCACAGCCCCATATAGGCCCCCACCAAGGCTCTCGCTCCCCCAACCCCAATATTCTTGCATGACCACAATGATAGAAAAGAAACTGAAAGTTTGGTACACAAACGCGGATGGAATAACGAATAAACATTAGGAGTGGAACGAAAGAATCAGTGAAAAATCCCCAGATATCATAGCAGTCACAGAAACAAAACTCGCTGAGACAATAACAGACACAATCTTCCCAACGGGATATCAGATCCTGAGGAAAGATAGAAGGAGTAGAGGGGGAGGAGGGGTTGCACTGCTCATAAAACACCGATGGGGATTTGAGGAAATGGAAGGCATGGACATGATTGGAGAAAGAGACTACATTATAGGTACAATTCAGTCCGGAGAACATAAAGTAGTCATTGGAGTGATGTATAACCCACCACAGAA
This sequence comes from Cherax quadricarinatus, assembly GCF_026875155.1. Lineage (NCBI taxonomy): Eukaryota > Metazoa > Arthropoda > Malacostraca > Decapoda > Parastacidae > Cherax > Cherax quadricarinatus. Next base: position 40,278,852 of record NC_069435.1, on the reverse strand, counting down.
CTGCAGGAGGCCAAGAGAGGGAGTACGAAGAAAACAACAGGGTGATGGTGGACACACTGGCTGAGGTGGCAAGAAGAGCTCACTCGAGCAGAGCAAAGTTATTGGTAATGGGCGATTTCAACCACAGGGAGATCGACTGGGAAAACCTGGAGCCACATGGGGGTCCCGAAACATGGAGAGCCAAGATGATGGATGTGGTACTTGAAAACCTCATGCATCAACATGTCAGGGACACAACCAGAGAGAGCGGGGAGGATGAGCCAGCAAGACTGGATCTTGTGTTCACCCTGAGCAGTTCAGACATTGAGGACATCACTTACGAGAGGCCCCTTGGAGCTAGCGATCACGTGGTTCTGAGTTTTGATTATATAGTAGAGTTACAAGTGGAGAAGGTAACAGGAACTGAAGGGGACAGGCCAAACTATAAAAGGGGGAACTACACAGGTATGAGAAGCTTCCTGCAGGAGGTTCAGTGGGACAGAGAAATGGTAGGAAAATCAGTAAACGAGATGATGGAATATGTGGCAACAAAGTGCAAGGAGGCAGAGGAAAGTTTTGTTCCCAAGGGAAACAGAAATAATAGGAAGACCAAAACGAGTCCTTGGTTTACCAGAAGGTGTAGGGAGGCAAAAACTAAGTGCAACAGAGAATGGAAAAGGTTCAGGAGGCATAGGACCCAGGAAAACACGCAGATTAGTAGAAGAGCCAGAAACGAGTATGCACAGATAAGGAGGGAGGCCCAGCGACAGTATGAAAATGACATAGCATCGAAAGTCAAATCTGACCCGAAACTGCTGTATAGCCACATTAGGAGGAAGACAACAGTCAAGGACCAGGTGATAAGGCTGAGGAAAGAAGGTGGAGAACTCACAAGAAACGATCAAGAGGTATGTGAGGAGCTCAACACGAGATTTAAGGAAGTATTTACAGTAGAGACAGGAAGGACTCTGGGGGGACAGACCAGATGGGGACACCAGCAAGGAATACACCAAAAGTGTTGGACGACATACATACAGATGAGGAGGAGGTGAAGAAACTGCTAAGGGACATCGATACCTCGAAGGCAATGGGACCGGACATCTCCCCATGGGTCCTTAGAGAGGGAGCAGATATGTTGTGCGTGCCACTTACCACAATCTTCAACACGTCCCTGGAAACTGGGCAACTACCTGAGGTATGGAAGATGGCAAATGTAGTTCCCATTTTTTAAAAAAGGAGACAGAAAAGAGGCACTAAACTATAGACCTGTGTCATTGACGTGTATAGTATGCAAAATTATGGAGAAGATTATCAGGAGGAGAATGGTGGAGCACCTGGAACGGAACAAGAGTATAAATGCCAACCAGCACGGATTCATGGAAGGCAAATCCTGTGTCACAAACCTTCTGGAGTTTTATGATAAAATAACAGAAGTAAGACACGAGAGAGAGGGGTGGGTTGATTGCATCTTCTTGGACTGCAAGAAGGCCTTTGCCACAGTTCCTCAAAAGAGATTAGTGCAGAAGCTAGAGCATTTAGGCGCATATAACAGGAAGGGCACTGCAATGGATCAGAGAATACCTGACAGGGAGGCAACAACGAGTCATGATACGTAATGATGTATCACAGTGGGCACCTGTGACGAGCGGGGTCCCACAGGGGTCGGTCCTAGGACCAGTGCTATTTTTGGTATATGTGAACGACATGATGGAAGGGTTAGACTAAGAAGTGTCCCTGTTTGCAGATGATGTGAAGTTAATGAGGAGAATTAAATCTGATGAGGACCAGGCAGGACTTCAAAGAGACCTGGACAGACTGGACATGTGGTCCAGCAAATGGCTTCTCGAATTTAATCCTGCCAAATGCAAAGTCATGAAGATAGGGGAAGGGCACAGAAGACCACAGACAGAGAATAGGCTAGGTGGCCAAAGACTGCAAACCTCACTCAAGGAGAAAGATCTTGGGGTGAGTATAATACCGAGCATGTCTCCGGAAGCACACATCAATCAGATAACTGCTGCAGCATATGGGCGCCTGGCAAACCTGAGAACAGCATTCCGATACCTTAGTAAGGAATCGTTCAAAACACTGTACACCGTGTATGTCAGGCCCATACTGGAGCATGCAGCACCTGTTTGGAACCCGCACTTGATAAAGCACGTCAAGAAACTAGAGAAAGTACAAAGGTTTGCGACAAGGTTAGTTCCAGAGATAAGGGGAATGTCCTATGAAGAAAGATTAAGGGAAATCGGCCTGACGACACTGGAGGACAGGAGGGTCAGGGGAGACATGATAACGACATATAAAATACTGCGTGGAATAGACAAGGTGGACAAAGACAGGATGTTCCAGAGAGGGGACACAGAAACAAGAGGCCACAATTGGAAGTTGAAGACACAAATGAGTCAGAGAGATATTAGGAAGTATTTTTTCAGTCATAGAGTTGTAAGGCAGTGGAATAGAATAGAAAATGACGTAGTGGAGGCAGGAACCATACACAGTTTTAAGACGAGGTTTGATGAAGCTCATGGAGCGGGGAGAGAGAGGGCCCAGTAGCAACCGATGAAGAGGCGGGGCCAGGAGCTAAGACTCGACCCCTGCAACCACAAATAGGTGAGTAGGTGAGTACACACACACACGCACACACACACACACACACACACACACAAAATGACATAGCAGCGAAAGCCAAATCTGACCCGAAACTGTTGTACAGCCACATCAGGAGGAAAACAACAGTCAAGGACCAGGTAATCAGGCTAAGGAAGGAAGGAGGAGAGACAAGAAATGACCGTGAAGTATGTGAGGAACTCAACAAGAGATTCAAAGAAGTGTTCACAGAGGAGACAGAAGGGGCTCCAGAAAGACGGAGAGGTGGGGCACACCACCATGTGCTGGACACAGTGCACACAACCGAGGAAGAAGTGAAGAGGCTTCTGAGGGAGCTAGATACCTCAAAGGCAATGGGGCCAGATAACATCTCCCCATGGGTATTTAGAGAGGGAGCAGAGGCGCTATGTGTACCCCTAACAACAATATTCAATAATCTATCAAAAACGGGGAGATTGCTGGGCATGGAAAAAACAGCAAATGTAGTCCAATCTTTAAAAAAGGAGACGACATGAAGCTTTTAAACTACAGACCAGTGTCAGGGACATGTATGTTTTGAAAAAATCATGGAGAAGATTAAGGGAAGAGTGGTGGAAAAAACCAAAAGAAAGGAATGATTCATAAAACAGCAGCCAACATGGTTTTCGGGGAAGGGGAAATCCTGTTCACAAACCTAGGGGAGTTCAGGGAATTTGGTTTGACGCAGTAAAGAAAAGAGAGAGAGGGGGTGGGTGGATTGCATATTCTTGGACTCCCAAAAAGGCGTTTCCAAATTTCCCCAACACAAGAGAGGGTGCCAAAATGGAGGTCAAGCAGGGAAAAAAAGGGGGAAAGGGCCCTAAAATTGGTTTCAGGGAAAAAATTGTCGGGGAAAAACAGCAGCGGTCTGGTACGTGGCGAGGTGTCGAGTGGGAAAAGGGGGCCCGCGGGGTCCCCCCCGGGGGGTTTTCCCAAAAAAAGCCCTAGGACCAGTGCTGTTTCGGGGATTTGTGAACAAACTGAGGAAAGGTAAGACTTGGGTTTGTCCCCTGCTTCCCAGATGACGAAAAATTTTGTGGGGAAAAATTTTAAATCGATCAAAAAGCCCAGGCAAAAAATTTTACAAAGGGATCTGGACGGGTGCAAAACCGGGTCATCAATTGGCTCCTGGAGTTCCAATCCCCCCAAAGTGCAAATTCATGAAGAGGGGGGGAAGGGGCAAAAAAGACCGCAGACGGAGAACATTCTAGGGGGCCAGAAAATACAAACCTCAAAAAAGGAAAGATCTTGGGGCGGTATAACACGGCACAGTTTCCTGAAGTGCCCCATAAACCCAAAAAATTAATTTTTTAAATTTTTATCCGTCAATTTAAATCAAATTATATTTAAAATTTCTTGTAAAAAACTTTTAAGCCCTTAGTGAAATTTACAATTGAGGGTCTTGTGCTTTTTTATATTACTAGATTAATCACATTTTTTACTCTAGCTCTTCTAGAAAAAATACAAAAGTAAACCCAAAATTCCCTTATATTAGACCATGTCTTTTTACTGTGAGAGACTGGTTCTATTTGTAATTTGTTTTTTTATATTATTAGGGCTAAAACCTAGTTGGGAATATAGCTCTTTCTAGCTCAAATTTCCCTTGTCAATACCAAATTCACTATTTTGACCTTTGTGCATTTTCTAGTGAGAGAAGGGTGCTATTTTTTTTTTGTATTTTTTTTTTTATTAGATTAAATTTTATTGTACCATAGTAAATTTTAACTCAATACAAAAGTCAATACCCCCAAAATTAAAATTTTTTTAGCCATAGTGCAACTACTAGTGAGAGGGCTAGTGTATTTTTAATTTGTATTTTTAATTAAATAGATTTAAAACCCATTGTCTTTTTAGGTTTATTCTAGCTCAAAAAAATAGACTAAAAAAAAGTCATTATTAGACCCTTTGTGCATTTTAAAATGTAGAGTCTTGTTCTTTTTTTTTAAATTTTTATTTTTTTATTACTAGTTTATACCTTTGGGGGCTTTAGTTCTTCCAGCACAAAAACATAGACAACATCAACTTCATTTTGTGTAGTAGTGACTATACTCTTAAAAGGGCCAAAAAACTCTAAACTATTTTACTTGTCCAAAAAAACCCCCAAAAACTACAGGGTTTAAATACTAGAAACTCAAACACCAAATCAGGATAAAATAACCCTAATTTTAAAACCAAAAAAGATGTTTTATCACTTTGGGCCCCGATCTTTAATAAACCCTAATCGGGCACCCCAAACAAAACCCATTTGGGAAAATAACTGCCTTTTGTACAAGCAAAACACAAGGGCCCGCATTATCCTAAACAATGCCCCAAAAGTCTAAACAAATTTTTAAATTAAAACCCTAGGTTTCCCTTTAAACAAACCCCTATATGACCCCCTTAAACATCCTTGAATCACTAAAGCACCCTTCTCCTGCATTATTCTTACTGAGACCTGGTTTAAACAGGACACAGTAATATCTACCCTTACCAGGTTTCACAGCAAATTTAAACCCGGAAAAAACCAAGTTGGGGGGGGTATTGCAAATTTTTACTCTAAACCCAAAATTTGGGATTAGCACCACTTGCTTTAGTGAAAGAATTTTGGGGGGAAAATTTTTTTTTGCTAATTTTACTGTAAAAAACCTTTTAAAGGGCGCCTATAAAAAATCGGTGCCCTTTTTTGGATACCTCACGCAAACATCCCAAATTTCAGTGAGAAATTAAAGTCAAATAAAACAAAAAAGACAAAAGAATAAGCACCACCTTCTCTTGCTGGAACTTCAACAAACCCCCAACCCTTGGGCCTTTCTAGATGATCGCCCGTAAAAAATTTCATTTAAAATTGAACCCAAAACCCTTCTATAAAAACATTTTAAATATCCAACCCGGCTCACTGAGACAAGGGGGAACCAAAAATTTTTTCCCAAAATTTTTACCTATTCTTGCCCCCTTTTAAAACAGGGGGGGTAACAAAGATAGCACTACAGCCCCCTCCCTTAAAATTCCCCCTGACCAAAAATTAGTTTAAACCAAACCCCTTGGGAAAACAAAAAAGTCTCATTTAGCCCCCTGACGAGGGCCCCAGTAAGGAAGTTTTACAGCTGACCCAGAGACTGTTTATGGCTACAGAATTTTTCCCCAAAAGGGGGAATGGGATGATTTACGGGCAGGGGGGAATTTTTTTTAACAAATTACTTAGACTATAAACAAACATTGTCCTTAAAAACAAAACAGATCACAAAAAAAAAGGGGGTTTGGTTTTCCCTTTGGGTAACCCGCAAAAAATTTGAAATTTGGCCCTGAAACACCAAAAATGAAAGCAATATAGGCAAAGGGTTAATACAAAGATATTTCTTAAACAATTTTTCAGCTCTCCCCCAAAAATAATAAAAAAAGAAACAACTTTTTTATACTCCATTGATTAAAAGCACTCGAGGAGATATAAAAAAGACCCGGAAAAAAACCCCTTTCAGATTTAGGGAAACCCCCAAAAGGGAAAAAACCAAAAAATATTTTCCTAACTAAACCCTAATGGGAAAAACTATTTCATCCCATGACACAGCTAAAAAAGATAACGCCCTTTTTCCCCAACCCCTAGGATCTAATCTCGCCCGGATAATCCCACATTTCAATGCCCCTGCCGGGGACTAACCCCAGAAAGGGAATTTTCCCCAAAAACCTTCTATCTTGCACCAAACGAGCCCCCGGGGAAATCACCGAGGTTATAAAGTCATTTAAAAAAAAAATCGGGGAAACTGTTTCATGTCCCCCCCATTTCTGTAAAACGAGGGCCCATGTTTCCCTTTTGCATGCTATTTCATTTTCTTTAAAAGTTTAGGGATAGCACCTTTTTTCCCCAAAATATTCAAGATGGCAAGGGTTTTTCCCCAAAACCCTAAAGGTGGGGGACCTCAGACTTAAAAAACTATAGGCCCCAAAAATTTTTTTCTTTTCCATTGCTATCCCCAAAAAACTTTGTGAAACTCGTGCAAAAGGAGCTGTTTTTCTTTTATAAAAGGCTCAAAACATATCAACCCCTGCAATTTGGTTTTAGGAAAATTTAAAAACACTTTAAAGTTTCAATCATAAAAAAAGCAGATCTGCTTTTTCACAGCATTGGAAAATAAGGAATTTTCCACTGGAATTTTTTTTGACCCAAGGGAAAAACTTTTTGACGCCCCCGTTGACCACGACACCTACCCAAAAAACTTGGGTCATTACGGTTATAAAAGCCATGCGTTGCTTATTTCAAAATTTACATTACTAATAGGTATCATTTGTCACCCCTTAAAGCACAGCATCAGCAAAAACGGCCACTTTTTACTGGAGTTCCGCAAGGGGGTGTCCTTGGTCCCCCCGCCTTCTAAAATACTCAATGACCTTTCCCAAAAGTATTTCCCAAAAACCCGAAACCCCCTTTCTTTGCTGGGCGACACGACTTTTGTATCTTCACCCTAATTTTTGCCACCCTTTAACACCATGTGAAAGGGAGTGATCAAAATTTCGACTTGGTGACAGCCTTTTTAAAATACGCTTAACACTGACAAAACCCACTTTTTAAAGTTTGGTAGCCCGAGCAGGGGGATGCACAAAATTAAAAATTTTAAGATTGGGCAACACCCCTAATTCCCCGAAATAATGGGGGCAAAATTCCTTTGGGTTATACCCTTTTTTCAAAAAAACCCGAATTTCAGCACCCACTATCCGCATAAAAAACCCAAAAAATATCCAAAAGGTTTGGGGTCCCCTCCAAAATACGATACTGTGCCGCCCAAAATTTCCCTTCCCCACACTATAACCCCTCATTATTTATCCATACCTCACCTTGTTTTGGGGCTTTGGGGTTTACTGCAGCAACAACCTAAACCCAAAAATTTAACCCCAAAAAAAAACTGCAGTTAAAAATTTAAACACTAAAACCCATCCTGGAAACACCCCCCCACTTTCTTTTGGGCCTTAAAAAAACTCCCCGGGTTAGTACATCCACATTTTTATGGTAAACTCCTTAAAAAAACCTTAAAAATCCATTTTCAACCCTTTACCTTTTAAAAAGCCCTTTTTTGATAGTTGTGACAGAACCCCAGGGCATAAAAACCGACACCCAAAAATTCTTACGGGAAAATTTCCCCGTTTTCCGGGTAAACCTTTACAAAAAATTTAATGTATGTAAAGGCCCTAAAATCTGGAAAAACCCCCACCCGAGAAAACTAGAACTGGAACAAAAAATTTACCCTTTAAAATCCATTTAGAAAACATCTTACCTCCTGATTCACCCCATCAACTAAATACACGAAAATTACAACCCGGTGGTTTTACCCCTTTAAAATCCCCTGACTAAATTTTACTTAAACAGAAATATTAATTTTTCCCCAATTCTTTAAAAATAATGAAACCCGTGATACTCCAATACTGAAAAATATGTACTGTGCCAAAAAAAAAGCATTTTTCATTGCAAACTCACAAACTAGTCTTTAGTCAATTTTGCCCTTTTAAAACCAACTTACCTCATAATTTGTAATATTTTTCAATTTAAAAAATAAAACTTTGTCTGCCCGAAAGCCCTAGCCCTTTCTAGCGTTTTTAGTGGTTTTAAATTGTAATTTACTATTTTACACATGTAAAACCAAATAACCCAAAATTTTGTAAATCCCGCATTGTAATCCTTATAGGAATAAACTTTTAAATAACTGCTGGGAGGGAAGGGGCCCCAGCCCAAACCCCAGAACGCATTCCGAATTTTTAAAAAGGAAAAGTTCAGGGGCCCCGGGACACCGTGTACGTTAGGCCCTTTTTGGGGGGTTGCAGCACCAAATTTGGAACCCACACCCAGCCCGCACGTTAAAGAAAATAGGGTAAAAATTTCCCAAAAAGGTTTTAACAAGACTTTGTTCCCAGGGCTAAGAGGTTTTGTCCTACGAGGGGGAGGGGTTTTGGGAAATTTAATCTGGCGACACGGAGGAAGGAAGGGGATAGGGGGGGGCATGATAAAGGAAAATACCCAAATTTCTGGAGGAATTTACAAAATTTGGGCAAAGGAAAAGGAGGGTTCCCCGAGATTGGGGCACCGTAACAAGGGGGAAAACAGTTGGAAGTTTTAAGAAACCCGTAAAAACAAGGGATGTTAGGAAGTATTTTTTAGCCACAGAGGTCCGTAAATGGAATAGTTTGGGAAAACGATGTTGTGGAGGCAGGATCCCTACAAGTTTAAATGGGGGTATGATAAAGCTCACGGTTCAGGGAGGAGAATGACCTTGTAAAACGATCAGTGAAGAGGCGGGGCCGGAGCTCGGACTCGGAACCCCCGCAACCTCAACTAGGTGAGTAACAAATTTGGTGAGTATACACAACCGTTTCGTGGTTTAAAGCCTTATTTACAGGGAGCAAAGTCAGGGTTTTTTTTTGAAAGGTCTGTAATATACCCTGTGGAAAAAAATTTCTTTGACTTTTCTTGAACATTTTTGAATGAGTTGTCCTTTAAATTTATTAATTTTAAGCACACCCCGTTTCAAATGAAGCGGGGGGTGACCCAAAAGTCCATCTGGCAAAATTAAAATTTCGGTTTTGGGCTAAATCTGGGGTGGTGTGATTTAATACTGACCAGCCGGAGCCGGTCAGTAGTTTCAATCCAAGAGTCGGCTTATTTCGTTGGATGCAGCCCTTGGGCATTGGGCTCTCAGGGATGATAGAATCCCTGAAAAATGGACTGAAATGGTGTCAGTCTCCCTGAATTTTAGGTCAAAAAAAATTTTAGTTGATGTTCTTTTCGTATTATTGTTCTCAAAAATGCTAAAAGACAAAACCAAAATTTTAATTTACTCCATCTTTGAAAGCATTTTCACAAATAAAACCCCACATAAAAAAAGAGAAGCTTTTCGACGACGTTTCGGTCCCGGCCCTTTAGCCATTGGGCATACAACTTTTCCAATTCATCGATTCTATCATGCATCTGTAGACTAATGTGAGATGGAATCCACAGCATGTGCACTCTGACTCCACTGTCCACAATCTTACCTTGCCTGTGTCTGGCTTCTGACACGAGCATGCTACAATTTATACTTAATGAGTTGAAAACATTTATGGATGACAGAGAATCACTTACAATTAAAATGTCAGCCATAGATACAAGGATGCATTTGAGCGCAAGGAGTATGGCAAAGAGTTCTGTTTGAAGGGTAGAGGCCCAGTTATTGATGTGTACTTCAGTTTCTTTAAGAGAGCCATCCCTTTGTATGACAACAGCTGCACCAGTGGACTGGTGAACAGAGCCATCAACGTAAATAATTTGCGAGAGTGTGTGCTGTGTGACTAAGTTATCAGTACAGCTTAAGGCATCCTGTTTGACTTCAAGGCGAAGTTGGTTGTGATTTAAGAAGTAGTTTGGGAGGAAATGGAGGGATGGTAGTTTGGAATGGGGTAATATTCCATGGAGTGGAGAAGTGCCGCTGTTGCCTTACTTGACATAGATCATGTATCTGAATCATGCGGAGCTCGGTTCCAGTTTTTTCGTTCCATCTGGTGGGGTGTTAACCAATGCTGAGGAAAGTTTGAAGGGCTTCTGTGCAGGGGTTTGAAAGGGCTTGCCTTAACATATTAACCTCAATTAGGATATTTCTTTCAGTAATACGATTTCTGATGCTTGGAATATCAAGTTCTTTCTACATATTTAAAATTTTGCCAGTACGAGGGTATCCTAAAATGATCTTCATCGCTTCGTTCTGTAGTTTTTCCAGCTCTTCAAGTTTCCAATCAGACAAAAGAGCAAGTTGTGACGCAGCATAATCAACTAATGATTTAATATAAGCAAGATACATCATTTTCATAATTTTAACATTAGCATCATACTTGGGGTGAAACCCTGCCACAACTAACTAAGTGCTCTCAGTCTTTCTTTGTATTGGCGACAAAGTCTCGTTACAACAGGTCCAAGTTGTGGGACCTCACAGCCTAGATACCTGTATCTACTTACATATTCTAGAAGAGACCCGTCATGCAACTGGATCTGGCGAGCTGTGCCCCTCTGTCGAGGAGGACGCTTGTTGAGTATCTATGTTTTATAAGTAGAGATTATCAACCCCAGGTCCTGACATGAGGCTAGTACGTGATTAAGGATGTTTTGTGTGGTGGAGAATCCGGTGGTGTGAATCATTATATCATCACCAAAACTAATCATATAATGATGGGGCTGGCTAGGCATAACATAAGTAAGGAGTGAGTACACCTCCCTGTTGGGTTCCTAATTCAAAGTCTTTAGTTATACTTCTATGCCACTGGAACAATACGGAAGACTTTCTGCTGGATAGGTAGCCTTAAATCCAGCAGAGAAGCCATCCTCCAACATCCACGCTGGCAAGTTCACTAACGATTACATGTCGGTTGGCTGCATCAAAAGCAGATTTAAGTTCAAGGAAGGTAGTGTATGAGCTGTCAGTGTGCAGAGTGAGAAAGGTGGCTATGCAATGATGCACGCTCCTTCCATGCATGAAACCATGCAACCGGGGAGACAAAAATTTTTTGATTCTGTGCATGAGACAAATAAGAATCATTCTCTCGAATGTTTTACACAAGCAGCTAGTAAGAGATATTTGGCAAAATGCATTTTGTTGATTGGGCTTAGGAATTGGAATGATGAGGCTGTTGGTTCAACATTTAGAGGGTTCCCCAGTTACATAGCTTATGTTATATAATTCAAGTAAAGGATTACCTGGTACTCGACACAGCAATCTGAGTATGTTGTAAGTAATACCATCCTCCCCAGGCGACGTAGAGTTGCTGCATCAATTTCAGAGTTACTGAAAGGAGTGTTACAGTCATCTTCCTTGCTGAGCATAAAACAAACAAGTCTCTCCCTTGCATCATATTTGTCATTTAATTTCGCCTGTGTGGTACTGGGAAGGTTGTCATGGCTAGATGTAGCAGCCCAAGTAGTGACTAGCTCATTCGCCCTACGTAAGGGACGAAGGTGCGCGATCTGACCCTTAATTCTGTTACCCTTAATTCTGTTTATGTCCCTCCATGCCCGGCTAAGTTGGGTGTGACCATTGAGACCATTGACAATTTTTTCCCAGTCTGTTTGCCGCAGCTCTGTCATACGCTCTCCGGCAGCAGCAAGGGCAGTTTGAAAGAGCCTCAGCATTTGAGGGGTACGATGTTTTCTATAGGCTAGTGTTATGCAGAAATGTGGGATAGCTGGGGCTTGATGCCTTGTCTAATGGTAAAGGTAAAAGTTACACACATCTCAAGCCTAAACAGGCCACCCAGGGCTTTCCCAGTCAAAACAGAAAGCGCTAAACCAGAATGAGTTACTTCAATGGGTTGGTTAACAAAGGGTTAGGCAAAAATCCCAATTAGGAAAATATATCTATTTAGTCACCATAACACAACATAACAGAAAAACCTTAATCCTAAACGCCCAAATGAGGGTACACACGACAGCTGGCTGGAGGTCCAGCCACCATAACACTACGCTTCGTCAGCGTCAGGCCGTCATTACACTACAAACCTCATTTCTTATTTCATCACTCATCCCACAGCACCCTGACCATGTCAGAGCCTGGGTGAACATACAGGTAAGCCATATGAGAGCCTATGGCTTGAGTTGGATAAACAAAATGAGTGTACAACTACAAACTTATCTTAAATACACAGCATCTCCGACGCCAGCCTCTACACACCATCCTAACGTCACGTGACTCCCCCAAACCACACTTACTCTGCGTACCCCAACATCCTTGGAAAATAAATCATTAACAGAATTTCTTTATAATTACAGTTAGAGTACTTTACAGTACCCCCAAAATGCACATTATAAATTATAAAATTATTCTTTACAACTATAATATTCATATTATTATGGCACACTTCTCCACTATATGTACATTACGATGTCATGCAGAACCCTGCATAACACCCCCACCCCCAGACCATAGGTCTCACTCTGCTAGCGGGGTCCCTACGGACACCGCTAGGCAAAAAGAAAAAAAAACAAAATAAGCCCCACATTAAGGTCTGAGGCAACTGGGAAAATGATAACTGGGGAATGACCACCATACAATCACAGTCTTTTGGTACTACAAATATGCAATATTTACAAACTGAGGTACTAGACTGCAGACATATGAAACTCGCCGAACATAAAAGTGATCAAGTTCTATGCCCAACGAGCTCACAGTCAAACTCTTAGACAGCTGTTTTAGGAAAAGGCACCATTACAACACAGCGCTGGCCAGGCGCTGGCGTTGATGCATTTTACCTAAATTACATCAAGCAAACTTATAAACAAGCAAGTAAACTTTGTACAAAAGTGCCCCTGAGGAATGCCGTTTTATTTATTCATTTAGTAATTTTAGCATACACACAGAGGTACAAAAAATACAGGTAAGAGCAGCATGCCAAAGCCACTTATATGCATAGCATTACGGGCTGGCTTAAAATTAACTTAAGATTAACTAAGCAATGATGTAATCAGTGATAAAACATTATTGTAAACAGATAACAATAAAGCACAAATGAGTATTACAAAGACAGGTCATATGGTTGCATGCATTGCTGTACATTCAGTAGAATGGAGTATTCTGTTAGGTAGTGTATTTAAAAAAATAACAAAGTTAGATTGGGTCCTAGGTTTAACATTTGTGTGATATAATTGTGAGTAACATTTAGGATATACAATTTATAAGGTTCAGTTATTCAGTATTTTTTTGGTTTTGAGTGAGTAAGTGATCTTTGAGAAGAGACTTGAATTTATAAACAGGTAGTGTTTCTTTATATTTGCAGGTAATGAATTCCAGATTTTAGGGCCTTTTATGTGCATTGAGTTTTTGCATAGCGTGAGATGGACACGAGGAACATCAAAGAGTGATCTGTGCCTTGTGTTATGGTCATGTGTTCTGTTGAGGTTGGCAAGGAGATGTTTGAGGGGAGGGTTAATATCAGAGTTAAGTGTTCTATGTATGTAATAGGTGCAGTAATAAGTATGGATGTTTTGTATGGTGAGTAGGTTGAGTGTTTTGAATATTGGTGGAGTGTGCTCCCTGTAGTGAGAATTTGTTATCATTCTAACTGCAGCCTTTTGTTGGGTAATTAGTGGTCTGAGATGGTTAATTGTTGTTGAGCCCCATGCACAAATTCCATAGGTGAGATAGGGGTAAATAAGAGAGTGATAAAGGGCCAGGAGGGCTGACTGTGGAGCATAGTACCGTATCTTCGATAGTATGCCTACAGTCTTGGAAATTTTCTTAGAAATTTGTTGTATATGTGTATGAAATTTGAGTCTATTATCAAGGTGGATTCCTAAGAATTTTCCCTCTGTTAGCTTTGTGATAGGTGATCTGTTTATTGTTATGTTAAGAGGTACATCTGTAGCTCTGTTTTCAAACTGAATGAAGTAGGTTTTGTCAATGTTTAGTGTAAGTTTGTTAGTCCTCATCCAGGTAGATATTTTCTGTAATTCGGTGTTTACAGTATTGGCTAGCGTGACTGGGCTCGGGTGAGAGAAGACGTATGTAGTGTCATCTGCAAAAAGTGTGGGTTTGAGTAATTGCGAAGCATTTGGTAGGTCATATATGCATAGGAGAAAGAGAAGAGGGCCTAAGACACTTCCCTGTAGGACACCAACTGTAATTGGTTGAGCGGAAGAGCTTGCCCCATTTGCGTACACATATTGGCTTCTGTTGCTGAGGTATGACTTGAGGTAGTTGAGGGAGTGCCCTCTAATACCATAGTGTGACAATTTTAAGTGGAGCAAGTCATGGTCAACTGTATCAAAAGCTTTACGTAAGTCAATGAAGATCCCCAGTGGGACTTCTTTTTTCTCTATTGCAGTGTATATATATGTTCTAGCATGTGTATAATAGCATCATTAGTATTTTTATTAGGCCTGAATCCAAATTGGCAGGGGTTGAGAATGTTTTGGGAGATGAGGTAGGAGTAGATTCGTTTATGAATTAATTTTTCGAAGATTTTTGAGAGAGGGTGTAAATTGGATATTGGCCTATAGTTATTCAACTCTGTTTGTCTCCTCCTTTATGGATCGGGGTGACCCTTGCTATTTTGAGAGCTGTAGGGAAGGTGGAGGATTCAATGGATTTGTTAAAGAGTGTTGCAATGATTGGTGATAGTACTTGTGACACTTTTTTGTATATAAAGGGTGGTAAGGTATTTAAATCTCCTGCCTTGTTTTTTAGTGCGTTGATAATAAGGGAGACTTCGTATGGGTTAGTCGGAGCTAGGAATAGTGTGTTCGGGTAGTTGCCAGTGAGGTAGTCATTTGGTGGGGTATCTGAGCTTGGGATTTTATTGGCAAGGTTTTGTCCTATAGAGGAGAAGAAATCATTGAGTCTGTTTGCTGTTTCTGTTGGTGGGAGTTGGGGTTCATCTGATTTTGCTAATTTTATTTCGCTATTTCGTGATATCTTTTTTGTTCCCAGAATTTCTGACAGAGTCTTCCAGGTCTTTTTTATATCACCTCGTAAGTTGGATAATCTGTTCTCATAATACAATTTTTTTGCCCTTCTTATCAAGCTGGTTAGGATTGACGAGTAACGTTTTGTTTGGTCTCTGGTTATGTGACCCATTCTGTACTGTTTTTCATATCGGTGTTTTGTATTTATGGAGTTGAGAATGCTGGGTGTTAGCCAGGGACTATTCAGTCTCTTAGCTGTCATCTGTTTAGTTTTTTTAGGGCAGTGCTTGTTATAGAGGTATTGGGTCTTTTTTAGAAAATTATTAAAACATTCGTCAATATCTGTATAGATTTCTAGCTCAGAGTGCCAGTCAATGTTTGTTACTGCTGTTGTGAAGTTATTAATGGCTGCCTCATTGTGAAGTCTGAAGGTGACTTTAGTAGTGTCTTGGGGTATTTTACCAAGAGTTGTTATGAGGAAAGTAGGGTAGTGGTCTGTGGTATTATCTGTAATTATGCCTGATTTTAAAGGGGATATGGTGTTGGTCCAGATGTGGTCAAGTAGGGAAACACTAGTCTCCGTAACTCTTGTAGGTTTTGTTACTGTTGGTAGCAACATGCAGTTACTCATTGTGTTTGTGAATTCAGTAACGTGTGGGTCCTAGTCTTGCAGGAGATTTATATTGAAGTCACCTGAGAGTAGTAAGTGATCTTTGTTCATGCGTGCATCAGTTATCGTACTTCCTAGGTTTTGACTAAATTGGCTAATGTTTGATTGTGGAACTCTGTAGATGTTTATCAATGTGAGAGGTTTTTGTAGGTATTTGGATTTGAATTTACCTATTATATATTCCCCATGTTCATCCCTTGTGCAAGTATTAGTGATACATTCTAGTTGGTCTGAGTAGTATATAGCTGTGCCAACCCCTTTTTGGTCTGGCCTACAGTTGTGTATGGCTGTGTAACCAGGAATGGCATAGACATCTGTAGTATCAGGCTTTAGCCAGGTTTCAGTTAGTGTAATGATGGACATATTGGCATGCAAGGAATTTAGTAATGCTAGGAGGTCATCGTAATGCTTGCTTAAAGATCTGATATTGTAGTTAAAGATAGTTATGTTGTTAGCTCTGAGAAGTGCCTTTGATTGTTCTGCTGTGTCGTAATTACAGTAACTGTTTGAATCATTTAAGTCATTATATAAGAGGTTGGTATCAGAATCAATGCTTGTAATCATAAGATTTGTAGTGAATCTATAGTTAGAATTAAGTATAAAACAAAGTAAATATTCTAAAGCTAAAAAAATAGCACCTGAATTATTTAACAAATGTAAAAATAATGAGCTAAGGTAGTTTTTTAAAGCTAAAATAAAGGAGACAATATAAAAGGGACTAAAATAATTTGTGGTGAACAAATAAAGTGATATCAAATAATGGAGCTTGGGAATATGTAGTAGGGAGTACTTTAAAGGTATTCTTAAAGTTAGAATTGTAATATAAAATTATAATATAAAAGGGACTAATATAAGTTGTGGTGAACAATTTAAAATGGTAATCAAAAATTGCACAAGGTCTAATATAATGACTTTTGTGGAGTCTATGTTTTGAGCTAGAATGAGTATAGTACAACTAGATTTAATCTAATAAATTAAAAATACAAATTAAAAATAGCACCAGTCTCTCACTAGTAATTGCAATATGGTCTAATATAATGAATTTGGTATTGACTATAGTAAAACTGAGTTTAATCTAATAAATAAAAAGGCGCAAGACTCTCAATTGTAATTGCACTAAGGTGTTATATAAGTTGTTTACAAGAATTAGAGTATAACTAGATTTAAATTGACAAGGTAAAATATACAAGTTAAGGTAGCAAAAGAATAAAAAAAAAGTAGAAAAAAAAAATATATGAGGTAGTTGGTACTAGTTAGCAAAAGATAGTTAAGGGCCTTGAACAATAATATAATTGAAATATACACTAATTGCACACACAATATAGTCACTAAGATATGAAAACAATCTTAGAGTAGGAATTATAATATAAACTTATAATATAAAAATACAAATTGAAATGGTACTTGCAATTGCACTAGAGTCTGGTATAGGTTGTTGACAAGATCAGGAGTATAACTAGATTTAAATTGACAAAATATAATTCAAAATTAAAGTACCAAAAGAATAGTAAGATAGTAAGATGGTAGACAGGTACACAGGTACACAGGTACAAAGGATAATATAAAGGTTGGAGTTGAATATACAAACTTGAAAATTTGGCAACAAAATGTTATGGGAAGTATAAAATAATGTTTAATGTGCAAAAGTAAAATTGACTGGTAGTAAATATGGTGTTTAATAAAATTTTAGTAAGTAATAATGATTACAGAAAAGTGAAAAAGTAATGTTTATTTCATTCAATATTGCGCTGGTAGTTATACTAGAGGTTATATGGCAGTACAAGGTAATTAAGAGTACTCTAAGATAGTAAATGTGGTATTAAAACAGGTAAAGGTAATTAGACAAGTAATGGTTATTAAATGTCAAAAATGTTAAGAGTAAATTGGGAAATTATAGTAAAAATGATAATTATTAATTTTAGTAAAGTAATATCAATTGATAGTATTTAAAAAAAATGAGGTAGTAATATGACAGAGAAAGTATCAATTCAGCTAATGTTTAAGCAAACAATAGTAAATAAGAAAATTACATAAGTGACTTATGCTTACTAGTAAAATCACAAAATGAGGTAGTTGATATTTAATTACTAAGAGATTGTACAATGAAATTTGAACAATAATGGAGCAAAACATACACTACACTACGTAGGCTTTTAGGTTGGACATTGTTTAGTTATTCTCTGTAAGATTAGTATCCCTGAGAAATCGTGATAGATCATTCTCGTTCGTGATTGTGTACAGTTACCTACATTTAGTTTTCCTAACAAGAATTTTCCCATCTCGTGTGAAGCATTGGTGTATTGTGTCATTATTCTCCCGCTTAATTTTTCTGACTCTATACAGGAGGTTCTGACGTTTTTTGGTAAGACACTCGTTTATGTATACCTCTTTCTTTACTTTAATAGATGCAATAATTAAGTCTTTTTTTCTGTCATGTGAGTGGAATCTAAGCATAACACTTTTTCTACCATGGGATCCTAGTAACCTGGCTTCTTTTATTTCTGACTCTGGTACAATAACACTTGTTTGGTCCTTTATGATCTGCAGAGTAATTTCTTTACTGTTTGTTTGGTTTCATATCACTGGGAAAAAGTGGACTGTTAACTATTACTGCGTCCGATAGTTTATCTTGAAGTAACACCAAAGTTCAGTATGTTGCAAGGCAGACCAAACTGTTGGTGGCACCAAAAAAACTTTTAAACAGTAAGTACATTTTCCAGGAGTTCAAAGAAAAGAAAAACATATGTTACATGTTAAATTCTACGGGGAAAACATCACATTATCACTCCCATCTCACAGCAATCTTTAGTAAACAAAACTGGTTCCCCATGACACACCTCTGCGAGAATCAGGAGAGCACAGGAGAGGGGAAAATATCAGGCCCCCCAAAAAAACGGGTGGATAGGCACATAAATCTTGTTGGTGGGACTGCGGCTGTAAAACCCTGGAGTCATCACTGAAGACCCCCAAAAGGTGGACCTCCCAGGCCATCACCTACATGTCATTCCAAGGACCCTGGAGTCACCCCAGCGGTGATCCAAAAAGGAAAAATTGAAAAAGAGTCCTGGGAACCAAAACACCTCGGATCAAAAGACAGGGACCCAACAGTGGAGGGGCATCACCGCCAGCCCCACAATCACTAAAAACGTTAGGTCCAAAGTCCCTATACCAACTTTAAAACAAAGGCGATGCAATTCCAGCAACACCTAAAAAACGTAGCATACCTTACCTAGGCATGGCCTTTGATGTGACTACCCCCCTAAATACACACACTAGGGAATCCTGATACCTCCGCTCCAGCTCAACCTCCCCTTCTCCTTTTGGGTGGTCCAGAGTTCCATCTACTCGTCTACCGAAAAATCACTGCAAAATAAGAATAGATAAGTGATCTATACACTACATCGTGCACTTTAAACACAAGACAAGGTATTAGCAACCACATTCTCCGCTCCCTTCACATAATGAATCACAAGTTTAAGAAGTTGGAGAAACAAGGCCCACCTTGTAAGTCTCTGATTGGGGTGCCTCATTAAGTGAAGGAAACTTAAAGGAATATGGTCACTATACACCTTTATAGGGTGAACTGAGAAAGATATATGCACCTCTAAAATGTTGCACTGCCATTCTAAAGCAAAAGCCTCCTTTTCTATGGAGGTATAACTTCTTTGGTGCCTGCTACTTTTTTGCTGAGAAGCACCGAGGGGCATTACTTCTCCTGCTCTACCCTGCAACAAGAATGACCCAACCTCTGTACATTTTGCAAAACCCGGGTGGGTAACTCAGGATTACACATAAAATCTGAGGGTTAATGGCATACAAAAGGTACATGGACAGAGATATTAAAGTTACAAATAGGGGTGTGTCCTTGGGCACACATGGTCGTGGGAAGCAGATGACGCACCCACTGTTCATTCACACAATTTGCATGTAGTTCAAAAAGAGGAGACAAAACCTTATTTTTAACTGTACCTGGCGGCAGTCAGTGCACGTTTTCAAGGTATCACCTAGTGTGAGACCAGTAAAAGACAACGTCCACCGACTCTCACTGGATACAAACACAGTCTCTAGAAAAAACACTTCACTTCCTTCAAGGAACCTATTTCACCCCAGCTTACATCATGCCAGACCTGCTGACATTTCACAAATTCGGAAACCTCTACCTCATGGGGTTTAACATGGCCCCATTTTTCAGCATCCCAAAACTCTTTCACAAAGGGGTGCATCATGGCTGAGCCAACACTTAAACCCAAATCTTTCAGAAGATCCAAATCTTCCCACAATCTCTTACAATTTTCTGCTTACATTATCTTTCTCAGGGACTTTATCCATCATCATTTTTGAAGGCACCCCCACAGTTCCATCATAGCCTTCCCAAAACCCCGGGTTCCAATGCCAATCCCATCTCTCCAGCTTCCAGAATGTGTAGCACCACTCATAGTCCCACGTCACCCCTGGGCGGACTGGCAGACTGGTGCACTAGTGCCATCGACCTCATCGTAGCCAAGAATTTTCTGAAACCGAGAAAAAACACCGCTGGGGAAACATCACTACCCCTAAAGTAGCACATGACTAATGATTCCAGAGTGCTTTCCCCACACGGTAATGAAAGGGAGGGGAATTCCCTCATCCCAGTCCTTCTGGTACTGGGTAAAACAAACATGCTTTTGCCCCGAGAGACTGGGAAAACCATGGTGCTTTTCTTTGACTCATAGATGATATAAAATTGGTAAATTTAACCTAAAGTAGGCCTCTCAAAACTACATGACATTTCATAAAATATGACTTCTGGGTGATTTGTGCAAAGCCTAAGAGAAAAAAATGTTTCACAAAATCTCAAAACCACACACACAAAATTATTCAGAAAGGGTACAGACTCGGGTAACCGTTAAAAAGGAATTTATTAATAAACACTGATTATTTAGCTCTCCCGTCTTAACGCTGAAATGCCGTCCTTCAGAATCTTAAAAAAATACTGACAAAGACACTTTAATAGTTCTGGCCGCGTCCACGTAAGCACAGGTCCTCTTAAAAAGAGTCTTGCTCATTTGATCAACTCTGCAAAAAAAACACTTGGTAAATTTGGGAACCACTCCTCCGCGACAACTGAGAAAAAAATACGTTCCGGAGGTCACAACCTTCCCGGCCTCACTCAGCTGCTGCAGAGTCAGGGGATTTTTTCCCACATCAGCACCAAGACCACTTCTCCAACCGAGTTCCGGTTGAGCCGGTTTCATCACTGTCAGAGTCCCCTTTGCAGGTCAGACTCAATGAACAGGCTCCCTATGCCCAAACCATCACCACAGTGTGCAGAAGGGTCACAGGGAGGCACAGCTCCTGCCTTGTTCCCGTTTAGTCCGAAAGCACATTGAAAAATTTTCAGGTACCGTTGCTCCAATTGGGTCATTACCACCTTGTAAAGCAGGGTCCTGCAAAACCAAACATTCCTCACTTTTGAGGAGTCTCACAACGTTGTTGCCTAGTAGAAGGTCAACTCCAGCGAAAGGTATATCTTCTGCAATACCTACAGGTAGGTACCCAGACTGGTACGCAGACTCTACCCATAACCTGTGCACTGGAGTCCTGACAGGGACTCCAGTTATCCCTTTAAGAAAAAGTCCAATCCGGTGTGGTGTCATCCACACTGCAATACAAACCCCTGCGAAGCAAGGTGTATGTGCTACAAGTGTAAGGCCACAGTAGACTTACTTGAATAGACCTTCATCCAAGGGACAAAAACAACTGGTCTTCTTTGGATACCTTGGGGCAAGACTGCAATGCAAGCCACATCATGTGTAATCGGTGTATTTACTGGAGAAGCATCTGCCGCAGCCTGGTTTCCCCAAGCATCTTTCGACAATATGGCTGCAGGTGGCCCTGTTAATTGCAATATGTACAGTGATAAGGTTTAAAGGCCCCCGCCCATTTGACCTAGGTTGGATCCCTTGGTTTGGGGGAAATGGGCTCGTCCCACCTGTTTCTTGTAGTCCGGACCCGTGACAGCTGACTTAAAACCTCCTCGAGTGGGTACTGGAAAGGGTTAGGGTTATTAAAACTCTTGTGTGTTTTTAGGCTGATAAATGGGGGGCTTAAACTTCTGAAAGTTCTTATTCCAAATTTTTGGGTGGAGAAAACTTACCATTATTAAATATGTGGGGTGTGGGGAACTACTACCAAATTTTTGGGTTTGCTAAAAATCTGTCACCCCGCTCTAAAGCATTAATTTAAAAACAACAAGATCCTTCTCCTCAAGATGCCTTAAGGTCAGAAGGAACATTTCCCAAAAGATCCTCTAACAAAATTAAGGTAATTACACCTTCCCTAATTGCCTAACCACCCCCTTTGAGCGACAAACCCCCTATTTTGAAGTGACATCTTCTCCTTACCAATTCCACCAAAGACTGCCCTGACGAAATTTTTTGTCCTCTGAATTTCTGCCTGTCCCCTTTTCCCGGGAACATTTGATAAGCCAGTAAAACTACCTCTTTTAGCTTATGATAATCAGAAAAGGCAGATCCTTCTAAAGAACTAATAGCCTGTAACCCTTTACCAACTAATTGGGTTCTTGCTAATGTCGCCCATTCCTTTTCCGGCCAAACTTGGGATTTGGCCGTACTTTCAAATAACAGGAAAAAAATGGTCCCGGGTCTTTCTCTAGGAATTTGGGGACAAATTTTTTGGCTTTATCCAAATGAAAAACATCTACCCTTGTGTCTGTGTCTGGGTGAGAAGCAAGCTGCCTCTCTGTTACGACTTAATCTTCACCGTAACAATAGGGGCACAAATAACTCCAATTTTTTGTTAGTTTTATTTTATTACCAATCGTTTAGCTTCATTGGTATTTGGTTAGTGAATTAAAATAACCAAAAGCAATTATAAATGAAATACTATACAGCAAGGAACCCAATCTTACGTTCAAATTCTCATTAACAGAGTATGATACAATAATTTCAATTAATAATCTACTAATCTCACCATTTAACTCTTTTAGAAAGGTCTGGGGTAACGAAATAGTTATCTTTCATAAGTGACATGAATTACCAACTTCAGGAAACTAATGGCAAAGACAGACAATAGACTTGGTATAAAGTTTTAGTTTAAGCTAGGAGCTTTGGGTTGAAGACCCGTACCGAGTCAGAGCTAGGAGCTGACTCACTCACTCAACTACTCCATAGTATGACTTCAGCTCTGCCAGAAGGCGACGCGTGGCGTCAATTCTAGAACCACCAATTGGTCACTACAGTAGTGGTTACACATTCATAATGCCTAACCTAATAATAATATAATATAATACAATATAATACAATGAGAGTACTTTTGATGATTCATACTGTACCCGATAATAATATATAGTCGAACCTGCTTTATCTAGCTAGTAATAAAGTGGTTCACGATATATTATTACAGAACTTATTTTAACCAGGCCTTTTATTTTTGTATATAATGGAGTGAAGTAGGGGCGCGTAACACTCTCTTTAGCTCTTTCTTGAGCCCTAAGCTCCTCTAAGGCTCTCTGTTCCTGGATCTTTGTACGCTCAATCCTTAACCGTTCCTTTTCTTCTGCAACTAGGGTTAATTTCATTTGTAAAATTACTACTTCCTTATCCAGGTCCCTATCATGGGGATGTGATTCAATGTCACCTTCCAAATGCATGTCATCCTCAGAATTTTCACCAGTGTCAGCCATTTTGGGAAATAATAGCACCAAATCTTACTACCAGCCACAGAACTTACTGATATAAAATAATAAAGCACACAGCAAGGTACATATACTGAAGTAGTATATTCACAAGGAGTTGTCATGTGACTCCCTCAAATTAAACAGGATTGCACACACACACAAAAAAAATAAGAGCTACTGCACCTGCAAAGGTAAATTATTTCCAGAAATTTAGGTGAGCATAACCCCCTAAAAATCAGCAAGATTGTACCTGCAAGGGTAAATTATGCACAAAATATCAAGTATTAATAACACCCTAAAAATCAACAATATGGTACAGAAAGGTAAATGATTTATAGAGCATTAATTAATAATAACACCCTAAAACCAGCAATATTATACAGAAAGGTAAATTATTCACAGGGTATTAATTAATAATAACACCCTAAAAACTAGCAATGTTCCACACAAAAGTAAATTATTCACAGGGTATTAATTAATAATTTTTTTTTTATTTTATTATCACACTGGCCGATTCCCACCAAGGCAGGGTGGCCCGAAAAAGAAAAACTTTCACCATCATTCACTCCATCACTGTCTTGCCAGAAGGGTGCTTTACACTACAGTTTTTAAACTGCAACATTAACACCCCTCCTTCAGAGTGCAGGCACTGTACTTCCCATCTCCAGGACTCATGTCCGGCCTGCCGGTTTCCCTGAACCCCTTCATAAATGTTACTTTGCTCACACTCCAACAGCACGTCAAGTATTAAAAACCATTTGTCTCCATTCACTCCCATCAAACACCTCATGCATGCCTGCTGGAAGTCCCCGCCCTCGCACACAAAAACCCCCTTTACCCCCCCCCTCCAACCATTCCCTAGGCCGACCCCTACCCCGCCTTCCTTCCACTACAGACTGATACACTCTTGAAGTTATTCTGTTTCGCTCCATTCTCTCTACATGTCCGAACCACCTCAACAACCCTTCCTCAGCCCTCTGGACAACAGTTTTGGTAATCCCGCACCTCCTCCTAACTTCCAAACTACGAATTCTCTGCATTATATTCACACCACACATTGCCCTCAGACATGACATCTCCACTGCCTCGAGCCTTCTCGCTGCAACATTCATCACCCATGCTTCACACCCATATAAGAGCGTTGGTAAAACTATACTCTCATATATTCCCCTCTTTGCCTCCAAGGACAAAGTTCTTTGTCTCCACAGACTCCTAAGTGCACCACTCACCCTTTTCCCCTCATCAATTCTATGATTCACTTTTAATTTTCTTCTTTTGCACACCCTACCAAATTCATCCACCAATCTCTGCAACTTCTCTTCAGAATCTCCCAAGAGCACAGTGTCATCAGCAAAGAGCAACTGTGACAACTCCCACTTTGTGTGTGATTCTTTATCTTTTAACTCCACGCCTCTTGCCAAGACCCTCGCATTCACTTCTCTTACAACCCCATCTATAAATATATTAAACAACCACGGTGACATCACACATCATTGTCTAAGGCCTACTTTACTGGGGAATAATTTCCCTCTTTCCTACATACTCTAACTTGAGCCTCACTATCCTCGTAAAAACTCTTCACTGCTTTCAGTAACCTACCTCCTAGGTTACTGTCATACGCCTTTTCCAAATCCATAAATGCAACAAAGACCTCTTTAGCCTTATCTAAATACTGTTCACTTATATGTTTCACTGTAAACACCTGGTCCACACACCCCCTACCTTTCCTAAAGCCTCCTTGTTCATCTGCTATCCTATTCTCCGTCTTACTCTTAATTCTTTCAATAATAACTCTACCATACACTTAACCAGGTATACTCAACAGACTTATCCCCCTATAATTTTTGCACTCTCTTTTATCCCCTTTGCCTTTATGCAAAGGAACTATGCATGCTCTCTGCCAATCCCTAGGTACCTTACCCTCTTCCATACATTTATTAAATAATTGCACCAACCACTCCAAAACTATATCCCCACCTGCTTTTAACATTTCTATCTTTATCCCATCAATCCCGGCTGCCTTACCCCCTTTCATTTTACCTACTACCTCACGAACTTCCTCCACACTCACAACTGGCTCTTCCTCACTCCTACAAGATGTTATTCCTCCTTGCCCTATACACCCTAAAAACTAGCAATATTGCACACAAAAGTAAATTATTCACAGGGTATTAATTAATAATAACACTCTAAAAACTAGCAATATTATACAGAAAGGTAAATTATTCACAGGGTATTAATTAATAATAACACCCTAAAAACTAGCAATGTTGCACACAAAAGTAAATTATTCACAGGGTATTAATTAATAATAACACCCTAAAAACCAGCAATATTGCAAACAAAGGTAAATTATTTTAGTGTGAGTGTTATAGTGAATGCTTCCTCTGACCAACCCAGTAAAGAATGATTATTGACTTTCCAGGTTGCAAACTTGAATTACCACATAAAATTTGATAATTCTCCCATATACATGCCCCCATGTTATGCAGAAATGTGGGATAGCTGGGGCTTGATGCCTTGTCTAATGGTAAAGGTAAAAGTTACACACATCTCAAGCATAAACAGGCCACCCAGGGCTTTCCCAGTCAAAACAGAAAGCGCTAAACCAGAATGAGTTACTTCAATGGGTTGGTTAACAGAGGGTTAGGCAAAAATCCCAATTAGGAAAATATATCTATTTAGTCACCATAACACAACATAACAGAAAAACCTTAATCCTAAACGCCCAGCTGGCTGGAGGTCCAGCCACCATAACACTACGCTTCGTCAGCGTCAGGCCGTCATTACACTACAAACCTCATTTCTTATTTCATCACTCATCCCACAGCACCCTGACCATGTCAGAGCCTGAGTGAACATACAGGTAAGCCATATGAGAGCCTATGGCTTGAGTTGGATAAACAAAATGAGTGTACAACTACAAACTTATCTTAAATACACAGCATCTCCGACGCCAGCCTCTACACACCATCCTAACGTCACGTGACTCCCCCAAACCACGCTTACTTCGCGTACCCCAACATCCTTGGAAAATAAATCATTAACAGAATTTCTTTATAATTACAGGTAGAGTACTTTACAGTACCCCCAAAATGCACATTATAAATTATAAAATTATTCTTTACAACTATAATATTCATATTATTATGGCACACTTCTCCACTATATGTACATTACGATGGTGGAAATTTATTTGGTCCCTAAAGTTCCACAGGACAGATCCAGCATGGCCGTACGGGACGGCTGAGCTGGATGGCCCTTATACCCCACCCAAACAAATAGCATTCTCTCTCGTTGGCATGGATTGTTGGTAAGGTTATTTAATTTATAGATTTACTCTTCAGGGAAAGAGTAGGTAGTTTTACTGGTAGTATACTAATATTAGGATTATTGAGACAACTGTAGATAATAATAATTTAGACCTAAGACCTTAACATAGGTAGTAATAGGCCGATAATGTAGGCAAACACTAGGATAAGTTAGCTAGGGAGAACTGGCAGCCCTAGTTTGAACAAAGAGATGAGGGTATGGAAGAGAGACCAGCTCGTTCTTCTTAAGACAGACACCAACTGGACAACACGTGCCGTGATCAGCAGACGGCGCCCCCCAAGTGTCTTCACATCTGAGACCTGGGGAAATCTGGTAAAAGGGACCTCGAGCGTAGTGACCTCCGTCGGCCCCTACAGTAAGACAAGACCTCCCCTTTTATCTGTAGATTTTGGCCAGTGTCTGGGGGGATTTTGAGTGGTTGATTGTGGGCCGGTTGAGTGGCAGGCTGCCCCCGTAAATACCATGTCTCGGCAGTCTGGAATATTGCAGGAATTTTTTGGGTCCGGTTTCCTGGGTTTTTGAGGGAAGTCCAGGGGGGCAAAGCAACTTAGGGAAGTTGAAAATCAGGATATAGCTGCAACACCAAGTAAATATCCTTTAACGTGCTTTCAGGCGAGTTTTTGAAAACATCAATCTTTTGTGAAAATCTGCCCCATAAGCAATTTAAATTACTCCAGATATGGTAAACATGAGGAAATTAAATTTCATCAGAGTACAAAAAAATTTGGCCAAAAAAAAGAGCGAAACCCCAACGTCAAAGATTTGGGGTGATATGTCGGAGGATCTACTTCAAGGCCAAAATTGTTCAATCGCACTGTTTAAAAAAATGAAGGAGGGATAAGAAACCTTCAAACTAGGGGCCAACCCCCATGAGACACTTTTTCAGGTCCCTTGTTCTTCTGGTGGAATATTGCTGCCACTAAGCCCTTTCAAGCAGGTGAAATTCCCGCCTAAAAATGTACAGAGAACTTTCACGGCGGCAAAACGGAGAAAAAACCCCTCAATTATTGGGAGCGTTGAGGTTCCTAAACCTGTTTTCCCGGGAAAACGCGGGGGAGAGATACATGTTTAAACACCGGGAAAATCCAGAGGGCTAGTCCCGAATTTCCCACACGAAAATCACCCACTACGAAAGCAAAAGATTTGGAGACGATGCACCATCCCCCCAAATGAAAAGCAGGGGTGTCACTAGCACGTTAAGGACCAACAATAAGTGTCAGGGGCCCGAGACTGTTCGACTGCCTCCCAGCACAAAAAGGGGGGATTACCAACGACCCCGGCAGTCTTAAGCTGGAAAAGGCAACACCTAAAGTCAGTTCCGGATCAGCCGGGGTGGGCCGTTGTTTGGGTTTTCTCGCCGCAGCAAAAACCTGGTTGATAGGCTCTGATCCCCCCAGGGGGTGGTCTAGACCCGGGCCGCGGGGGCGTTGCCCCCCGGAACCTCTCCAGGTAAACTCCAGGTAAGCCCCTTGTGGGCTGAGGGCCCACCTCAACTCGGGGTAAAGAGTTTCCCGGGTAGGTGACTCAAATTGGAGGCAGTCCCCCCAAAATTTTACGATGTATGCAGAAACCCCGCATAACAGCTAGGCCTATCTTCCCCACAAAAATAAAAAAATCTTTACCAGAATTTTCAGGTATGAAAAGACAGTTTAAAATTGTGGGGTTTTTTTGCAATATTTTTTTGGGGGGGATGGGAAATGGCAACACTGTGACGTGTGTTTTTAAATAAAGTTTGGGGGTTCGCACCAGACACATAGATTTTAGTAAAATATTAAGATTGTCCCCCACGCCCATCACTTGCACCCCCTCCATATTTACTTCCATCCCCCAGAGAAAAGGGAATTTGAAATTATGTTTCACCACTAGTCATACCCACTTTAAATAACTTTAAATACCTTTGTAAATACCTTTGACACATTAATCTTTAAGATATAAAATAAGATTTTGTTGCGAGGTTTAACTCCGGAGGGTTAGCCACCCAGGATAACCCAAGAAAGTGTGTCATCGAGGACTCATATTTCCATTGTGGTCCTTTGATCCTGTCCCCCAGGATGCGACCAACACCAGTCACCTAACACCCAGGTACCTACTTACTGCTAGGTGAACAGTGAAAGCAGTGCAAAGTGACTGACACCCACGTACCTATTTACTGCTAGGTAAACAGGTAAACAGGTACCTATTTACTGCTAGGTAAACAGGTACAGCAGGTGTAAAGTGACTGACACCCAGGTACCTACTTACTGCTAGGTGAACAGTGAGAATAGGTGTAAGATAAGATTTTGTTTGGATTTTTAATCCTCGAGGATAAGCCACCCAGGATAACCCAAGAAAGGCAGTACGTCATCGAGGGACTATCTGTCTTATTTCCATTTGGGTCCTGCTGTCACTGGGTGTCCCGTAGAGCCAGCAAATAAAACCCCCTTAAGGGCTTGGCTTGTACGTCACAGAGTCGCTCATTTGCTCAGAATTACTAAACACTTCAAATGATGTAGCTGAAGTTTTGGCGGTAAAAACTGAAAACCAAAACCTTGTGATCTGAGTATAATATTTTTGATATGGTGACATTTCGTATCAGATCATCATTGTTAGTGAAGATGAGGTCCAGTGTATTCTCCAATCTAGTAGGCTCTATTATTTGTTGGCTTAAGGTGAATTTTGTGTGAGTGTGAGTTTTCATTTGAGCTGCCTCCTGGTGTTATCTCTGCAAGAACATTATTTCCTACCCAACATTATTTGCTATCCAAAGCTACCCAAGAATATCCTCCCGTTGAAGATTGAGATACTTATGCAACATATGGGAATCTTTATTTACGAAACGTATCGCCACACAGTGGCTTCATCAGTCCAATACAAAGCAGAAAGGTGTAAGGAGAGGAGGAGTTTGAGGTAATCAGTCCCTCAGCCTGGAGTCGATGTGTTCAGTCCATCAATCTTGTACAGCATAGGACCGTAGACGTGGCTTATATACTGTAGTCAGGTGAGGCGAAGCAGGAGGAGGCGGGGTCATAGTGGTACCATCCACTAGTCGAAGTAGGTCTTCGTCCAAAGGTTGGACAAGTTTTGAAGAATTCTTTGTCTACGGCAATATGCTGTACATTCTACAAGAACATTTATCCCATATAAAAAAATTAGATCGAATAGAAATGACCCAAAATTGATGAATAATAGGCTCAAATATCTTTTAGGACAGAAGAAAGGAATTTTTAGACGTATCAAAAGAGGTGAAGGTCATTGTATGAATCAGTACATTGACATTAAGAGGGACGTTAACAAGGGGATAAGAAAAGCTAAACGGGAGTACGAAATTAAAGTTGCTAGGGATTCGAAAACTAACCCAAAAAGTTTTTTCCGTGACCGAGCTTATAACTCAATTTGTTCATATCCCAAATCAATTTTCCTCATTGATATTAACTGAAATGCCATTAATCTATTCCAGCCCCCCAAAAACCACTCCATTTTTTTTATTTTTTTTTGGATTTTGGGTGATCATTATTCAGGTACATACTGTGTTCTCTGATTCTCACTGTCAGGTGAATTGATTTCTGGAAATGCAATAAAAAAAAGCAAATGCCAGGTTAGGGTACCACTGTATGTAGCACAGTCCTTGCAGTTACCATAGGAAAATGTAAGTACAAATGTATGTGTGTATATACTGCACAATACAAATACCCTTATATCTCAACTTTAACTGTATTTTAACTTCCAGAATAAGAATCTTACAAGAAAAATGAAGCACATACAGCAGTATATGTTAATCCAGAGATGCAGAGCACCTTGGAGTTTCTCTTCCATACTTAGAGACATTTATTACAAATGGAAGGTATGCAGTTATTTTTTACATGTAAAAATATTTATGTAGTTAAGAAAATTTTAAAACTGTATTTTATAATTTTTTTCTGAAATTATATACAGTTATGGTCAGGCTTGGAGTAGTTACATGGTTCAAAGTCAGTAACAAATACAGTTTCAGTTACTCTTCCAAATTTTCATTTCTAATTACTTGATGAGAAAAATCATATATTATAATTACTGTACTTGATATTTTGTATTAAATTATTTTCTTCAATTACTTGAAATTTTATTAACCCTTTAAGGGTCTGTCACATAGTTCTATGGCCTTGAAGCCAGGGTCCAAGCCGTAGAACTACGCCGTAATTCTAGTGACTTCAAATTTAGAACGAGAAGGCTGGTAGGCCAACATCTAAGATAATGGGTCTGCATGGTCAGTGTGCGCAGTAAACAAAAAATCGGGGCACCGCATTGCATTGTGAGAAAACATCTCAGTGCACTTGTTCATCATGCCTCGCGGCAAGGAAACTCACTCCTCGGCGAATTCGGACTCTCCTCTTCTCGAGTTATAATTCTAACACTGATGGAAGTGGATCTGAAGAGGAATTCTATGGTTTTGAACCATATGGTACATTATACCATATGGAATAATGGTACCATACCGTATAATGGTACCATATCGTACAATGGTACCATATGGTACTTTGTACCTTATGGTACATTGTACCATATGGTACATTGCACCATATGGTACATTGCACCATATGGTACATTGCACCATATGGTACAGGGTACAAGGACCCCAGTGGAAATAAGTCAATCCGTCTGACATTTTTGGGTTATCCTAGGTTCTCCATATGTGGTATGCCCAAATGAGATCCAGCTGTGGAATAAAATCACATTGGTATTAAAAGATGGTAACATCAACACGACTTTCATAAAAAACCTGACAGCATTCTTTAAAAGATAAGAAAATAAAAAGTCTGGGCCAGATTATGCTATCGCCCCTGGTGCAGATACTGTCCTGGTAGACAGTAACTGTAAGAATGGAGATATGAATGTTAGTGGCCAGGAGGAGGGCAGGAGCTGTAGTGGGGACACATGTGTAGATAAGGACATGAAAAATCCAATGTTACAAACCAGCAATGCCATGGGAGATAGCAAACAAGGGAATGCCCCAAGAAATAGTGAAGATAAAATACCAGAAATAACTGGTGAAGACTCCATTGTTAGTATTAGTGAAGATAGAAAAGAGACAGGAAAACACGCACCAATAGGATTCACAGTCACAAACACCAAGGCATACAGAAACCAGGCTTATGCAAATTCTATGCACTTTGTATCTGCAGGCATGGAATATCTGGAAAAACAAATGGGAAGTGCAACTTTGACCACCCCAGAAAATGCCGTGCCCTTATGACAACAGGAAAACGCAACCTCCCTTCCTGTAATCTTTTTCACCCTGAAATGTGTCACACTTAAGTTCAGAAAAGACAGTGCTATAACTTATATTGCCAGGCACACCACCTAAAGGGGACAAGAAGATAAAAAAGCATCCAGACCAAAGGAAAACCGGGGTAGCCACAACCACTCCAGAGAGAGAGGTTTTTTAGAGCCAGGAGTGAAAAAAAGCTGCCAGGAAATGAAAGAAATCGTACACCAACTCCGATCATTTCTGGAGTGGAATCACAGTAGACGGCCTCCACTCCAAAACAAAAGATATTAATGCCAGGAAAAAGGACCCCCCCCCATACCATCAATACCACCAATCCAATGACATTCATCTTTGCAAATATACAGGGTCTAAAGCCAGCAACGAGCAACAAAATACCTTTCATCCGTGGACTGCTTACAGAGTCAAACGAAGTGTTCACGGTTTTCAGAGACTCACATAAAGAATCACTTGGACAATGAAATATGGATCCCAGGTTACAACCTATACAGGTGTGACAGAGTGAACAGGAAAAAAGGGGTGCAGGGTTGGCCTGTATATCACAGAATCACTTACATGCTCGGAACTACTAAATGTTTCAAATGATGTAGTTGAAGTTTAAGCAGTAAAGATCGAGAACCAAAACGTGGTCATTGTGGTGGTATACAAGCCTCCGGATGCTATGTCCCAACAATTCCGGGAACAGCTTTTGAAAATTGACCACTGTCTGGAAAATCTTCCTGATCCTGCCCCCAACATCTTGCTTCTGGGGGATTTCAACTTAAGGCACCTACAGTGGAGGAATATAGCAAATAATGTTGTAGGAGAGATAACACCAGAACGCAGCTCAGATGAAAACTCTCACACACACGAGCTTTTAAATCTCTGCACCAAATTCACCTTAAACCAGCATATAATAGAGCCTACAAGACTGGAGAACACACTGAACCTAATCTTCACTAACAATGATGATCTGATACGAAATGTCACGATATCAAAAGCAATATATATTCAGATCACAACATAAAACAGGTTCAGACATGTATGCATGGGGCTCCAGACCGACAAAATGTGATCAGTCACGAGGGAGCCTTCACCAAATTTAACTTCAATAACAAAATCATTAAGTGGGACCAAGTAAACCAAGTCCTAAATAATATAAACTGGAAAGATAGCCTAAGCATCATGGATCCCACCCTATGTCTAGAACAGATTAACTCTGTGGCACTCGAGGTATGCTCAAGGCATATTCCTTTAAGGAAAAGGAGGGGAAGATGTGAACTAGAAAGAGAAAGGCACTCCTTATACAGGTGAAGGGAAAGAATCACAGACCGGCTACAAGAGGCCAATATATTCTGCAATACGTAGGGAGACACTGGTCAGAGAAATAGCAAACATCGAACTAAAGCTAAAGGAATCTTAGAGGAGTCATGAAGCGCTGGAAGAACTAAAAGCTATAAATGAAACTGAAAGAAACCCAAAGTAGTATGTCTTTTCTTATGCTAAATCAAAGTCCAGAACAACATCCAGTATTGGGCCCTCTACTTAAACGAGATGGGTCCTACACAGATGACAGCAAGGAAATGAGTGAGCTACTTAAGTCCTAATATGAATCGGTTTTCAGTGAGCCACTACCCAGACAGACAATCGAAGACCTAAATGAATTTTTTTTAGAGAGAACCACAGAATTTGGTAGACACAAACTCTGCCCCAGGCCCAGACTCATGAAACTCCATGTCCATCAAGAATTGCAAGAGGCCCCTATTGCGTGCTTTTAACATTCTTTGGAGAGGAAGCATGGACACAGGGGTCGCCCCACAGCTACTGAAAACAACAGACATAGCCCCACTCCACAAAGGGGGC
Source organism: Cherax quadricarinatus (assembly GCF_026875155.1). Classification (NCBI taxonomy): domain Eukaryota; kingdom Metazoa; phylum Arthropoda; class Malacostraca; order Decapoda; family Parastacidae; genus Cherax; species Cherax quadricarinatus. The sequence goes on along the minus strand of NC_069435.1, from coordinate 40,245,098 downwards.
AGTACAGCAATAGCAAAGAACTACAGACCGATAGTGCTAATGTCCAATGTCATAAAAATCTTTGAAAAGGTTCTAAGAAGCAAGATCACCACCTGTCTAGATACCCATCAGTTACACAACCTAGGACAGCTTGGGTTTAGAGCAGGTCGCTCCTGTCTGGACCACTATGACAAGGTCCTGGATGCTCTAGAAGATAAACAAAAGGCAGATGTAAAATACAGACTTTGCAAAACCCTTTGGCAAGTGTGATCATAGTGTAACAGCGCAAAAAATGCGTGATAAAGGAATAACATGAAAAGTTGATAGATGGATTAATAATTTTCTAACAAACAGAACACAAAGAGTAATAGTAAACAGAGTAAAATTTGAGGCGGCTATGGTGAAAAGCTCTGTTCCACAAGGCATAGTACTCGCTCCCATCTTGTTCCTCATCCTCATATCTGACATAAACAGGAATATAAGCCACAGCACCGTGTCTTCCTTTGAAGATGACACACGAATTTGCATAACAGTGTCCTGCATTGAAGACACCGCAAGAACCCAGGCGGACATCAACCAAATATTTAAATGGACAGCAGAAAACAATATGAAGTTCAATGATGAGAAATTTCAATTACTCCGATATGGAAAATATGAGGAAATCAAAACTACATCCGAGTATAAAACAAATTCCAATCACACAATAGAGTGAAAAACTAATGTAAAAGACCTGGAAGTGATCATGTCTGAAGATCTTACCTTCAGGGGCCAGGAGGGGAATTTCGTTGAGCTTCTTTACTTTTCATCCTATTTTTTTTTATTTTTTGGTGTATATATGTAGTGCATACATGTAGAGGAATATGACAAAGTTTCAATAAGATTGGTCAACAAACAACCGACAACAAAATATTTGCTGATTTTGACAAATGGCACCAAGCTACGACAAACTGGCACTTCCAGTGGCTCTGCCGGCAAACCCTACTGTTAGAATACGTCTAACACGACTTTTTGATGACTGCAAATAATCTAATATCCCTTAGTTTCATGCTGAAAAAAATACATTTGTTGCGGGTTTTGACATTCACCAAAATGTTTGCCTTTTACTCCCTACAAAATCAAAATTATTTGAGATATTCCAAAAAATGCGCCCATAAAAAGTCACTTTGTTTTATATTGTCTGTGAAAATCATTGCAATCCAATCATTAATAATGGTACACTTGCAAGCAATAGGCCAAAATCTTGCTTTCGAGATATTCGGGTAAACGCGCGGACTAGCTAATTACGTCAAAAAAGTAAAAAAAAAAAATCACGAAAATCGTTCTATTTTGGGTTTTTCTATGCAATGTTAGTGATTTCTTATTGTTTCCCGTGTATAAAACACCGTTTTCTCTACAAGAGGTAACGGAGAAAACCCGTCTCTTATACAATGAAATTTGAACATATCAATACTGGAGCATTATAGATGTACAAATTTGTCACATTACAATGTATAACAAATGATGCTCAATTTGCTCTACGTTGCCTTGAAGTTATAAGATTTAAGTAATTGGGAGAATTATTGGTATTGAGTGTTCGTTATTTAGTCCTGGGCGAGTAAGTAGTTTTTTAGAAGAGTCTTAAATTGATTTTCAGGCCTGGTTACTTTAGTTTGCTCTGGTAATGAATTCCAGATTTTGGGGCCCTTTATGTGCATAGAGTTTTTACACAGTGTGATATGGACACGGGGTTCATCAGAAAGAGTTCTGTGTCTTGTGTTATAGTCGTGTGTTCTGTTAAAGGTGGTGAGAAGTTTGAGTGGAGGGTTTATGTTTGCGTGTATTGTTCTATGTATGTAGTAGGCACATGAATAAGTGTGCATATTCTTTATGGTGAGTAAATTTAAACTTTTGAATAGAGGTGGAGTATGCTGTCGCGAGTGGGAATTTGTTATCATTTTGATTGCAGCCTTTTGCTGGGTTAATTAGTGGCCTTAGGTGATTCGATGTTGTAGACCCCCATGCACATATTCCATATGTGAGATAAGGGTAGATGAGTGAGTGATACAGTGCAAGGAGAGCTGATTGTGGAACATAGAACCGTATCTTTGATAGTATTTTCTTGGAAATTTGTTGTACATGTGTCTGGAATTTGAGGCTACTGTCTAGGTGTATGAAAATTTGTGTGGACTGCCTCCAAGTGAGTCGCCTACCCTGGCAAACTCTGTTGACACCGAGCTCTGAGTTGGGTACCTCAGCCTCACAAGTGGCTTATAGGACAGATATTCACAAATGATTGATGTTGCAAGAAACTCGCCTGCATGCACGTATAAAGGACTAACTTACTTGGTGTTGCAGCATATATCCTGATCTTCAACTTCCCTAAGCTTAGCCTTAGCCCCTTTGGACTTCCCCTCAGAAACCACGTGCAACCGGGAGCCTTAATTCCTGCAATATTCAATCGTTATTAGTGACC
>NC_069435.1:40189061-40242167 GCF_026875155.1 Cherax quadricarinatus | reverse complement strand
TGGGGGAAGAAGTTCGGGGAAATTACAAAGTTCAAAAGATAGTTCAGGGAGATGAGAGAAGTTGGTAAGATAGTTCAGGGAGATGAGACTAGTTGGGATGATAGTTCAGGGAGATAAAACAAGTCAGTAAGATAGTTCAGGGAGGTAAGATAAGTTGGGAAAGTAGTTCAGAGAGATAAGACAAGTTGGTGAGATAGTTCAGGGAGATAAGACAAGTTGGTATGATAGTTCAGGGTGATAAGACAAGTTGGTAAGATAGTTCAGGGACATTAAGAATAAAAATTCATATCTAGTTCCCAGACTATCTGCCAAACAGCTCTTAGTCAGTTTCTAACTCTATTTCTACATGGCATTTAGAATCTAGATTGCAGACAGCCCAGACAGCCAGAGTTTAACTTCCAAACATTTAGAATCTTGATCCCAGATAATCAGACACTAGATCCTAGATAGACTCAATTGTAATGTGATCGCCTAACTACCTAATTACACACCAATCTTTCCAAATAGTAAAGAAAACAAGTGAGAGAATATCTTATATGTATATCATGAAGACTTTATGACAAGACTAGTGAGGTAAAAGAAAGAAGTGTACAGGAATTTTGTCTTTAATAAAGATCATCCTGAATATAACTACTGATGAAAAAAAGTCTTGCTTGAGAACCAGTTGTGACTGACATGCAAGAAGCGTCTTATGGTGACAGCATCTTAAAGTAATCAGCAGTGTTTTAGGTAAGAAAAACAATGTAGTGGCAATAAAGTAAACATCTCAAGACCTGCCAAAGTCCATCATCTCAAATAGGAAATATATTGTCACCACAAGGCTAAACTCAGTCGACACAGCACAATGTGAAGAGTTTACAAGTACGCAGAGACACAAGGCAAATAGTACAGTATATAAATGAGAAAACAGCCGAGTATCCAACCAGTCTGGAAAATTAAAGCTCACAGACTCCTTGAACGAGTGTCATGAAAGCCTGGTCGTTAAGAACAACGTACTTGTTAACAAATATATACATAATAACGTGGTTTAAGTGCTTAATCGGTAATGGTTTTTAAGGATGTTATACTATACTATATACTACCCAACTATACTACATACTGCCATAACTACCATACCTGGAGTATACCTGGAGGGTGTTCCAGAAGGGTCAACGCCCCCGCGGCCCAGTTCTTGACCAGGACTCTTGGTTGATCAGGGCCTTATCAACCAGACTGTTACTGCTGGGAGCATGTAATTCAACTTACACTACCAGTAATATACCTTTTACCAGTAGTGACATTATCAGAAGTGAGACTACTAGTAGTGACATTACAAGTAATGCACCTTCTACCGGTAGTGACACTACCAGTAATGTACCCTCTGTCAGTAGCGACCCTTCTACCAGTAGCGACCCTTCTACCAGCAGTGACGCTACCAGCTGTGAACCTTCTACCAGTAGTATACCTTCTACCAGTACTGACACTACCAGTGGTGACCCTACCAATTGTGTACCTTCTACCAGTAGTTTACCTTTAACCAGGACTGACATTACCAATAGTGACACTACCAATGGTGTACCTTCTGTAAATAGTGTACTTTCTACTGGTAGTGACACTACCAATAATGTACCTTCTACCAGTAGTGACATTACGAGAAGTGAGACTACCAGTAGTGTACCTTCTACCAGTAGTGACACTTACAGTATTTACGCTACCAGTAGTGACACTACCTGTAGTGTACCTTCTACCGGTAGTGACACTACCAGTAGTGACACTACCAGTAGTGACACAAACAGTAGTTACACTACCAGTAGTGACATTAACAGTAGTTACACTACCAGTAGTGACACTAACAGTAGTTACACTACCAGTAGTGACACTAACAGTAGTTACACTACCAGTAGTGACACTAACAGTAGTTACACTACCAGTAGTGACATTAACAGTAGTTTACACTACCAGTAGTGACACTAACAGTAGTTACACTACCAGTAGTGACACTAACAGTAGTTACACTACCAGTAGTGACACTAACAGTAGTTACACTACCAGTAGTGACATTAACAGTAGTTACACTACCAGTAGTGACACTAACAGTAGTTACACTACCAGTAGTGAAACTAACAGTAGTTACACCACCAGTAGTGACACTAACAGTAGTTACACTACCAGTAGTGACACTAACAGTAGTTACACTACCAGTACTCTACCTTCTACCAGAAGCAACACTCAGACATTAAGTTTTTTTTCCAGTACTCTCCTAACGCTACATAACTTACAAGATAGTTATCTTCCAGCAGTTATTCCACCTATAGTTATTCCTCTCACAGTAGTTACCCAGTATTGGTAGTTACTAGTTTGAGGGTTTTTTATTGGTACTTGCCCTTCAATGGCTAGTTATCTTCGCAATTACTATTGCCCAGTCACTAGTAGTTATCCTTCCAGTAGTTATTCTTGAACGAGAACTAATCCTTTAACAAGTAAATATCCTTCCAATAGCAATGATATTTTCCCCGTAAGTTATTCATCTGTCAGTCATTATTCCACTAGTAGTTACCATTCCTCCATTAGTTTTCCTTCCACATGTAGTTATTCTTTCACAATAGTAACACTTTCAACAATAATTTTTTTATCCAGTAGTTATTATTCCACCAGTAGTTATCATTCCACGGACATTCCTTCTACAAGTAGTTTTATGTGCAGTAGTTGTCATTCCAATTGTTATCCTTCCTCCAGCAAATCACATAATTATCCATTCACCAGTAGTTATCATTCCACTATTATACATCCTTGTACATATAGCTGAGTCAGCTGGATAAGTCCTAATATCAATATTAATCTCGGTACCATGAACCAGCCTATTGGTCACCACCTGACGTGAAGGTATATATTAATTTTTAAACTTCCATTAACCAGGAAGATTCTTATCCTGAGAGTGAGGTTGACCTCTGTGTCGTCAACATCATCAGGTCGACTTCATACCTGATTCAACTCTTCCTTTTTTTAGTTATAAATTGGTGATATCTGCATTGATCACTAGTATTCTTTTTTTCCTTATTTTTTAATTATGTCTGTTAAAGTGAATATTGCAGAATTACATTTAATGGGAGGAAGAAATAATGTCATGGTTGGATCTTTTACTATTGTTCTCGGTAACTGGATCCTGTGAGGAGTCATTAGATTTTTTTTGTCATATGACTTATTATTATTATTATTATTATTATTATTATTATTATTATTATTATTATTATTATTATTATTATTATTATTATTATTTCCATTATTTTGCTAAAATTCTATCTCTTTTATTGCTTCGTTTTTATTTATTTTTATATCATATTTTGCTTTTCTAACATTCTTGATTGGTTACTTCACCTACAGTTTGCCGTAAGCGGTACCTAGTTAACCTTATACCTAGTTTAAGAAACTTGATTGACAACCTTGATCCTGTTTTACAGTCTTGCTTAAATGAGACTAAAAAATGTGTTCCTTCCTCTCCATCTTTTCCTTGATCCACATATCCAGGAATCCATCCCTTGGCCCCGGATATTTATCTTTTCTCACTTTCTCAAGGGCAGCGTCTTCGGATGATGTGGATTATTATTATTATATTACCTGGTTACCATTAAAATATTTTGGCTCCTACAACGACTGCTGAATGATATTGAATCAACTCTGACTCCATATGGATATGTATTACCTGGAGATTACCTGGAGAGAGTTCCGGGGGTCAACGCCCCCGCGGCCCGGTCTGTGACCAGGCCTCATGGTAGATCAGGGCCTTATCAACCAGGCTTTACTGCTGGCTGCACGCAATCCACGAAACAGCCCCCCCCCCGGGGGTGGTCGGGTTTCCCGACTTTAGGTGCTTGTCCAGTGCCTGCTTAAAACCGCCAGAGGTCAGATCGGATGGGAAACTACAGGTAAGTACCCACGGGGGGGCGGGGGGCAAGGGGGGGACAGGGGCAAAAGAAAAGACGGTGAGAGGAATGCCCTTGAGTCGAAGAGAGAAATTCGGGACAAAGCCCCAACTGCTAAGCCTGGAAAAACAATGAAAAAGACACGTAGAGAAACGGGAATCTCCAACTTGCTGGAGGGAAGATTGCTGCTACTTGATGGTGATTGGTGGCTGCAGGCGAAAAGGGAGGACTTCAACGTTGTTTGGTTTTTTCAAAATGGTTTTGGTGGTTTTTGGAATTGTGGCTTTTTTTTTCGAAGTAATTGTCCGTGGGAGTGTGATCCTTTTTTCAAGTCGAAAAAAAAATCGTTGGATGGGTTTTTATCATGAAAAAGGTTTTAAAACCAAGTGTCGTTTATCGGGGGTCTTTGATGCATTTTTCACATGCTTTTAAGTTTTTGAAAGTTCATTTTTTAAAAAGCAACGCCCAAGTATGTTCAAAAAAACCTTGACTGTTTTTTGGATGAGGTGAGATTTGAGTTAAAGTGGCTCCATGTTTTGGGGGGAAATAATTTTGCTGTGGGACAAAAAGATAATTTCCCCCCCAATCAATATACTTGTCGGGAACTTTATCTGGGAAAAGTTTGAATCTTGGGTCTTGGGGTGGGAGTGTTGGGCTGGTGAATGGAAAATTTTCTCTTTATCTTCAATGGACGAAGAAAAGGGTGTTTCTTGGGGAAAGGGTCTAATTGGGGCGGTTTTTTTTGAGGAGTGGAGGGGATGGAGGGCTTCTCATTGGGCGTTTTTTGGAGTGGGGGTCACTAGGGGTTGATGGGGTTGGAGCGTGGGGGTAGAGGGGTTGATTTTGGTCCTTGGTGAATTTTATAAGTTTTTTTTCTTCCGAAGGTGGGATGCGGGGAAAATGAAAGATTTGGGAAAAATTTTTTAGTGCAAATAACTCGTTTTATGGTAGAGTTTAAAAGATCCAAATACAGCCATTTTTGCATGTGGCGTATTTGTAAACAGTAGTGGATCTTGGGGTTTCGTCCATGTTGGAGGAGTAAATGGTGGGCTGGTGAGTAGTGTTGAAGTTTAAATTTTTTAGTGTTAGCTTTTTTCTTTGCAAATTTCTGCATACCCTTGGTGGGTTGTAGTAGGTTTTTTTTTGCTGCTTCTTGTGTTTTCTTTTACAATATCCTTTCGTGTAGGGGGCATTTTGCTTTCCAGTGTATTTGGGGGTCGTTTTCTTTTACAGTTTTTAAACACGATGGGGTTATGGTGGAGTAGCGCGGGGGAGGAAAATGAAGGTGTTTTCCCCAAATACCCATGTAGTGCAAAAATTTTGTCTTTTACTTAAAAATGCTTTGGTGGTGTTTTTTGGGATGAATAACAGTTCCAGCAATGTTGGATATACTGATACTCTCTGCTTCAATGTAAAGGGAGGACTGATAAGATAAATAAGATTTTCGTTCGGGTTTTTAACCCCCGGGGGGTTAGCCACCCCGGAAACCCAAAAAAAGTCCCGGGGGCGTCATTCGAGGACTGTCCTTTAAATTATTTCCTTGGGGTCCTTTAAACTTGTCCCCCAGGATGCGAAACCCCCACCCCGTGAATAAAACCCAGGTACCTATTTGCCCGCTAGGGGAACGGAAACAGGGGTAAGGAAAAGTGCCCAAATGTTTTTCCAAACCCCCCGGGAATCGAACCCCGGGCCCCCCGTGTGGGAAAACGGGAGCTTTTTGGCCACCAGGCCCCCCGGGGGTGGTGGTAGTTAGTAGTATTAAAAAGCAAGACCTTCGTTTTAGAGCAGTGGCAGCCATGTTGGTCGGGAAGGGGAACCCTTTAGGGATGGACGAGCATTTTGGGATTTTTGTTTATGCCCGTTAAAAAAGTAGGGCCCCAAAATTTTTTTGCGTCCCCCGATGGATTCTTTTAGTTTTTGCAGGTTTTTTGAGACGTCAGAATTTTGTCAAGTTTTTTTAAAGGGAAAACTTATTTCATGGGCCCCGAGGGCAGGGGGATACGTAACAGTAAACCCCTTTAGCAGTTAAATTGTAGTGGGGGGCTTCTGTAGTGAGTAGCTTCTCGCTTCAGGGATCATCGTGACACACAGCAATGAATGCTTCCTTCAGGGACAAAATGGTGTTGAATTTAACTTGCAGTGCTCCCTGAACAACAGTTGCAAGAGCAATCTTCGTTGAATCATCAACGGTACCACTTTTTGGCTTGATCTTTACACGATTTGCGTAGCTCATCGTGTAAGTCAAGGTGAAGACGACGCTGGTAAAGGTTCCCCTCCCCAACGGGGATCGTAGGGAGACAGAGTAAGTAAGGAGAGCTGCTATGACCTGCCAGGGCAAGAGTCAAGAGCAGAATGTCTATTGGTAATCCCCCTTATATATGCTGGGAGCCAGTTGAACAGTCTTGGGCCCCTGACACTTACTGTGTTGTCTCTTAACGTGCTAGTGGTACCCCTGCTTTTCACTGGGGGATGCTGCATCGTTATCTAGACGTAGACAATATATACACTGAGTTGCTCTTGTATTTTTTACACAACTGATTATTTATGGTGGGTAAAAATAGCCAGTAATCACAACTTGCTTTTCACTGCATTCTGTGTTATGTTATATGCGTAACATATTTTCTGTGTTATGTTATATGCACAACACATTTTCTGTGTTATGTTATATGTGTAACACATTTTCTGTGTTAGGTTATATGCGTAACACATTTTCTGTGTTAGGTTATATGCGTAACACATTTTCTGTGTTATGTTATATGCGCAACACATTTTCTGTGTTATGTTATATGTGTAACACATTTTCTGTGTTAGGTTATATGCGTAACACATTTTCTGTGTTATGTTATATGCGCAACACATTTTCTGTGTTATGTTATATGCGCAACACATTTTCTGTGTTATGTTATATGTGTAACACATTTTCTGTGTTATGTTATATGTGTAACACATTTTCTGTGTTATGTTATATGTGTAACACATTTTCTGTGTTATGTTATATGTGTAACACTTTTTTCTGTGTTATTTTTATAGTGTAAACACATTTTCTGTGTTATGTTTATGTGTAAACACATTTCTGTGTTATGTATATGTGAAAACACATTTTCTGTGTTATTTTATATGTGTAACACATTTTCTGTGTTATGTTATATGTGTAACACATTTTCTGTTTTATGTTATATGTGTAACACATTTTCTGTTTTATGTATCCCTATTTCATTTACACTTCTACGTCGCTTTTGTATAATGATTATAATGCAAATAATAATTCAGATAACTTAGGAATAATCCAAGAAGGGAGTAGAGTACGAATCTCGTGTTCTGCAAAACATTTCATTGCAGAAATCTGAAATCGGTCCGAAGTTTTCTAGTCATTAAACTGTTTCCAACGTTTCCATTTTTTGACCGATTTAGCAGCGTACTGACAAATTTACTGCACACAACCCAAACATAATAATATGCTGTACGAGGCATCAGCCATTAAATACTGAAGCCCTTAAGAAGAAGACTCGGGCTCGTTTAACGTGATATAGCAGGAATAAAAGTTTTACAGTATTTTATATAGAAAATTAGCAAATGTGCAACTACACACTTATATTTCCCTCTCCACCATTAAACGAATAAAAAGCACCTTTATTTGCACGTTTGAAGGTACGAGTCTTGCAACTTTGTTTATAGGGCGCCAGCATTTGCCAATACTTTCAAGAATCTTGCCCTGGTTGCAGTACAGCAACACTGAAAATTTTAAGGCAATCGGGTGAGGCATTCTCATTTTAAGAACAAAATAAGAAGATAGTTTGGAGGAAGAAATAAATTTTGGCAATCACTTTAATGTACTCATTTGGAATACATAGTTATTATTGAATGTTTTTGCAGTTTCTGCGCGATCAGAGAAATGTACTCATTACATAACATCAGCCATCTGAATGTATTCTTTTTAGGATATTAAGAATGTGTCGTAAGTTTGTGATAACGTTTAGCATTAGCAGTGACAAATGTGAGCAAATCAGAAGTGGCATTCATATGTTGTCACATGGAATCTTATATGCCAATTTATTCAGTATAAGGAGAAAATTAGTACATTCACAGCTCAGTACTAACTCAAACCATCCACTGAGAAACAAACTTTGAAGCTAAATTAAAAGATATTTGTCTCAGAGAGACAAATATCCTGAAAATACTCGAGCACATTTTTTTTTACAATAGCTCGGAAGTTACATTATCATATTATCTGCGTTGAAGTATTAAAGCCAATTTGATAAGGCACTCAAAAATTATTGTATGAAAAAATAAGAGAATTTAAATTTTCCCATTTTCGCCCATAAACAAGCCACCTGGGTTCTGTACACGAAAAAAAATCAATCCAAACGTTTAATAAGGCTGACCAGCATTTAAGAAATAAAGTAAAAGCAAGTAATTATTATTCAGACTTTTGGTACATTATTTTTAAGTTCGTGGTTACAGGAAAGTGGATGCGGGATGCAAGAAGAGCGATTGGAGGAATAATAACGTAGAGAGAGAAAAAGTTAGCTTATGAGAGGCTTTTACAAAGTAGAAGTGATACAAGGAGAGAAGAATGTATGGAGGGAAAAAGAGAGGCTAAGAGAGTGGTGAAGCAATGTAAAAAGAGAGCAAATGAGAGAGTGGGTGGGATGTTATCAACAAATTTTGTTGAAAATAAGAAAAAGTTTTGGATTGAGATTAATAAGTTGAGGAAGCCTAGGGAACAAATGGATTTGTCAGTTAAAAATAAGAGAGGAGAGTTATTAAATGGAGAGTTGGAGGTATCAGGAAGATGGGGGAATATTTTGAGGAATTGTTAACTGTTGATGAAGATAGGGAAGCTGTGATTTCGTGTATAGAGCAAGGAGGAATAACATCTTGTAGGAGTGAGGAAGAACCAGTTGTGAGTGTGGGGGAAGTTCGTGAGGCAGTGGGTAGAATGAGAGGGGGTAAGGCAGCTGGGATTGATGGGATAAAGATAGAAATGCTAAAAGCAGGTGGGGATATAGTTTTGGAGTGGTTGGCAGAGGGCATGCATAGTTCCTTTGTATATAGGTAAAGGGGACAAAAGAGAGTGTACAAATTATAGGGGGATAAGTCTGTTTTGAGTATACCTGGTAAAGTGTATTATTGAAAGAATTAAGAGTAAGACTGAGAGCAGGATAGCAGATGAACAAGGAGGCTTTAGCAAAGGTAGGGGGTGTGTTGACGAAGTGTTTGCAGTGAAACATGTAGGTGAACAGTATTTAGATAAAGGGTAAAGAGGTTGTTGTGGCATTTATAGATTTGAAAAAGGCGTATGATAGTGTGGACGGGGAAGGGGGTGCGATATGAAAGATGTTGCAAATGTATGGAATAAAAGGTAGGTTATTGAAAGAAGTGAAGAGTTTTTATGAGGATAACGAGACTCAGATAAGAGAATGTAGGAGAGAGGGAGATTATTTCCAGTAAAAGCAGGCCTTAGACAGGGATGTGTGATGTCACCGTGGTTGTAAGAGAAGTGAATGCTCGGGTGTTGGCAAGAGGTGTGGGGTTAAAAGATAAAGAATCTAACACAAAGTGGGAGTTGCCACAGGTGTAACATATCGACTTCTTTATTTTCAACCGATTAAGTTCATTTTTGGTGTACTATTAGAAGCTTATATCGAGTATCCTGTGCTGAAGTTTCAAACATATCGGCCAAAAAGGAAATGAAATATGCAAAATTTACGAGAAATTGCATTTGGCAGCGGAGCTGTACTCAATGGTACTTGGAAAAGTGGTTTTGACACTTGCTGCTGATAGAACACCTCTAATTCCATCAATGTAAGTGTACCAATTCTAAAATAAACCTTATCTTCATGCTAAAAAAAAAAAAAGTTAATAACTTTTTTGACATATTGGAAATGTCGGTCTTGTTGCCCACATAAATCTAAAAATATTTGGGATAGTTCAGAAAGGAACACGTTACCTTGAAAAAGCAATCATTCTTCTTTTTGTTGTGAAAATCAAGTCAATTCAATCATAAATAAAAATGGTTTTGGCCCTAAATAGGTAAATAACTTACTTTCGAGATATAAGGCCGAAGCGCGCAGCACCCCAGGTGCCCGGGAAATTTTTTTTTTTTTTTTCCCCCGAATAATTCGCTTTATTTTACACTTTTTTTTTTTTTTTTTTTTTTTTTTTCCGTGACCTACGAGTGTTTATTACAGTTAACCATAGTAAATCCGTTTTTCCCCCCTCTCCTCATTACATATGAGAAAAACGGACCCTTTCTCCCACCTTTAGGGAATATATCGATAGAATTTTTTTTTTCCTCTCGGGCAACATATTATGCTATATTTTAAATTTTTTAAAAGGTGCTTTTTATGTTTATATGCTATAATTAATATTGCATTATGCCCATAATAGATCAATTGTGATAGATAAATAAGCCATATTAATTGATATTAGCAAACACTATGAGACCTCCTGGCACTCCTTGAACACTAAAGACACCCCTTCTCCTGCATTTTCTTACTGAGACCTGGCTTAAAGCAGGACAAAAAGAATCTCTACCCTCTACCAGGATACACAGAAATTTCCCACAACTGCAGACCAAACCAAGTTGGGGTGGTATTGAAATTCTATTAACTTAACCAATTATCTTGTATTAGAACCACTTGCTAGTGAAAATAGGGGAATACATTTTGCTAACTTTTACTGTAAAAAAAAACTTAAGACAACCAATAACAATCGGTGCCATTTTCCGGATAACCTCACACAAAAATCTCAAATTTCAGGGGAGAAATTAAAGTCACTAATAACAAACAGACAAATGAATAGCACCCCTTTTCTTAGCGGAGACTTAAACATCAACCTTTGGGCCCACCAGATAATCACCTGTAACTGATTTCATCAACAATATGAACAAAACACTTCTCATACCAACAATAACTAAACCAAACCAGGCTCACTGGGAAAAAGTGCAACCATAATAGACCACATATGGACCAATATACAAACCCCCCTAAACAGGGATAATACAGATAGCACTAACCAGACCACTACCCTACCTTCCTCTTGACAAACATTAGTAAACCACCACTTGAATACAACAAAGTCTCATTTAGGGCTCCATGACGAGGCCTCAATAAGGAATTCACAGCTGACCTAGAGACTGTTGACTGGCCTACAGAATTCCCCCAAGGCCAAGGTATTGATGACTGGACAGACATTTTTTTAACAAACAGGGCCTATAAAAACGAAACAGATCACAAACAAAAAAGGCTTGGTTGCCCATGGCTAACCAGCACCATTCTGAAAATCCATTGACAAGAAACACCAATATGAAAAGCAATATAGACAGGGCTTAAAAACACAAAGATATTCTTAAAAAAAACTATTCATCATTCTCACCAAAGTAATAAAGAAAGCCAAACAACTATACTCCTCCAGTAGATTCACAGACACTAGAGGAGATATAAAAAAGACATGGAAAACACTCCCCTCAGATTCTAGGGACCCACAAACTGGAAAAAAGCCAAGAATATTGTCCTAAAATAAACCTAAAGAACACCACTACATCCCACGACACAGCTAACAGATAAACGACCCTTTTATTCAAACCCATAGGATCTAATCTCGCCAATAAAATCCCACATACCAAAAGCCCGTGCCCGGGACTACCAAAATGGGAATTTCCCAAATTCCTTCTATCTTGCAAACCCAACTGGGAGCCCACGGAAGTCACCGAGATTATAAAGTAACCCTTTAAAAAAAACTCGGGAATCTGTCTCATGTTCACCATTACTGTCCCAAACGAGCGGGGCCCTGTCCTTTCACAGCTATTTTCATTACTTTTTTAACAAGTCACTAGAAACCCAGCACCTTCCCGAAACTACTCAAGATAGCAAGGGTTAAACCAATACATAAAGGTGGTGGGCCCTGCAGACTTAAACAACTATAGGCCAATATCAAGAAAATAGATAAGATAAGAATTCGTTCGGAATTTTAACCCCGGAGGGTTTAGCCACCCCGGGTAACCCAAGAAAGTCAGTGCGTCAACGAGGGACTGTCTAACTTATTTCCATTGGGGCCTTAATCTTGCCCCCAGGATGCGACCCACACCAGTCGACAAAAACCCAATTTCCTATTTGCTGCTTTGGTTTAACAGAAAACAGGTGAAGGAAACGTGTCGAAATGTAACTCCAATCCACCCGCCGGGAATCGAACCCGGGCCCCTTCCCCGTGTTTTGAAGCGGGAGCTTTAGCCACCAGGCCACCGGGCCATCACCCTTACCATTACAAACCAAAACTTTGAAAACTCGTCACAGAGACTATATTCAATAAAAAACGGACAAAACAAACCAAAAACCCCCCAATTTGGATTCAGGAAAAATAAAAGCACTAATGATCAATCAAAAATCTAGATTGCTTAAACACAGCATGGAAAATAAGGAATATCCACTGGAATTTTATTGACCTTAAAAAAGCTTTGAACAGTGGACCAATGACATCCTACTCCACAACTTTACCATTAAAGTAAAGAGCCAATGAGCTTGCTTATATTCAATTTTAACCTTACCCAATAGGTATCAGTATGTCACCATAAGACACCAAAATCAACCAAACACGGCCACTTGAAACTGAGTAGTCCGCAGGGAATGTCCTTGGTCCCCCTGCCTTCCCCCAAATTTCAAAGATCTTCCAAACGTATCCAACCCTGAAAACCCATTCCTTTGCTGACGATCGCTTATTCACTCTCACCCCCAATCTTTAAACTTCCACCCTCAACACCATTGTTAACAGGAGCTGTTTTAAATATCGACTTGGGATGACAGCCAATAAACTTACGTTAACACGACAAAAAAAAACTATAATTTTATTTGGTAGCAGGCAGGGGATGCCAAATTAACAATAAATCGCAACACCTAATTACCAGCATAATGGGCAAATTTGGCCTACCTTTCCTTGAACAACCCCAATTTCAGCACCCCTACCAACACACATAACCAAAAGATCCAAAACGGTTGGGTCCTCCCAAGACGAATAGGCCGCGAAATGCCCCCTTTCCCCCACACTAACCACTCACTTTATTTAACCATACCTCACCTAAGCATTGTGCTTGGAGGGTAAAAATGCAGCAACACACCTAAAAGCCAATAAACCCAACAAAAAGCTGCAGTAAGATAATCACTGAAATCCCATCCCTGGCAACACACCCCACCACTCTTCATTAGATCAAAACACTACTCCCTGTCAGTACATCCCCCCACTTACTACGAGCAATCACATCTACAAAACTTAACTCCAATGTCAACCTTGACCAAAACGTCTTGATAGCTGTGACAGAACCCATAGCATAACCCAACCAAACATCTCTAAACGACATTCCCCCGTGTCCGACAAAAACCTTTAACAAAAATTCAATTAGTCAAAGGCCTAAAAATTTTGGAACAAACCAAAAACCTACCCGAGAACTCTAGAAAATGCAGACACATTCATCACCTTCAAAAATACCATTAAAAAACATCTTATCTCCCTGAAAAACCCCATCAACTAACCAACGAAATACCACCTGATGATCACACTTACATAACTACCCAATTGACCATAAAAAGGAATAATTATCTCAATCTTAAAATAATGAATCCTATGATACTCCAATACTGAAAACTATTACTGTGCCCAAAACAAAAGCATTCACATTCTAAATTAAAACTAGTATTTAGTCACTTAGGGCCAATACCAACTTACCCATAATTGTAAATATTTAAAATAAAAAATTTAAACTAAGTCTGCCCGAAAATGCCTAGCCAGGGTAGGTGTTCTAGTGGACACTCTGTAATCAAATTATTTAACTACATTAAACCACGCAATAACAAATTCTGTAAATTACGAAATTTATAATCCTATAGAGAATAAACTTGAATGAATTGAATTTCAATCACAAGGAAAATAAATTAATACCAAGTGTTGCCAGAAAGTTTAGCTATTTTTTGGTAACAATAACTCAATTTTCCCCATATTTTCGATTTTTTTTTTTTGCTCCGGCCCCGGGTATCTGACCCTGCCCTTTAGCAAAAGGTTGGGGGGTGTGTTAGAAGGTTTGCCAGTGAAACATATAGGAGCATTAATTAGATTAAGGGTAAAGGAGGTTGTGTGGATTAAAGATTGAAAAAGGCGTAAGATTGTGGTGGGCGGGGGGGGGGGGGGGGGGCGTAAAGCAGATTTGCAAAGTAGGAACAAAAGGTGGTTAATGAAAGAAGTGAAATTTTTAAAGAGGAAAACGAGACTCAGATAGAGAAGTATGGAGAGAGGGAGATTATTTCCAGTAAAAGCAGGCCTTAGACAGGGATGTGTGATGTCACCGTGGTTGTAAGAGAAGTGAATGCTCGGGTGTTGGCAAGAGGTGTGGGGTTAAAAGATAAAGAATCTAACACAAAGTGGGAGTTGCCACAGTTGCTCTTTGCTGATGACCCTGTGTTCTAGAGAGATTCTAGAAAGAAGTTGCAGAGGTTGGTGGATGAGTTTGATAGGGTATGTAAAAGGAAATTAAAACTGAATATAGGAAACAGTAAGGTCATGAGGATAACCAAAAAAAAAAAAATAGGAAACGAAAGATTGGATATCAGATTGGAGGGAGAGAGTATGGAGAGGTGAATGTATTCAGATATTTGGGAGTGGACATGTCAGCAGATGGGTCTATGAAAGAGGAGGTGAATCATAGGACTGATGAGGGGAAAAAGGTGAGTGGAGACTAAGAACGTTATCCCTGGAAGCAAAGGGGGGAATGTATAAGAGTATAGTTATATCAATGCTCTTATATGTGTGTGAAACATGGGTCGTGAATGTTGCAACAGGAGAAGGCTAGAGGCAGTGGAGATGTCATGTTTGAGGGCAATGTGTGGTGTGAATATAATGCAGAGAATCCGTAATTTGGAGTATAGGAGGAGGTGCGGGATTACCAAAACTATTATCCAGAAGGCTGAAGAGGAGTTGTTGAGTTGGTTTGGACATATAGAGAGGATGGAGCGAAATAGAATGACTTCG
This sequence comes from Cherax quadricarinatus, assembly GCF_026875155.1. NCBI lineage: Eukaryota > Metazoa > Arthropoda > Malacostraca > Decapoda > Parastacidae > Cherax > Cherax quadricarinatus. The sequence continues at coordinate 40,227,255 of NC_069435.1, read as the reverse complement.
AGAGTGTATAAATCTGTAGTGGAGGGAAGGCGAGTAGGGGTGGGCCTAGGGAAGGTTGGAAGGAGGGGGTAAAGGAGGTTTTGTGTGAGAGGGGCTTGGACTTCCAGCAAGCATGCGTGAGCATGTTAGATAGGAGTGAATGGAGATATCTAGTTTTTAGGATATGAAGTGCTATTGGAGTGTAAACAAGGTAACATTTATAAAAGGATTCAGGGAAACCGGCAGGCCGGATTTGAGTCCTGGAGATGGGAAGTACAGAGCCATCATCCAGGTTGATCAAACTTTCTCTGGTGACCCATCATACAGGTAGATCAAAATCTCTTCGGTAACTCAACATCCAGGTTGACCAAAGTCTCTCTGGTGACCCATCATCCAGGTTGACCAAGCTCTCTCTGGTGACCCATCATCCAGGTTGATCAAACTCTCTCTGGTGACCCATTATCCAGGTTGATCAAACTCTCTCTGGTGACCCATCATCCAGGTTGATCAAACTCTCTCTCGTGACCCATCTTCCAGGTTGATCAAACTCACTATGATGACCCATTTTCGACGTTGATCAAACTCTCTCTAGTGGCCCATCATCCAGGTTGATCAAACTCTCTCTAGTGACCCATCATCGAGGTTGATCACGCTCTTTCTGGTGACCCATCATCCAGGTTTATCAAACTTTCTCTGGCGACCCATCATACAGGATGATCAAACTCTCTATGGCGGCCCATCATCCTGGTAGAACAAACTCTCTGGTGACCCATGATCCTAGTTGATCAAACTCTCTGGTGACCCATCATCCTTTTTGATCAAGCTCTCTGGTGACCCATCGTCCAGGGAGATCAAACTCTTTCTGGTGAGAATTCATCCAGGTTGACCAAAACTTTCTCTGGTGACCCATCATACAGGTTGATCAAACTCTCTTTGGTGACCCATCATCCAGGTTGAACAAACTCTCTATGGCGACCCATCTTCCAGATTGATCAAACTGTCTCTGGCGAACCATTATCCAGGTTGATCAAACTCTCTCTGGTGACCCATCATCCAGGTTGATCAAACTCTCTCTGTGACCCATCATCCAGGTTGATCAAACTCTCTGGTGACCCATCATCGAGGTTGATCAAACTCTCACTGGTGACCCATTATCAAGGTTGACCAAATTCTCTCTGGAGACCCATCATCCAGGTTGAGCAAACTCTCTCTGGTGACCCATCTTCCAGGTTGATCAAACTCTCTCTGGTGACCCATCATCCAGGTTGATAAAACTCTCTCTGGTGACCGATCATCCTGGTTGACCAAACTCTCTCTGGTGACCCATCATCCAGATTGATCAATCTCTCTCTGGTGACCCATCATCCAGGTTGACCAAATTATCTCTGGTGACCCATCATCAAGGTTGACCAAACTCTCTCTGGTGACACATCATCCAGGTTGATCAAACTCTCTTTGCGACCCTTCATCCAGGTTGATCGAACTCTCTCTCGCGACCCGTCATTCAGGTTGATCAAACTCTCTCTGGTGACCAATCATTCTGGTTGACCAAATTCTCTCTGGTGACTCATCATCCAAATTGATGAAACTCTCTCTGGTGACCCATCATCCAGGTTGATCAAACTCTCTTTGGTGATCCATCATCCAGGTTGTTCAAACACTCTCTGGTGACCCATCATTCTGGTTGGCCAAACTCTCTCTGGTGACCCATCATCCAGGTTGATCAAACTCTCTCAGGTGACCCATCATTCTGGTTCACAAAACTCTCTTTGGTGACCCATCATCCAGGCTGATCAAACTCTCTTTGGTGACCCATCGTCCTGGTTGATCAAACTCGCTCTGGTGACCCATCATCCACGTTGATCAAACTCACTCTGGTGACCCATCATCCAGGTTGCTAAAACTCTCTCTGGTGACCCATCATCCAGGTTGATGAAACTCTCTCTGGTCACCCATCATCCAGGTTGATCAAACTCTCTCTGGTGAGAAGAATGGTTTGAAAAACCGACAAGTTGAAGATTGAGACACTTATGCAGCATGTGGGAATCTTTATTGAGGAAACGTTTCGCCACACAGTGGTTTCATCAGTCCAATACAAAGAGGAAGGCGTAAGGAGAGGAGGAGTATGAGGTAATCAGTCCCTCAGCCTGGAGTCGATGTGTTCAGTCCATCAATCTTGTAGAATGTACAGCATAGGGCCGTAGACGTGGCTTATATACTGTAGTGAGGTGAGGTGAAGCAGGCGGAGGCGGGGTCATAGTGGTACCATCCACTAGTCGAAGTAGGTCTTCGTCCAAAGGTTGAACAAGTGTTGAAGAATTCTTTGTAACAAGATCCCATGATGCTGCAATGTCTGACAGTTGTGATGAATGGTTTGAAAAACCGACAAGTTGAAAATTGAGACACTTATGCAGCATATGGGAATCTTTATTCAAGAAACGTTTCGCCACACAGTGGCTTCATCAGTCCAATACAAAGAGGAAGGCGTAAGGAGAGGAGGAGTATGAGGTAATCAGTCCCTCAGCCTGGAGTCGATGTGTTCAGTCCATCAATCTTGTAGAATGTACAGCTTAGGGCCGTAGGCGTGGCTTATATACTTTAGTGAGGTGAGGTGAAGCAGGTGGAGGGGGGGGGGTCGAAGTGGTACCATCCACTAGTCGAAGTAGGTTTTCGTCCAAAGGTTGAACAAGTGCTGAAGAATTCTTTGTAACAAGATCCCATGATGCTGCAGTGTCTGACAGTTGTGATGAATGGTTTGAAAAACCGACAAGTTGAAGATTGAGACACTTATGCAGCATATGGGAATCTTTATTCAGGAAACGTTTCGCCACACAGTGGCTTCATCAGTCCAATACAAAGAGGAAGGCGTAAGGAGAGGAGGACTATGAGGTAATCATTCCCTCAGCAGCCCGCAGTTTGATGTGTTCAGTCCATCAATCTTTTAGAATGTACAGCATAGGGCCCGTAGAGTGGTTGTTACTGTGTGGGGTTTGGGGTTTGAAGCGGGGCGGGGCATCAGGGGATCTTGTTACAAAGATTTTTTCAACACTTGTTAACCCTTTGGACAAAGGGCCCTACTTCGACTATTGGTTTGGTACCACTAGGGCCCCCGCCTCCGCCTGTTTCCCCTCACCTCACTACATTATATAACCCAAAGTTTACGGCCCTATGTGTACATTCTCCAAGATTGATGGATGAACACATCGACTCCAGGCCCGAGGGGCTTTATTACCTCATACTCCTTTTCCCCTTTCGCCCTTTCCCCTTTGTATTGGGCTGATGAAACCACTGTGTGGCGAAACGTTTCCGAATAAAAATTCCCATATGCCTGCATAAGTGTCCCAATCTTCAAAATGTCGGTTTTTTAAATCATTCATCCCAACTGTCAAAACCCCGCAAGGGATCATGGGGGTCCCGTTACAAAAAAAAATTTTTCAAAACTTGTTCAACCTTTGGACGAAGGGCCTACTCTCTCTGGTGACCATTCATCGAGGTTTTATCACGCTCTATTGGTGACCCCCTCAAACCGGTTTTTTAAAAATTTTTCTGACAACCCTCATAAGGTTGATCAAAAATCTCTCTGGCTGCCAATTTTCCTGGTTTGAAAAAACTCTTCCCGGGGGCCCATGATCCCGGGTTTATCAAAAATCTCTGGTGACCCAACATACTGGTTTTTCAAACTCTTGGTGACCCCTGTACCCGGTTGATCAAAAATCTCTTGGTGAAACCCCTATCCCGGAAAGGGCCCCAAAATTTCTTGGTGACCATCAAACAGGTTGATTTTAAACTCTTCTGGGGGGACCCCTCATCCTGGTTGACCAAAAAATTTTACTGGTGGGCCCTTTACCCCGATTGGTTTAATCTCTCTTTTGGTGACCCCCTTTATCCAGGTTGAGCAAAAATCTCTTGGTGAGCCCTCTCAAGGTTGAAACCCAAAATCTCTCTGGTGACCCATCATTTAGGTTTATCAAACTCTTCTGGTGAAACCCCTTTATTCAGGTTTGATCAAACTCTCTGGGGGACCCATCAAATGGTTGTTTAAGCTCTCTGGTGACCCATCGTACAGGTTTTAAACAAATCTCCCCTGGTGACCCAATTTTTTAAAGGGTTTACCAAAATTTCTCTCTGGTTTACCCACATCAGAGTTGACCCCCAAAATCTTTTGGGGACCCCTCATCCAGGCTGATCAAACTCTTTTGGGGGACCCCTCGTTTTGGTTGTCAAACTCTCTTTTGGGGGACCCATTTATTCCCCGGTTTGATCCCCCAAAATCTTCTGGGAACCCCCAAACCCAGGCTGCTAAAACTTTACTTGGTGGGCCCTTTATCCAGGGGATGAAAACTCTTATGGGCACCCCTATCCAAGTTGATCAAACCTCTCTGGTGCCCCCTCATCCAGGTTAAAACCAAACTCTCTTTTTGGGGCCCCTCATTTCCCGGTTTATCAAAAATCTTCTGGTTTACCCCTTTAACCAGGTTGATCGAACTCTCTTTGTGACCCATCATCCAGGGTTGATCAAAAATCTCTTTTGGGGCCCCTCATCCAGGTTGATTTAAATTCTCTCGTGCCCCCTTTCCCGGTTTATCAAAACTCTTCTGGTGACAAATCATCGAGGGGTTTATCACGTCTTTCTTGGGAACCCTATCCAGGTTTATCAAACTTTCTCTAGTGACCCATGATCCTGGTTTTGGTTAAAATCTTGGGGGACCCATCATCCTTGTTGATCCCCGCTTCTTTGGTGAACCCCTCGTCCCGGTTTATCAAACTCTCTTTGTTGGGAAATTAAACCCGGTTGACCCAAAAATTTTTCTGGTGACCCCCTCATACAGGTTGATCAAAATCCTTTGGTGAACCCCCTTTTCCGGTTGAAACAAACTCTCTTTTTGGCGCCCCTTTTCCCGGTTGATCAACGTTTTCTGGCGAACCAAAAACCGGTTGATCCCAAAATTTTCTCTGGTGCCATCCTTCGGGGGGTTTAAAGAAACTCTCTCTATTTACCCCTCATTCCCGGTTGATCAAACTCTCTCTGGTGACCCATCACGAGGTTGATCAAACTCCTTGGGGGACCCCCTTATCAAGGTTGACTAAATTTTTCTCTGGGGGACCCATCATTCAGGTTTTTAGGGAAAAAATCTTCTGGTGACCCCCTCTTCCAGGTTTATCAAACTCCCCTCTGGTTTTCCCCCCATCCGATTGAATTTAATCTCTCTCTGGTGACCCATCAAATTTTGGTTCACGAAATCTCTTTGGTGGATTATTTATCCAGGCTGAGCAAACCTTTTTTGGTGGGCCCCTCGTCCGGGTTTACAAACTCTTCCTGGTGACCCTCATCCCCGGGTTTATTTAAAATCAATTTTGGTTTAAACCCCTTTTTCCAGGTTGCCCCAAAAATCTCTTGGTGACCCCATTCCCCGGTTTATCAAAATCTCTTTGGGGACCCATATTCAGGTTGACGAAAAAATCTCTGTGGTTTACTCATCTGCGATTGATTTTGGGTTTTCTTTTGGTTGGGCCCATCCCTCCAGATCAAAAATTTCCCCTCGTGACCCATCCTTCTGGTTTTACCAAAAAATCTCTCTGGTTTACCATCACGCGGTTGATCAAAGTTCTCAGGGACCCCTTTATTCTGTTTAAAAAAGTCTCTCTGGGATCATTTATCCGGTTTATGAAAAATTCTTGATGACCCATAATTCAGGGTTTAAAACAAAAATCCCCTGGTGACCCCCTTTTCCAGGTTGATCCCCTCTCTTCTGGTGATCCATTAACCAGGTTTTAGGGAAAAAGCTTTATGGTGGCTATATTCGGGTTGGGCCAAAATCTCTCTGGTTGGCCCTCATCAAGGTTGACCAAACTCTCACTGATCACCCCATCCAGGTTAATCAAACTCTCTTTGGTGATCCTTTATTCTGGTTGGGCCCCAAAAACTCCCCGGTGACCCCTTTCCAGGTTGATCAAACTCTCTTTTGTGACCCCTCTTTTTTGGGTTACCAAACCTTTTTCTGTGACCCTTTGGGCCCGGTTGACCCAAAATCTTCTGGTGACCCATTATGCGGTTGATCAAAAACTCTCTGGTGATCCATCATCCCTTTTTTCAAACTCTCTTTGCTGCCCCCTCATTCCCGGGGCCAAAAATCTTATGGCGGGGCATATCCCGGGTTTTTCCAAAATTTTCTCTGGTGGGCCCCTTTATGCATTTTGATGAAACTCTCTCCCGTGACCCCCATTAGGTTGATCAAACTTTTCTCTGGTGATTTCTTTCGGGTTTACCCAAAATTCTTGGTGAATGTCCCGGTTAAACCAAAAACTCTCTGCCGACCCATCATCCAGGGTTTAAACAAAAATCTCTCTGGTGGAATTCATCGAGGTTGACCACGCTTTTCTGGTGACCCAAACGTCCCGGGTTTTTAAACTATCTCTTTTGGCCCCTCATCCTGGTAGGGAAAAAACACTCTGGTGACCCATGAAACCCGGTTTATCCCAAAATCTTGGTAACCCATATACTGGTTGATCAAGCTTTCTCGTGCCCAAACATACGGGTTTATCAAACTCTCTTTGGTGAACCCTTTAAACCCGGTTGATCAAGCTCCTTTTCTGGTGACCCATCGTACAGGGGATTAAACTCTCTCTGGTGATCCCTCAAACCAGGTTGTTTGAAAAAATCTCTGTGACCCTTCATCCACGTTGATCAAAAATCTCTCTGGTGAACCCATCCTCGGGTTTTATCAAACTTCTTGGTGAACCATTATCAAGGTTGAAAAATTCTCTTGGTGACCCATTTATCCAGGTTTAGCAAAAATCTTTCTGGTGGGACCCCCCCTTTCCCGGTTTTAAAAAAACCCCTCTCTGGTTTACCCATCATCCCGGATGAACCCAAACTTCTCTGGTGGGCCCATTTATCCAGATTTTAGCAATTCCTCTGGTGGGCCCATATCCCGGTTGACCAAAAATCTCTCGGGGACCCAAACAAGGTTGCCAAAACTCTCTTGGTGAACCTTATCCCGGTTGATCAAAATCTCTCAGGTTGGGGGCCCCTCATTTGGGTTTACAAAACTTTTCCTTGGTGACCCATCTTTCCCGGGTGATCAAACTCAAATTTTGGGGACCCCCGGGCCTGGTTTATTCCAAAAATCATCTGGTGGACCCTCCATCCGGTTGATGAAACTTTCTGGTCACCAAAACATCCCGGGTTTAATTTAAACCTCCCCAGTGACCCATAATTTTAGGGTTGGGTCAACTTTCTCTTTGTGGGCCCCGTTTGGTTTGACAAAAATCTCTCTGGTGACCCATTATGAGGTTGGGTCAAAGTCTCTCTTTGGGGACCTGGGGCATTCAGGTTTGAAATTAAAAATCTCTCTGATGATCATCTTCCGGGGTTTATGACCTCCTCTTTGGGGACCCCTCATCCAGGTTATCGAACTCTCTCTGGTGATCCCCTCATCCAGGTTGACCCCAAAAATTTCTCGGGGACCTATCCCTTCTGGTTGACCAAACTCACTCCGGTGACCCCCATCCCGGTTGATCAAAACTCTTCTGGTGACCCCTTATCCAGGGGGGACCAAAAATCTCTTTAGGGGGACCAATTTTTGAAGGTTGAATTCCCAAAACTCTCCTGGGGACCAACTACAAAAGGTTGACCAAATTCTCTATGGTTTACCCATTTGTCCAGGTTGGGTCAAAAATTTTTGGTGGGCCAGTTTTTCGGTTGACCAAAATTTTTTTGGTGACCATCTTTAAGGTTGACCCAAAATCTCTCTGGTGGGGCCCTTTTATCCAGGTAGATCAAAATCTCTTGGTGGGCCAAAATTTTCAAGGGTTTTCCCCAAAATTTTCTATGGTGACCCCTCATCAAGGGGTTTACCAAACTCTCTCTGGTGGGCCCATTTTTCCCGGAAGGGTCAAAAAATTTTTCTGGTGGGCCAAATTTTCAAGGGACCCCTCAATTCTCTATGGTGACCCAAACTTAAGGTTTTACCCAAAAACCCCTCTTTGGGGCCCTCATCCCGGGAAAATAAACTCTCCTGGTGACCAACTTTTCAAGGTTGACCCAAAAACTCTATGGTTTCCCCCTCATCAAAAGTTGACCAAAAATTGGTGCCCCTCATCCAGGAGATTCCCCAAATCTCTTTGGTGCCCCTTTGTCCTGGTTGATCCAAAATTCTTGGTGACCCTCTCCAGGTTGATCAAACTCACTCTTTTGACCCTTTTATCCGGTTTCCCCCAAAAAATTTTCTTGGTGACCCATCATCCAGGTTGATCAAACTTTCTCTCGTGACCCATCATTCTGGTTGACCAAATTCTCTCTGGTGACCCATCATGCAGGTTGATCAAAGTCTCTCTTGTGACCCATCATTCTGGTTGACCATACTCTTTCTGGTGAATCATCATCCAGGTTGATGAAACTCTCTCTGGTGACCCATCATCCAGGTTGACCAAACTCTCACTGATGACCTATCATCCAAGTTAATCAAACTCTCTCTGGTGACCCATCATTCTGGTTGACCAAACTCTCTTTGGTGACCCATTATCCAGCTTGATCAAACTCTCTCTGGTGACACATCATCCAGGTTGATCAAACTCTCTCTGGTGACGCATTATCCAGGTTGATCAAAGTCTCTCTTGTGACCCATCATTCTGGTTGATCAAACTTTCTCTTGTGACCCATCGTCCAGGTTGATCAAACTCTCTCTGATGACCCATTATCCAGGTTGATCAAACTCTCTCTTGTTTCCCATCATCCAGGTTGACCAAACTCTCTTTGGCGGCCGATCATCCTGGTTGACCAATCTCACTCTGGTGACGCATCATCCTGGGTGTTCAAACTCTCTCTGGTGACCCATCATCCATTTTGATGAAGCTCTCTCTAGTGACCCATCATCCATGTTGATCAAACTCTCTCTGGTGACTCATCTTTCTGGTTGACCAAACTCTCTCTGGTGACCCATCGTCCAGGTTGATAAAACTCGCTCTGGTGACCCATCATCCATGTTGATAAACCTCTCTCTGGTGACCCATCATTCTGGTTGACCAAACTCTCTCTGTTGACCCATCATCCAGGTAGATCAAACTCTGTCTGGTGGCCCATCATCCAGGATGACCAAACTCTCTTTGGTGACCCATCATCCAGGTTGATCAAACCCTCTCCGGCGACCCATCATCCAGGCTGATCAAACTCTCGCTTGTGACCCATCGTCCAAGTTGATCAAACTCTCTCTGCGACCTATCATGCTGGTTGATCAAACTCTCTCTAGTGACTCATCATCCAGGTTGATCAAACTCTATCTAGTGACCCATCATCGGGTTGGATCAAACTCTTTGGGGAACTATTATAAAGGTTTTACCAAAATTTTCTTGTTACCCTCTCCCGGGTTTAAAAATTTTTGGTGCCCTCTTCCCGGTTGATCAAACTCCCTCTGGTGACCATCATCCGGTTGCCAAACCTCTCTGGGGGACCCACATCCAATAGATCAATTCATCTGGGGGCCCATCATCCCGGGGTTAATCAAACTCCTCTGGGGACCCCTCATCAAAGGGTTTACCAAACTCTCTTGGGGACCATCATCCCCAAATTGTCAAACTTTCCCCGGTGACCCTCATTTTGGTTCACAAAACTCTCTTTGGGGGGCCCTCATCCAGGGGGATCAAAATCTCTTTTTGGGGACCCCCGCCTGGTTTATCAAACTCATCGGTACCCATCATCCGGGTTTACAAACTCCCTGGGGACCCATCATCCAGGTTGCTAAAACTCTCTTGGGGACCCCTGTCCCGGTTGATCAAAGCTCTTGGTTTCCCATCTTCTGGGTTATCAAACTTTTCTCGTGACCCATCATTTTGGGACAAAACTCTCTCTGGGACCCATCCCGCGGTTGATAAAGTCTCTCTTGTGAAATGTCATTCAGGGTTTATCAACTCTCTCTGGTGACCCTCAATTTTGGTTGACCAAACTCTCTTGGGGGCTCATCATCCAGGGGGGTGAAACTCCTTGGTGACCCTAAACCAGGTTATGAAACACTCTCTGGAAGATATCCAGGTTGATAAACTTTTTGACCCACCTACAGGTTTATTAAACCCTTTTGGGACCATCATTGGGTTGACCAAACTCTCTTTTGGGACCCATCACCCCGGTTTTAAAACTCTCTCTGGTGACTACATCCCGGTTGTTCAGACTCTCTCGGTGACCCTCATTCTCGTTGGCAAAGTCTCTCTGGTGACCCATCTCCAGGTTGATCAAACTCCTCTTTTGGGCCCCTCTTCCGGTTGATTAAATCTCTCTTTTGCCTATCATTTGGTTTTACCCCCAAAATTTCTCTGGTGACCCTTCCTGTTTGAAAAGTTCTTGGTGACCCCTTTTCCTGGTATCAAACTCCCCTGGTGACCCCACCACAGGTTGATCAAATCTTGTGAACCATCATCCAGGTTTATCAAACTTTCCTTTGGTGAACCAACTTCCCGGTTACCAAAATCTCTCTGGTGACCCCCATCCGCTTGACCAAGCCTCCTGGTGACCCACATCCGGTTGTCAAAACTTCTCGGGGGCCTATTACCCCGGTTGACAAACACTCTCTGGTGACCCCCATCCCCAAATTTTATCAAATATCTTTTCGACCCATCATAAAGGTTGATCAAACTCCTTTCCCCGGGCCCATTTCCAGGTTGCCCCAAAACCCCTCTGATGACCCCTTTTCGAGGTTGATCAAACTCTCTCTGGGGCCCCTCATCCCAGTTGAACAAAGTCTCTGGTGAAAGATCCGGTTGAAATTAAAATCTCAGGGGACCCTCACCTGGGTTTATTTAGCTCCAGGTGGCAAATCTCCAGGTTGATAAATCTCTATGGCGACCAATCTTCCAGGTTGTAAAACTGTCTCTGGCGACCCATTTTCCGGTTGATCAAACCTTCGGGGATCCTTTTATTTAGGTTTATCAAACTCCTCACGACCCCATCACGTTTATCAAAACCCCTCTTGTGAATATCAAAGGGGATCAAATCTATTTTGGGGAACCCTTATCAAGGTTGGCAAAATCTTTTTTGGGGACCATCATCCAGGTTTATCAAACTCTCTTGGTGACCCCTCTCCCGGTTGACCAAACTTCTCTGGTGGGGGGGCCCCTCATTCCAATTGATCAACCTCTCTGGGGACCATAATCCCGGTTGCCCAAAAATTTTCTGGGGACCCTCATAAAAGGGTTTACCAAAATCTCCTGGTGCCCCCTCATCCAAGTTGATCAAACTTCCTCAGGTGACCTCATTTTGGTTTCCAAAACCTCATTGGGGACCCAATCCCGCCTGATAAACTTCCCTTTGGGGGCCCCCTTTTTTTTGGTTTTCAAATCCTCTGGTGAAACCCCTACCAGGTTGTGAAACCTCGGGACCCTCATCGTGGTTGCTAAAACCTTTTCTGGGACCCCCTTCCAGCCTGACAAACTTCTTTGGTCCCCTTGTCCTGTTGATCAAACCTCTTGGTGACCATCATCCCGGTTGAGAAACCACTTGGGGACCCATATCGGGTGGTTCTAAAACCTCTTGGTGACCCATCATCCAGGTTGATGAAATCACTCTGTACCCATCATGTGGTTTTCTAAAAATCTTCTGGCACCCATATCCAGGTTTTATCAAAATCTCCTGGTGACCCTCTTCAGGGATCAAACTTCCTTCGGACCCCTCATTCTGGGTTGACAAAACCTCTTGGTGCCCATCATGCAGGTTGAAAATTCTCTCTGGTGACCCCGTCATTTTAGGGTTTATTAAACTCTATCGGTGACCATCATCCCGGTGGTGAAACTCTCTCTGGTGAACCCCTCATCCAGGTTGATTAAACTCTCTGGTGACCAAATTTTCAAGGTTTTTCCAAAATTCTTTCTGGTGACTTATCCCGGGTTGATTAAACCTCTCTGGTGACCCTATCATTATTTGACCAAAAACCCCCCGGGACCATCACCAGGGTTTACCAAAAAACTCATGATAACCATCACCCGGTTAATCAAACCTCTCTTTGGGGACCCCCATTGGGTGGCTAACTATTTGGTGACCCCTATCCAGGGTTTATCAAACACTCTTTGACCCCTCCTTCAGGTTGATTAAAATCTTTTTGGGACCACATTCTTTTTTACCAAACTCTCTCTGGTGGGCCATCAAACCCGGGGAATCAAACTCCTATGGGACCATCATCCAGGTGTTCAGACTTCTCCGTGGTGACCCCCCATTCTGGTTGGCAAAATCCTCTCTTGGCCCCATCCAGGTGATTAAACTCTCTTTTGGGGACCTATCATTCGGTTGACGAAACTTTTTTGGTGACCCGATCCTGGGTTGATCAAAATTTCTTGGTGACCCACTCCTGTTTGGAACCAAAATTTTCGGTGACCCACACCTGGTTGATCAAACTCTCTCTGGTGTCCCTACACGGTTGATCAAACCCTTTTAGCCATCATCCCGGTTGACAGACTTTTTCTCTTTGGGAACCAATTTCCCGGTTGACCCCAAATCTCTTGGTTTACCATATCCGCTTTACCAACTTTTTATATGACCCCTCATCCAGGGTTTATCAAACTCTCTCTGGGTGCCCCCTTTTCCAGGTTGATCGATTCCCCTCTTGGACCATCATCCAGGTTGACAAACATTTTCGCCATCACCAGGTTGATCAAAATCTCCTCGTGACCCCTCTTCCAGGGTTTACCAAACTCTTCGATGACCCATTTTCGAGGGGGACAAACTCTCTCTGGGGGCCCCACCTCCTAGTTGAACAAACTCTTGGTGCATATGTCCTGGTTATCAACCTCAGGTGACCCCTCATCCGGTTGATCAACTCTCAGGTACCCCTCTCCGGTTTACAAACTCCTATGGCGACCAATCTTATAGGTTTTTAATGCTGTCTCGGCGAACCATTATCCAGGTTGATCAAAATTTTCTCGGTGACCCCTCATCCAGGTTGATCAAACCTTGTGGGGAGCCATCTCCACGCTACCAAAACTTTCTCTGGTTTCCATCATATGGTTTATCAAAAATCTCTTTAGTGACCCCCATCCGGTTTATCAAATTCTTATGGCGACCCCATCTTCCAGGTTTTTAAAACTTTCTGTCGATCCCTATGCAGGTTTAGCAAATCTCCGGTACCCCATTCGAGGGTAACAAACTCTCCTGGTGCCCCTTACAAGATTACCAAATTCTCTCAAGTTACCCATCATCTAGGTTTAGTAAGTGTCTCTGGTGACCCCTTCCAGGTTGATAAAAATCCTTTGGTGACCCATCATCCAATTGATCAAACCTCTCTTGTGACCAATCATCCATGTTGACCAAAATCATTGGTGAACCCCTCATCCCGATTGATCAATCTCCCTGGCGACCCATCAACCAGGGTTGACTAAACTCTCTCTTTTGCCCCCCATCAGGCTTTTCCAATCTTTGGGCCCAGGTTGATCAAACCTATTTGGTGGGCCCCTCGTCCTGGTTTCCAAATCTCCCTGGTGACCCATCATCCAGGTTATCAAAAAACCCCTTTTGGCGACCCATTTCAAGGTTCACCAAAATTCCTCGTTGACCCAATCTAGGTTGAGTAAATGCTCGGGACCCATCTTCCAGGTTGTCAAACTTCTTGGTGCCCATCATCCAAGTTGATCAAATCTCTCTGGTGGCCAATATCCCCGGGTTTACCAAAATCAACGGTGACCCCTCATCCAGATTGTCAAGTCTTCTGGCGACCCATCAACCAGGTTGACTAAACTCTCTTTGGACCCTCATCAAGGGTGACCCAACTTCTCTGGTGACCTATCATCCAGGGATCAAACCACTCTCAGGGGACCCATCTTTTTTGGTTGACCAAAACCCCTTTGGGGATCAATCCCGGGGTTTATAAAATCTCATGGTGCCCCCTCATCCCGGTTGATCAAAAACTTTCTGGAGACCATCTTCTGGTTGCCAATTCCCGGGTGACCATAACCCGGTTGATCAAACCCTCTCAGGTGACCCACATCCAAATTTATCAAACTCTCTCTTTGGGGCCCATCATCCCCGGTTGTTTAAACTCCTTTGGTGACCATTTTTTCTGGTTGACCAAATCTCTTGGTGACCCCCTCATCCAGGTTGATCAAACTCTCTCTGGTACCCATCATCAGGTTTACAAACTCTCTTTGTTGACCCTCTCCCCTTCGATCAACTCTCTCTGGTACCCATCATCCGGGTTTATCAAACTCTCTCTGGGGGGACCATATTCTGGTTGCCAAACCTCTGGTGACCCATCTCCAGGTTTAACAAACTTCTCTGGTGCCATCATTCTCGTTGACCAAACTCTCCTGGTGACCCTCATCCAAGTTTATCAAACTCTCTCTGGGGACCCATCTCCAGGGGTTTATCAAAAATCTCTTTTTGACCCACGTCCGGTTTTACCAAACCTCTCGGTGACCCTATCCCGGTTTATCAAATCCATGGGATCCATCATCCAGGGGGCTCAACTCTCTCTGGGGACCATTTATCCTGGTTGGGAAAAAAACTCCTGGTGCCCTCTCCCGGGTTTTTCAAAACTTCCCCTTGTGACCCCTATCCAGGTTGATTTAACTCTCTCTGGTGACCCATCTTTGGTTGACCAAACTTTTTGGGACCCATCATCCTGTTTGAAAAAGTTTTCTGGGACCCTTCATCCGGCTGATCAAAAATCTCTCGGGGATCCCCCACACAGGTTTTTCAAATCTTGTACCTACCAGTTTTACAAAACTTTCCTTGGGAACCCAAAATCCAGGTTGACCAAAATCTCTTGGGACCCCCATCCAGGTTTACCCAACCCCCTCCTGGTAACCCATCTCCAGGTGATCAAATCTCTCTGGTGACCCATTACCCCGGGTTATCAAAAACTCTTGGTGACCCCCTCATCAGGTTGATAAAATCTTTGCGACCCATCACCAGGTTTATCAAACCTCCTCGTGACCCCCTCTTCCCGGTTGACCAAACTCTTTCTGATGACCCATTTTTTGAGGGGTTTATCAAAAACCCTCTGCCCGGCCCTCATCCCAGTTGAACAAAAATCTCTGGTGACATTGATCCTGGTTGATCAAACTCTCAGGGGACCCCTCATCCCCGGGTTTATCAAGTTCAGGTGGCCCCCTCATCCAGGTTGATCAAACTCTCATGGGGACCAATCTTCCGTGATAAAATGTTTGGGAACCAAAATCCAGGTTGATCAAATTATCTCTGGGGACCCATCATCCAGGTTTATCAAATCTATTTGGGGACCCATCGTCCTGGTTGGCCAAAAATCTCCCTGGGAGCTATCATCCTTGTTGATCAAACCTTTTCCCGGTGACCCCCTCATCCATTGCAAAAAAAATCCTTGGGGGCCCCCATCAGGGTTTATGAAACTCTCTCTGGTCACCCACATAAATTTTATCAAACTCTTTTGGTGACCACCATTTTGGGGTTACCAAGCTTTCTTGGGACCCTCATCCGGTTTATTAAACTCTCTTGGTGCCTATCATCCAGGGTTTTTTTAAAACTCCTCTGTGACCCTCCCCAGGTTGCTCCCAAATTTTCTGGGACCACATTCGGTTTACCAAACCTCTCTGGTGACCCATCATCCAGTTTGATCAAATCTCTCTGGGGACAAATCACCCGGGGGGAACAAAAAAGTCTGGTACCCTGATTTATTGACCAATTCCCTCTTGCCCATCATCCCGGTTGATCAAACTCTCTCTGGGGACCCCACCAGGGATTAAACTTCTCTGGTGAACCCCATCCAGGTTGATTAAAAATTCTTGGTGACCCCTCATTCATGTTAAGCTCCTCTTTGGTGACCCATCATCCAGGTTGATTAAACTCTCTCTGGTGACCCTATCCAGGTGAACAAAATCTCTTGGGGGGCCCCCATCCAGGTTGAACAAACTGTCTCAGGGACCATCATTCTGTTGACCCCAAACTCCCGGGGACCCCCACCAGGTTTAAACAAAAATCTCTTTGGGACCCATCATCCCGGTTTTTTAAACTCTCTTGGTGAACCATCATCCAGGGTTTATTAAAACCCTTCTGGTGACCCTCATCCATGTTAACTCCTTGGGACCCATCATCCAGGTTGATTAAAAACTCTCTCTGGGGACCCATCATCCATTTTTTAAACTCTCTCGGTGACACTTCATCAGGTTGAAAACCTCTTGGGACCCCCCATCCAGGGTTATTAAACTCTCCTTGGTGACCCCCATTTAGTTGCCAAACTCTCCTTGCTGCTGACATCCAATTGATGGAACTCTCCCTGGTGACCCATCATTCACGGTGATGAAACTCTCTCTGGTGACCCATCATTCTGGTAGGCTAAACTCTCTCTGGTGACCCATCATCAAGGTTGATCAAACTCTCTTGTGACCCATCCCAGGGTTTGGGAAACTCTTTCTGGTGACCCATCATTCTGGTTGACCAAACTCTCTCTGTTGACCCATGATCCAGGTTGATCAAACTCTCTCTGGTGATCCATCATCCAGTTGTTTAAACTCCTCTGGGACCCCCCCATCTGGGTTTGGTGAACTCTCTCTGGTGACCCATCACCTGTTTGAAAAAAGTTCTTCGGACCTTCATCCTGGTTGATCAAACTCTCCTGGTGACCCATTACCCAGGGTTTATCAAAATCTCTCTGGTGACCCATGACCAGGTTATCAACTTTTTTGGACCCCTCTCCGGTTGATCAAACTCTCTCTCGTGACCCCTCTTCCCCGGGTTGACCAAACTCCTCTGATGACCCCTTTTCGAGGTTGATCAAACTCTTTTGGGGGTCTCATCCTAGTTGAAAAAACTCTCTGGTGACATTGATCCGGTTGATCAAACCCCTGGTGACCCCTCACCTGTTGCAAGCCTCAGATGGCCCATCATCCAGGTTATTCAAATTCTCTAGGCGACCAATCACCAGGTTGATCAAAAAATTCTCGGCGAACCATTATCCAGGTTTATCAAACTCTCCTGTGACCCCATCCAGGGTTTCAAACTCTCCCCTGGTGAGCACATCAACGAACCAAAAATTTCCTCGTGGCCCACATAATGGTTTTAACCAAACTCCTTTGGTGACCCATCATCCAGGGTTTATCAAACTCCCTATGGCGACCCCTCTTCCAGGGTTGATAAACGTCCCTTTGGGGAACCATTACCGGTTGTCAAACTCCCTTTTCTGTTTATTCATCATCCCGGGTTTATCAAAAATCTTTGGTGACCCACCGAGTTTATCAAACCTCTCTGGTGAACTATTATAAAGGTTGACCAAATTCTCTCTGGACCCCTCATCCAGGTTGATCAAACCTCTCGGGGACCCATCTTCCGGGTTTATCAAACCCCTTGGGGACTCACATCCTGGGGTTTACCCAAACCCTCTGGTGACCCTCATCCAAAAAATCAATTTTCTATCTGGTGCCCCCTCTCCGGGTTAATCAAACTTCTCTGGTGCCCATCATCAAAGGGTTTACCAAACTCTCTCTGGTGACCCCCATCCAAGTTGATCAACTCTCTCAGGGGGACCCATCTTCTGGTTCACAAAACTCTCTTTGGGGGGCCCCTCACCCGGTGATCAAACTCCTTTTGGTGACCCCTCGTCCTGGTTGATCAAACTCTATCTGGGCCCATCTCCGGTTGTCAAACTCACTCTGGGACCCATATCCATTGCTAAAAATCTCTCTGGGACCCATCGTCCAGTTTATCAAAGTCTCTTTGGTTTCCCATATTCGGTTTATAAACTTTCTCTCTACCCCTCTTCTGGTTTTACAAAACTCTCTCTGGGACCCCCCTGCGGTTTTTTCAAGTTCTCTTGTGAAAGGGGATTCAGGTTGATCAACTTCCTGGTGACCCCTCATTCGGTTGACCCAAACCCTTTTGGGGACTCTATCCAGGGGGTGAACCCTCTGGTGACCCATAATCCAGTTCTGAAACACCTCTGGTCACGCTCATCCAGGTTTTATAAACTCTTGTGACCCATCCCACAGGTTGATTAAATCTTTCTGGGGACCCCTCATTGGGTTGACCAAACTCTCTTTTTGGGACCCATCATCCAGGTTGAAAACTCTCCTGGGGATTATCATCCAGGTTGTTAGACTCTCCTGGGGACCCCCTATTTTCGTTGGCTAAAAATCTCCTTTGGGACCCATCATCCAGGGGACCCAAAATCTCTCTTGTGGCCCCTCATCCAGGTTGATTAACTCTCTCTTTTGACCCACATTTGGTTTAAAAAAAAACTTTTCTTGGTGACCCCTCACCTGTTTGAAAAAAGTTCTCTGGTGACCCCCTTTATCCTGGGTTTATCAAACTCTCTTGGTGATCCCCACACAGGTTGATCAAACTTTGTGAACCATCATCCAGGTTGATCAAACTTTCTCTTTGGTGAACCCCCTTCCAGGTTGACCAAAGCTCTCTGGTGACCCATCATCCCGGGTTTACCAAGCTCTCTCTGGTGACCATCATCCAGGTTTTTCAAACCTCTCGGGGACCCATTACCCAGGTTGATAAAAAACTCCTGGGACCCATCATCCAATTTTATCAAAATATCTTTGCGACCCACATAAAGGGTTATAAACTCTCTTCCCTGACCCACTTCCAGGGTTACCAAAACTCCTCTATGACCCATTTTCGAGGTTGTCAAACCCCCTCTCTGGGGGCCCATCATCCTAGTTGAACAAAGTCCCCTTTGGGGACATATGATCCTGGTTTATTAAACCTCAGTGACCCATATCCCCGGGGTTAAGCTCCAGGTGGGAAAAATCCCCGGTTGATCAAACTCCTATGGCGACCAATCTTCCAGGTTGATAAAAAATTCTCTGGCGATCCATTACCAGGTTTATCAAACTCCTCTGGTGACCCCCTACCAGGGTTTTATCAAACTCTCTCGGAGCCATGATCCACGTTGAAAAAAAATTTCTCTTTTGGCCCTCATACTGGTTGATCAAACCTCTTTAGGACCCATCATCCAGGGTTTATCAATCTCTATGGCGACCCCTCTTCCCCGGTTGATCAAACTGCTCTGGCGACCCCCTTATCCAGGTTTATCAAACTCTCTCTGGTGATCCCTTTATTCAGGTTGATCAAACTCTCTCAGCGACCCATCATCCACGTTGATCAAACTCTCTCTGGTGACCCATCATCCACTTTTTCAAACTCTCTCTGGGACCCACATCCCCGTTGATCAAACTCTCCTTTGGGGACCCTCTCCCGGTTAAACAAACTCTCTATGGGACCATCATCCAGGATTTCAACCCCCCCTGGTGACCCATCATTCTGGTTGGCAAAACTCTCTCTTGTTGCCCATCATCCAGGTTGATTAAACTCTCTTTGGTGACCTATCATTCTGGTTGACGAAACTTTCTCTGGTGACCCAGCATCCTGTTTGAACAAATTCTCTGGTGACCCTTCATCCTGGTTGATCAAACTCTCTCTGGTGATCCCTCACACAGGTTGATCAAACTCTTGTGAGCCATCATCCAGGTTGATCAGACTTTCTCTTTGGTGAACCAACTTCCAGGTTGACCAAAGTCTCTCTGGTGACCCATCATCCAGCTTGACCAAGCTTTCTATAGTGACCCATCATCCAGGTTGATCAAACTCTCTCTGGTGACCCATTATCCAGGTTGATCGATCTCTCTCTTGTGACCCATCATCCAGGTTGATCAAACTATCTTTGCGACCCATCACCAAGGTTGATCAAACTCTCTCTCGTGACCCATCTTCCAGGTTGACCAAACTCTTTCTGATGACCCATTTTCGAGGTTGATCAAACTCTCTCTGGCGGCCCACCATCCTAGTTGAACAAACTCTCTGGTGACATATGATCCTGGTTGATCAAGCTCTCAGGTGACCCATCATCCTGGTTGATCAAGCTCTCAGGTGGCCCATCATCCAGGTTGATCAAACTCTCTATGGCGACCAATCTTCCAGGATGATAATGCTGTCTCTGGCGAACCATTATCCAGGTTGATCAAATTCTCTCTGGTGACCCATCATCCAGGTTGATCAAACTCTCTCTGGTGAGCCATCATCCACGTTGACCAAAACTTTCTCTGGTGTCCATCATACTGGTTGATCAAACTCTCTTTAGTGACCCATCATCCAGGTTGATCAAATTCTCTATGGCGACCCATCTTCCAGGTTGATCAAACTGTCTCTGTCGATCCATTATGCAGGTTGAGCAAACTCTCTCTGGTGACCCATCATCGAGGGTGATCAAACTCTCTCTGGTGACCCATTATCAAGATTGACCAAATTCTCTCAAGTTACCCATCATCTAGGTTTAGTAAGCTGTCTCTGGTGACCCATCTTCCAGGTTGATCAAACTCTCTCTGGTGACCCATCATCCAACTTGATCAAACTCTCTCTTGTGACCAATCATCCATGTTGACCAAACTCACTCTGGTGACCCATCATCCAGATTGATCAATCTCTCTCTGGCGACCCATCAACCAGGTTGACTAAACTCTCTCTTGTGACCCATCATCAAGGCTTACCGAACTCTCTCTGGTGACCCAGGTTGATCAAACTCTATTTGGTGACCCATCGTCCTGGTTGACCAAACTCTCCCTGGTGACCTATCATCCAGGTTGATCAAACTCTCTCTGGCGACCCATTATCAAGGTTCACCAAATTCTCTCTGTTGACCCATCATCTAGGTTGAGTAAACTGTCTCTGGTGACCCATCTTCCAGGTTGATCAAACTCTCTCTGGTGACCCATCATCCAAGTTGATCAAACTCTCTCTGGTGGCCAATCATCCTGGTTGACCAAACTCAATCTGGTGACCCATCATCCAGATTGATCAATGTCTCTCTGGCGACCCATCAACCAGGTTGACTAAACTCTCTCTGGTGACCTATCATCCAGGCTGATCAAACACTCTCAGGTGACCCATCATTCTGGTTGACCAAACTCTCTCTGGTGACTCATCATCCGGGTTGATGAAACTCTCTATGGTGACCCATCATCCAGGTTGATCAAACTCTTTCTGGAGACCATCATTCTGGTTGACCTAACTTTCCCGGGTGACCCATAATCCAGGTTGATCATACTCTCTCAGGTGACCCATCATCCAGATTGATCAAACTCTCTCTGTGACCCATCATCCAGGTTGTTCAAACTCTCTCTGGTGACCATTATTCTGGTTGACCAAACTCTCTCTGGTGACCCATCATCCAGGTTGATCAAACTCTCTCTGGTGACCCATCATCAAGGTTGATCAAACTCTCTTTGTTGACCCGTCATCCACTTCGATCAAACTCTCTCTGGTGACCCATCATCCAGGTTGATCAAACTCTCTCTGGTGACCCATTCTGGTTGACCCAAACCCCTCTCGGTGACCATCATCCAGGTTGAACAAACTGTTCTGGTGACCATCATTCCGTTGACCAACTCTCTCTGGTGACCCATCATCCAAGTTTGATCAAACTCTCTCGGGGACACTCCAGGTTACAAAATCTCTCTGGTGACCCATCTCCAGGTTGACCAAACTCTCTGTGAAACCTCATCCTGGTTCATCAAACTCTCTATGGTGATCATCATCAGGTTGCTCAAACTCTCCTCTGGTGACCCATCATCCGGTTGGGTAAACTCTTCGGTGACCCCTCATCCAGGTTTATAAACTCTCTCTGTGACCCATCATCCAGGTTGATTCAACTCTCTCTGGTGACCTATCATTCTGGTTGACCAAACTTTCTCTGGTGACCCATCATCCTGTTTGATTAATTCTCTGGTGACCTTCATCCTGCTGACCAACTCTCTCTGGGGATCCCTCACCAGGTTGATCAAACTCTTGTGAGCCATCATCCAGTTTGACAAAACTTCTCTTTGGTGACCCAACATCCAGGTTGACCAAAGTCTCTCTGGTGACCCCTCATCCAGGTTGACCAAGCTCTCTCTGGTAACCCATCATCCAGGTTGAAACAAACTCTCTCTGGTGACCCCCTTACCCAGGTTGATCAAACTCCTCTCTGGGACCCTCATCCGGTTGATCAAACTATTTTTTGCGACCCATCATCCAGGTTGATCAACTCTCTCTCGTGACCCTTTTTCCAGGTTTACCAAAATCTTTCTGATGACCCATTTCCCAGGTTGATCAAACTCCTCCTGGGGGGCCATCATCCTAGTTGAACAAACTTCTGTGCATTGATCCTGGTTGATCAAACTCTCAGGTGACCCATCATCCTGTTGATCAACTCTCAGGGTGGCCCATCATCCAGGTTGATCAACTCTCTATGGCGACCCCAAACTTCCAGGTTGATAAAGCTGTCTCTGGCGAACCAAAATCCAGTTGATCAAATTCCTCTGGTGACCCATCATCCAGGTTGATCAAACTCTCTGTTTGGGGAGCCCTCCCTCCACGTTGACCAAAACTTTCTCTGGGGTCCATCATACTTGTTGATCAACTCTCTTTAGTGACCCATCATCCAGGTTGATCAAAATCTCTATGGCGACCCCTCTTTCCAGGTTGATCAAACTGCTCTGGCGATCCATTATGCAGGTTGAGCAAACTCTCTCTGGTGACCCATCATCGAGGGTGATCAAACTCTCTCTGGTGACCCATATCAAGATTGACCAAATTTTCTCAAGGGTTTCCATCATCAGGGTTTGTAAAACTGTCTCTGGTGACCATCTTCCAGGTTGATCAAACTCTCTCTGGTGACCTATCATCCAACTTGATCAAACTCTCTCTTGTGACCAATCATCCTGGTTGACCAAACTCACTCTGGTGACCCATCATCCAGATTGATCAATCTCTCTCTGGCGACCCATCAACCAGGTTGACTAAACTCTCTCTTGTGACCCATCATCAAGGCTTACCGAACTCTCTCTGGTGACCCATCATCCAGGCTGATCAAACTCTCTCAGGTGACCCATCATTCTGGTTCACAAAACTCTCTTTGGTGACCCATCATCCAGGTTGATCAAACTCTATTTGGTGACCCATCGTCCTGGTTGACCAAACTCTCCCTGGAGACCAATCATCTAGGTTGATCAAACTCTCTCTGGCGACCCATTATCAAGGTTGACCAAATTCTCTCTGTTGACCCATCATCTAGGTTGAGTATACTGTCTCTGGTGACCCATCTTCCAGGTTGATCAAACTCTCTCTGGTGACCCATCATCCAAGTTGATCAAACTCTCTCTGGTGGCCAATCATCCTGGTTGACCAAACTCAATCTGGTGACCCATCATCCAGATTGATCAATGTCTCTCTGGCGACCCATCAACCAGGTTGACTAAACTCTCTCTTGTGACCCATCATCAAGGCTGACCGAACTCTCTTTGGTGACCTATCATCCAGGCTGATCAAACTCGCTCAGGTGACCCATCATTCTGGTTGACCTAACTCTCTCTCTCGACTCATCATCCGGGTTGATGAAACTCTCTATGGTGACCCATCATCCAGGTTGACCAAACTCTTTCTGGAGACCATCATTCTGGTTGACCTAACTTTCTCGGGTGACCCATAATCCAGGTTGATCATACTCTCTCAGGTGACCCATCATCCAGATTGTTCAAACTCTCTCTGGTGACCATTATTCTGGTTGACCAAACTCTCTCTGGTGACCCATCATCCAGGTTGATCAAACTCTCTCTGGTGACCCATCATCCAGGTTGATAAAACTCTCTTTGTTGACCCGTCATCCACTTTGATCAAACTCTCTCTGGTGACCCATCATCCAGGTTGATCAAACTCTCTCTGGTGACCATCATTCTTTTTGACCAAACTCTCTCTGGTGACCCATCATCCAGGTTGAACAAACTGTCTCTGGTGACCATCATTCTCGTTGACCAAACTCTCTCTGGTGACCCATCATCCAAGTTGATCAAACTCTCTCTGGTGACCCATCATCCAGGTTGATCAAACTCTCTCTGGTGACCCATCGTCCAGGTTGATCAAACTCTCTCTGGTGACCCATCATTCAGGTTGACCAAACTCTCTCTGGTGACCCATCATCCTGGTTCATCAAACTCTCTATGGTGATCCATCATCCAGGTTGCTCAAACTCTCTCTGGTGACCCATCATCCTGGTTGGCTAAACTCTCTCTGGTGACCCATCATCCAGGTTGATCAAACTCTCTCTTGTGACCCATCATCCAGGTTCATTCAACTCTCTCTGGTTACCTATCATTCTGGTTGACTAAACTCTCTCTGGTGACCCATCATCCTGTTTGAACAAGTTCTCTGGTGACCCTTCATCCTGGCTGATCAAACTCTCTCTGGTGATCCCTCACACAGGTTGATCAAACTCTTGTGAGCCATCATCCAGGTTGACAAAACTTTCTCTTTGGTGACCCAACATCCAGGTTGACCAAAGTCTCTCTGGTGACCCCTCATCCAGGTTGACCAAGCTCTCTCTGGTAACCCATCATCCAGGTTGATCAAACTCTCTCTGGTGACCCATTACCCAGGTTGATCAAACTCTCTCTGGTGACCCATCATCCAGGTTGATCAAACTATCTTTGCGACCCATCATCCAGGTTGATCAAACTCTCTCTCGTGACCCATCTTCCAGGTTGACCAAACTCTCTCTGATGACCCATTTTCGAGGTTGATCAAACTCGCTCTGGCGGCCCATCATCCTAGTTGAACAAACTCTCTGGTGACATATGATCCTGGTTGATCAGACTCTCTGGTGACCCATCATCCTGGTTGATCAAGCTCTCAGGTGGCCCATCATCCAGGTTAATCAAACTCTCTATGGCGACCAATCGTCCAGGTTGATCAAACTGTCTCTGGCGATCCATTATGCAGGTTCAGCAAACTCTCTCTGGTGACTCATTATCCATGTTGATCAAACTCTCTCTGCGACCAATCATCCAGGGTTGACCAAACTTTCTCGGGTGACCCATCATACAGTTAAATCAAAACCTCTTTGGTGACCCATCATCCATTGATCAAACCTCTCATGGCGACCCATCTTCCAGGTTGATCAAACTGTCTCTGGGATCCATTATGCAGGTTGAGCAAACTCTCTCTGGTGACTCATCATCCAGGGTGATCAAACTCTCTCTGGTGACCTATCATTCTGGTTGACCAAACTTTCTCTGGTGACCCATCATCCTGTTTAAACAAGTTCTCTGGTGACTCTTCATCCTGGTTGATCAAACTCTGGTGATCCCTCACACAGGTCGATCAAACTCTTGTGAGCCATCACCCAGGTTGATCAAACTTTCTCTTTGGTGACCCAACATCCAGGTTGACCAAAGTCTCTCTGGTGACCCATCATCCAGGTTGACCAAGCTCTCTCTGGTGACCCATCATCCTGGTTGATCAAACTCTCTCTGGTGACCCATTACCCAGGTTGATCAAACTCTCTCCGGTGAGCCATCATCCACGTTGACCAAAACTTTCTCTGGTGACCCATCATACAGGTTGATCAAACTCTCTTTGGTGACCCATCATCCAGGTTGATCAAACTCTCTATGGCTACCCATCTTCCAGGTTGATCAAACTGTCTCTGGCGATCCATTATGCAGGTTGAGCAAACTCTATCTGGTGTCTCATCATCCAGGTTGATCAAGCTCTCTCTGCGACCCATCACACAGGTTGATCAAACTCTCTCTGGTGACCCATGATCGAGGTTTATCAAACTCTCTCTGGTGACCCATTATCAAGGTTGACCAAATTCTCTCTGGTGACCCATCATCCATGTTAAACCCAAACTGTCTCGGGTTGACCCATCTCCGGGTTGATCAATCCTCCTGGTGGACCCATCATCCAGATTGATCAAACTCCTCTGGTGACCTATCACTGCTTGACCAAACCCCACTCTGGTGACCCTCATCCAATTGATCAATCTCTCTCTTGGCACCCATCAACCAGATGAACCACACTCTCTCTTGTGACCCATCGTCAAGGCTAAACCGAACTCTCTCCTGGTGACCCACATCAAGGCTGATCACGCTCTCTCAAGTGACCCCATCATCTGGTTCACAAACTCTTTTAGGTGACACATCCATCCAGGTTGTTTAAACTCTATTTGGTGACAGATCGTCCGGGTTTTGACCAAACTCCCCTCTGGTAACCCATCACCCAGTTGCTAAAACTCTCTTGGTGACCCATCACCAGGTTGATGAAAACTCTCTCGGTCACCCATCATCCAGTTAAACAAACTTCTCACGGGTGACTCCATCATTCTGGTTGCCCAAAACCCTTTTTCTGGTGACTCAACATCCGGGTTGATAAAACTCTCTCTTTCCCGGTGACCCATCATCCGGGTTGAACAAACCTTTCTGGAAACCTTTCATCTGGTTGACCAAACTTTTCTCTGGTGACCCATCATCCAATTGATCAAACTCTCTCTGGTGACCCATCATCCAGGTTCATCAAACTCCCCTCGGGTGACCCTCATCCACTTTGATCAAACTCTCTCGGTGCCCCCACATCTCCAGCTTGATCAAACTCTCTCTGGTGACCATCATTCTGGTTGACCAAACTCTCTCTGGTGACCCATCATCCAGGTGATCAAACTGTCTCTGGTGACCATCATTCAGGTTGACCCAACTCTCTCTGTTAAACCCATCATCCAAAGTTGATTCAAAACTCTCTCTGGTGCCCCAAAATCATCAGGTTGATCAAACTCCTTCTGGTGACCCATCATCCAGGTTGATCAAACTCTCTCTGTTGACCAATCATCCAGGTTGATCAAACTCTCTCTTGTGACGCATCATCCACGTTGATCAAACTCTCTCTGGCGACCCATCATCCAGGTTGATTTAACTCTCTGGTGACCCATCATCCAGGTTGATTAAACTCTCTCTGGTGACACATCGTCCAGGTTGATTAAACTCTCTCTGGTGACCCATCGTCCAGGTTGATTAAGCTCTCTCTGGTGACCCATCATCCAGGTTGATCAAAGTTTCTCTCGTGACTCATCATCCAGGTTGATCAAACTCTCTCTTGTGAACCACCTTCCAGGTTGATTAAACTCTCTCTGGTGACCCATCATCCAGGTTGATCAAACTCTCTGTTGTGAACCATCTTCCAGGTTGATTAAACTCTCTCTGGTGACCAATCATCCAGGTTGATTAAACTCTCTCTGGTGACCCATCATCCAGGTTGATTAAGCTATCTCTGTTGACCCATCATCCAGGATGATTAAACTCTATGTGGTGACCCATCATCCAGGTTGATTAAACTCTCTCTGTGACGCATCATCCAGTTGATTAAACTCTCTCTGGTGAGCCCATCATCCAGGTTGATTAAACCTCTCTGGTGACCCCATCATCCAGGTTGTAAACTCTCTCTGGTGACACCATCATCCTGGTTGATTAAACTCTCTCTGGTGACCCATCGTCCAGGTTGATTAAAGCTCTCTCAGGTGACCCATCATCCAGGTTACAAAGTTCTCTTTGGTGACCCATCTTCCAGGTTGATCAAACTCTATTTGGTGACCCATCCCCCTGGTTTACCAAACTCTCCCTGGTGACCTATCATCCAGGTTGATCAAACTCTCTCTGTTGTGAACCCATCTTTCCAGGTTGACTAAAACTCTCTCTGGTGACCAATCATCCAGGTTTTGATAAAACTCTTCTGGAGCCATCATTCTGGTTGATTAAACTTTCTCTGTTGACCCATCATCCAGGTTGATTAAACTCTCTGTGGTCACCCATCATCCTGGTTGATCAAACTCTCTCTGGTGACCCATCATCCAGGTTGATCAAAACTCTCTCTGGTGACCCATCATCCAGGTTGATCAAACTCTTTCTGGTGACCCATCATTCTGGTTGACCAAACTCTCTCTGGTGACCCATCATCCAGGTTGATTAAACTCTCTCTGGTGACCCATCATCCAGGTTGATCAAACTCTCTCTGGTGACCCATCATCCAGTTTGATCAAACTCTCTCTGGTGACCCATCATCCAGGTTGATCAAACTCTCTCTGGTGAACCATCTTTCTGGTTGACTAAACTCTCTCTGGTGACCCATCATCCAGGTTGATCAAACTCTCTCTGGTGACCATCATTCTGGTTGACCAAACTCTCTCTGGTGACCCATCATCCACGTTGATCAAACTCTCTCTGGTGACCCATCATCGAGGTTGATCAAACTCTCTCTGGTGACCCATCATCCAGGTTGATCAAACTCTCTCTGGTGACCCATCATTCAGGTTGATCAAACTCTCTCTGGTGACGCATCATCCAGGTTGATCAAACTCTCTCTGGCGAGCCATCATTCAGGTTGATTAGCTCTCTCTGGTGACCCATCATCCAGGTTGATTAAACTCTCTCTGGTGACCCATCATCCAGGTTGATTAAACTCTCTCTGGTGACCCATCATCCAGGTTGATTAAACTCTGCTCTGTTGACCCATCATCGAGGTTGATCAAACTTTCTCTGGTGACTCATCATCCAGGTTGATTAAGCTCTCTCTGGTGACCCATCATCCGAGGTTGATTAAACTCTCTCTGGTGACCCTTCATCCAGGTTGATTAAACTCTCTCTGGTGACCCATCATCCGGGTTTGGGATTAAG
Organism: Cherax quadricarinatus; assembly: GCF_026875155.1. Classification (NCBI taxonomy): domain Eukaryota; kingdom Metazoa; phylum Arthropoda; class Malacostraca; order Decapoda; family Parastacidae; genus Cherax; species Cherax quadricarinatus. The sequence goes on along the minus strand of NC_069435.1, from coordinate 40,198,851 downwards.
CTCTCTCTGGTGACCCATCATCCATGTTGATTAAACTCTCTCTGGTGACCCATCATCCAGGTTGATTAAACTCTCTCTGGTGACCCATCATCCAGGTTGATTAAGCTCTCTCTGTTGACCCATCATCCAGGTTGATTAAACTCTCTCTGGTGACCCATCATCCAGGTTGATTAAACTCTCTCTGGTGACCCATCATCCAGGTTGATTAACTCTCTCTGGTGACCCATCATCCAGGTTGATTAAACTCTCTCTGGTGACCCATCATCCAGGTTGATTAAACTCTCTCTGTGACCCATCATCCAGGTTGATTAATCTCTCTCTGGTGATCCATCATCCAGGTTGATTAAACTCTCTCTGGTGACCCATCATCCAGGTTGGTCAAACTCTCTCTGGTGACCCATCATCCAGGTTGATTAAACTCTCTCTGGTGACCCATCATCCAGGTTGTTCAAACTCTCTCTGGTGACCTATCATCCAGGTTTATTAAACTCTCTCTGGTGACCCATCATGCAGGTTGATTAAACTCCCTCTGGTGACCCATCATGCAGGTTGATTAAACTCTCTCTGGTGACCCATCATCCAGGTTGATTAAACTCTCTCTTGTGACCCATCATTCTGGTTGACCAAACTCCACTTGTAGTTCAACTTACACATTCACTTATAGTTCATTACGTGAAACAATTGTGTAATATGTAATTTAAAAATAAAAGTTAGAATTTTACTACATAACAGTTAATTACTGAACCAACTCGAACAAGAATGACATTAATGTTCACTATGGTAAACCAACACTGATATGAACATCATGAATTTTCACTATAGTAAACGAACACAGACTGAAGAAAGTTAATGCTCACTAGGATGAATTAACGCGAAAAGAACATCACTGATTTCATTATAGTGAATGAACTCAGATAACAATATTAATGTTCAATATTGGGAATAAAAATGTACAAGAACAATATTATTGCTCGATATAATGAATGAACAAACAAAAAACAGCACTGGTGTTCACCTTTACATTAGTCAGTGTGTTCATGAACACTGACATGACCTACACTGGTGTTCACCTTTACATTAGTCAGTGTGTTCATGAACACTGACATGACCTACACTGGTGTTCACCTTTACATTAGTCAGTGTGTTCATGAACACTGACATGACCTACACTGGTGTTCACCTTTACATTAGTCAGTGTGTTCATGAACACTGACATGGTCAACACTGGTGTTCACCTTTACATTAATAGTCAGTGTGTTCATGAACACGTTGACCAAATGGTGTGTTACCACATTGTCAGGGGTTATATACACTGACTGACCTCCTTTTTTCCTTTTGGTCAGTTTTTGGTCATACTGTTCAAACTGTGTTACACTTTTGTGTGCACTGAGTCCTACAGACCACTTTACCACCTAAAATGAAAGTGCCTTAATAGTAGGGAGATTTTTTGTTGGGCTTTATAATTTGGAAAAGGCCTATGACAGGGTAGATGGGGCGGCAATGTGGCAGATGTTGCAGGTGTATGGAATGCGAGGTAGGTTATTGAAAGCTCAGGTTAGAGTATGTAAGAAAGAGGGAGATTATATCCCAGTAAAAGTAGGCCTTAGACAAGGTTGTTTAAATTGAACAATACGATTTAAGTAATGTAAGGGAATTAAGATACTTCTTGAATATATAATTACAATTTTCTTAAGGAAATTGAATGAGAGTTACAATATTTTGATGAAATCCATCGGGAAATGATGTCAATATGAATATCAAGAAGATATTCTTATAAATCTTCTTAATAATCATTTAGTTTAATTAGAATTAATTATTAAATAATTCTCTCAGTTTTCACTTATACACTTCTCGCACCTCTTCAGTTATGACTTAAAAACCATTCACCATCACAGATACAAAAGAAAAAAAAATCTTTGAAAAAAAAAACTGTCAACTTGATGATTCCATCTCTTGACAACAAGGATTTGGTGTTGCTACAACCTGTAGTACGATGTGTTAATGTCTCCCATACTGTTTTTTGGTGACTGCCCAAGGATGAAAGTGTGTTAATGTCTCCAATCTGATGGTTGAACTGCATATTCTTCATAACTCTTTATGTTAATTGTAAAAATCCTCATACTTATATTTATGTTGTGACTTAAAACCCACACCATCCAGTACGATTTTGTGAGTTAATTGGTGTCCATCTGTTTTTTGGTGGTGGCTGCCACAACCTGGCCAGTACGACTCTGTGTTAATGTCTCCCATACTGTTGTTATGGTGGTGGCTGCCACAACCTGGCCAGTACGACTGTGTGTTAATGTCTCCCATACTGTTGTTATGGTGGTGGCTGCCACAACCTAGCCAGTACGATGACAAAGATGATCCCATGTATCAGGACGCTGAGGTCAGTGGTCAAGTGCGGTCATACCGCTAAGCTCTTGGGAGTTAGCGTGGGCTGTTACCCATACCATGACTTGTTGTAGTGCTTTAGAATCCCAGGTTCATGTGTTGAAGAAGGAGATTCTACTTCTTCAGGAGGAAAATAGGAAGCTGAAGCTTCGCATAGATGAGTTTGGGAGCGAGTGTGAGAAGGATTTAGCTGGTAATGTAGGAGTGGTCACCAGCAGTGATAGTGGCAGCCGCTTTAAGTGGCAAGTGGTTCACAGTTCAGGAAGAAGGAAGATGAGGAGAGTTAATAGAGAAGATGTGAAGGTAGGAAATCGATCGTCAGTTCTCCAAGACGAGTGTACTTCAGTGGTTAGTGAGGTTGAAGGTACCACTGATTTTCCTGCTTATCAAGGTAAGAATATTTTAATAGTAGGCGATTCTCAGGTAAGATATATGGACCGTGAATTTTGTAACAGAGACAGAAAGGTCAGACAGAGAGTGTGTCTTCCTGGAGCTGGTGTTGGCGACATAGTCAGCAGGTTGGATAATATTATGGCAGGTAATGGGAACAAGCCCATTATCTGTCTTAGTGCTGGGGGTAATGACATTGGGAAGGGCAGGAGAGAGGAGCTGCTGGATAAAAAACAGGTCAGCCATAGAAGTAGTTAGGTCTAAGGGAGGGATTCCAGTCATATGTAGCATCTTGCCTAGAAAGGGAGTGGGCAATGAATGGATGTCTAGGGCAATTGGTATAAATCGCTGGCTAGACGGGTTTACTGCAAGGAACTTGCAATCCCATTCATTGATAACTGGACCTTTCTTTGGCAAACGTGATATGTATGCAAGGGATGGGGTTCATCTCTCTGGGGATGGAGTGGTTGCATTAGCCAATTCAATTGAGAGGTAATTGATGACTTGTCTAGGAATTTAAACTGATAGATTATAGAGGTATGGGTGTTTGTGGGGAAACAATCAGGCTGCAACATTAGTGTTAAAAACAGCAGTTATTACCGGGATACCTCAAGGATATGTTTAAAAGACAATATTCAAAATAAAGTTGCTAGTAATGCCAAATCAATTGATCAACAAATAAAGAGAGATAGTAGAGGGCAACGAGTGACTAGCTCCCTTAAGGTTTACTATACAAATAGTAGGAGTCTAAGAAATAAGATAGATGAGCTAAAATTACTTGCAAGTGTAGGTAATATAGATATTATTGGTATAACAGAGACATGGTTCAACCTTAAAGATAGAGAAATGCCTTCTAAATGCAACATACAGGGTTATAAACTATTCCACACTGATAGGGTCAACAGGAAGGGTGGTGGGTGGCGATGTATGTCAGAGAAAATTTAAATTGTTGTCTTAGACATGATATAAGATTAGAAACATCGAACACAGAATCTATTTGGCTTCAGTTTCTCGAGGGTCGTGACAAATTAATTTTGGGTGTGATTTATAGGCCCCCAAACCTTGATAGGGAGTGCAGTAAGCTGTTATGGGACGAAATTCATAAGGCATCTAGATATGAAAATGTTGTGATAATGGGAGATTTTAACTTTAGACAAATTGATTGGAACAATATGACAGGAAATCTTGAGTCTAGTGACTTTCTTGATACGGTACAGGATTGCTTTTTAGAACAGGTTGTGACAGAACCAACTAGAGGAAACAATCTGCTTGACTTGGTTCTTGCCAACAAAGATTCACTAATTAATAATCTTGAGGTTAATGATGAGCTTGGGGAAAGTGATCACAAATCACTTAGTTTCAATATATCATGGAATTACCCAGATAACTGCAATTAAATCTCTGTCCCAGATTTTCGCTTGGCCGCCTTCATGGGACTGAAAAATTACTTGGGTGGGCTAAATTGGGATGTCCTAACTATGGGTCAGGTAGGTGATCTTGGTTGCCAATATGACGTTTTTCAGAGCATAGATCTAGCTGCCCAGACAACTTTTGTTCCGAGTAGGGAAATTAGATCTAACAAAAATGATCCCAAATGGATGAACAATAGATTAAAACATCTCATTGGTCAAAAGAGAGGCATATATAGGTGTATCAAAAGAGGGGATAGGCAGTTAAGAAATCAATATATTCAATTAAAGAGAGAAATAAAGGAATAAGAAAAGCAAAAAGAGATTATGAGGCTAAGGTCGCAAGGGATTCAAAGACTAACCCAAAAGGGTTCTTTCAGGTATACAGAAGTAAGATTAGGGACAAGATTGGCCCACTTAAGAGTAACTCTGGTCAGATCACTGACAGTGATAAGGATATGTGTGAAATTCTAAATACCTACTTCCTCTCAGTTTTCACCCAGGAAAATACTAGCGATATTCATGAAATAATAGATTACGTAGAACAGGATGATAATAAACAATGTACGATTGCGGTAACTAGTGACATGGTCCTCAGACAAATAGAGAAACTAAAACCTAACAAATCCCCAGGTCCTGATGAACTGTTTGCAAGAGTGTTAAAGGAATGTAAATAGGAACTTAGCATACCTTTGCTAATCTTTTTAACATATCACTACAAACTGGCATAGTGCCTGATAAGTGGAAAATGGCAAATGTAATACCTATTTACAAGGCAGGTGACAGGTCCTTGGCTTCGAACTATAGACCAATAAGCCTTACCTCCATAGTGGGAAAATTTATGGAATCAATAATTGCCGAAGCAATTCGTAACCATCTTGATAGGCACAGATTGATTAATGATTTTCAACACGGTTTTACAAAGGGGCGTTCCTGTCTTACGAATTTACTAACTTTTTTCACTAAGGTGTTTGAGGAGGTAGATCATGGTAATGAATATGATATTGTGTATATTTACTTCAGTAAGGCTTTCGATAGAGTTCCACACCAGAGGCTATTGAGGAAACTTAGGGCATACGGAATAGGAGGAGAAATTTTTTCCTGGGTATAGGCATGGCTGACAAATAGACAGCAGAGAGTTTGCATAAATGGGGAGAAATCAGAATGGGGCACGTCACAAGCGGTGTTCCTCAGGGGTCAGTGTTGGGCCCGTTGTTGTTCACAATTTACATAAACGACATAGATGAGGGAATAAATAGCGACATAAGCAAATTTGCTGATGACGCCAAAATAGGCCGTCCAATTCATTCTAATGAAGACATTAGAGCACTCCAGGATGATTTGAATAGACTGACGCAATGGTCGGAGAAGTGGCAGATGCAGTTTAATATTGACAAATGCAAAGTTCTAAATGTTGGACAATTAAATAGCCATGCCACATATAAACTAAATAATGTAGATCTTAATACTACCGATTGCAAAAAGGATTTAGGAGTTCTGGTTAGCAGTAACCTAAAACCAAGACAACAGTGTATTAGTGTTCGCAATAAAGCTAACAGAATTCTTGGCTTCATATCTAGAGGTATAAATTATAGAATTCCTCGGTTGTTCTTCAACTCTATATGTACTTGGTTAGGCCTCATTTAGACTATGCTGCTCAGTTTTGGTCACCGTATTACAGAATGGATATAAATGTTCTGGAAAACGTACAGAGGAGGATGACAAAGATGATCCCATATATCAGAAATCTTCCCTATGAGGATAGACTGAGGGCCCTGAATCTGCACTCTCTCGAAAGGCGTAGAATTAGGGGGTGATATGATCGAGGTGTATAAATGGAAAACAGGAATAAATAAAGGGGATGTAAATAGTGTGCTGAAAATTTCCAGCCAAGACAGGACTCGCAGCAATGGTTTCAAGTTGGAAAAATTCAGATTCAGGAAGGAAATGGGAAAAAGTACTGGTTTGGTAATAGAGTTTGTGGATGAGTGGAACAAGCTCCGAGTACAGTTATTGAGGCTAAAACGTTGTGTAGTTTAAAAATAGGTTATAAATACATGAGGGGGTTTGTGGGTGGGTGTGAGTTGGACCTGACTAGCTTGTGCTGCGGGGTCTGGTACAGTGCTCCATCCTTGAGTGAGGATGACCAGACTGGGTGGGTCATTGGGATAATCCGGGGGGTGGGTCATTAGCCTAATCTCGGGGGGGGGGGACATGGACCTGCTCTGCATGGGTCAGTAGGCCTGTTGCAGTGTTCCTTTTTTCTTATGTTTTATATTCTCCCTTTACTGTTTTTTATGGTGGTGGGTGCCACAACCCTGGCCAGTACGGCTGTATTTTTAATGTCCCCCATACTGTTGTTTGGTGGTGGCTGCCACAACCTGGCCAGTACGACTGTGTGTTAATGTCTCCCATACTGTTGTTATGGTGGTGGCTGCCACAACCTGGCCAGTACGACTGTGTGTTAATGTCTCCCATACTGTTGTTATGGTGGTGGCTCCCCACAACCGGGCCCCCGTACGACTGTATGTTAATGTTTCCCATACTGTTGTTATGGTGGTGGCTGCCACAACCTGGCCAGTACGACTGTATGTTAATATCTCCCATACTGTTGTTATGGAATGAAATAAACATTACTTTTTCACTTTTTTGTAATCATTGTTACTTACTAAAATTTTATTAAACACCATATTTACTACCAGTCAATTTTACTTTTGTACATTAAACATTATTTTATACTTCCCATAACATTTTGTTGCCAAATTTTCAAGTTTGTATATTCAACTCCAACCTTTATATTATCCTTTGTACCTGTGTACCTGTGTACCTGTCTACCATCTTACTATCTTACTATTCTTTTGGTACTTTAATTTTGAATTATATTTTGTCAATTTAAATCTAGTTATACTCCTGATCTTGTCAACAACCTATACCAGACTCTAGTGCAATTGCAAGTACCATTTCAATTTGTATTTTTATATTATAAGTTTATATTATAATTCCTACTCTAAGATTGTTTTAAATATCTTAGTGCTTTTTGGGTGTGTGCAATTAGTGTACATTTCAATTATATTATTGTTCAAGGCCCTTAACTATCTTTTGCTAACTAGTACCAACTACCTCATATATTTTTTTCTACTTTTTTTTTATTCTTTTGCTACCTTAACTTGTATTTTTTATCTTGTCAATTTAAATCTAGTTATACTCTAATTCTTGTAAAAAAACTTATATAACACCTTAGTGCAATTACAATTGAGAGTCTTGTGCCTTTTTTATATTATTATATTAAACTCAGTTGTTACTATAGTCAATACCAAATTCATTATATTAGACCTATTGCAATTACTAGTGAGAGACTGGTGCTATTTTTAATTTGTATTTTTATATTATTAGATTAAATCTAGTTGTACTATAGCTCATTCTAGCTCAAAACATAGACTCCACAAAAGTCATTATATTAGACCTTAGTACCCAAATTTTTTGATTACCACTTTATTGTTCACCACAACTTATATTAGTCCCTTTTATATTATAATTTTATATTATAATTCTATTATTATTTATTATCACACCGGCCGATTCCCACCAAGGCAGGGTGGCCCGAAAAAGAAAAACTTTCACCATCATTCACTCCTTTACTGTCTTGCCCGGGGGGGTTTCTTTACACTACAGTTTTTTTAAAATGCAACATTAACACCCCTCCTTCAGAGTGCAGGCACTGTACTTCCATCTCCAGGACTCAAGTCCGGCCTGCCGGTTTCCCTGAATCCCTTCACAAATTTTTACCTTGCTCACCTCCACAGCACGTCAAGTATTAAAAACCATTTGTCTCCATTCACTCCATCAAACACGCTCCCCGCATGCCTGTGGAAGTCCAAGCCCCTCGCAAAACAAAACCTCCTTTACCCCCTCCCTCCAACCCTTCCCAGGCCGACCCCTACCCCGCCTTCCTTCCACTACAGACTGATACACTCTTGAAGTCATTCTGTTCGCTCCATTCTCTCTACATGTCCGAAACCACCTCAACAACCCTTTCCTCAGCCCTCTGGAAAAACTTTTGGTAATCCCGCACCTCCTCCTAACTTCCAAACTACGAATTCTCTGCATTATTTTCACACCACACATTGCCCTCAGACATGACATCTCCATGCCTCCAGCCTTCTCCTCGCTGCAACATTCATCACCCACGCTTCACACCCATATAAGAGCGTTGGTAAAATATACTCTCATACATTCCCCTCTTTGCCTCCAAGGACAAAGTTCTTTGTCTCCACAGCCTTTAAGTGCACCCCCCTCTTTTTCCCCACCCAATTCTTGTTCACCTCATCTTTCATAGCCCATCCGCTGAACGTCCACCCCAAAAATATCTAAATCGTTACCTCCTCCATACCTTCCTCCAATTGTATTAATCTTTCATCCCCTTAATCTTTTTGTTATCCTCTAACCTTCTCTTTCCTGTATTCACCTTTAATTTTCTTCTTTTGCCACCCTCCCAAATTCACCCACCAATCTCTGAACTTCTTCAGAATCTCCCAAGAGCCGTGTCATAGCAAAGACCCGCTGTGACAACTCCCCTTTGTGTGTGATTCTTTTCTTTTAACCCCACCCCTCTTGCCAAGACCCCGCATTTACTTCTCTTCACCCCATCATTTAATTAAACAACCCCGGTGCATCAACTTTTCCTTGCAAAGGCCCTACTTTTCTGGGAAAAAATTTCCCCTTTTTCCCTTTCTACTCTAATTGGGCCCCTCCTTCCCTCGTAAAAACTCTCACTGCTTTCATAACTCCCCACATTTCACTTGCCTCTGCCCACATTGCCCCCTTAACCCTGTCTAGCCTTTTAAAATCCTTGCCAAATTTTTGGGGTTACAAAAATTTTTTTCACTTTTGTTTCCTTAAAAGGCCAAACCCCCCCTCCTTTAAGCCCGGGTTTTGATTATTTGTTTACTTTTAAATTCTTTAAATTAAATCTACCTACACTTTCCCAGGTAATCAAAAGACTTACCCCCCTATAATTTTTGCACTTCTTTTATCCCCTTTGCCTTTATACAAAGGAAATATGCAGCTCTTGCCAACCCCTAGGTCCCTTTACCTCTTCCATACATTTTTTAAATAATTTCCCAACCACTCCCAAAAAAATATATCCCCACCTGTTTTAACATTTCTATCTTTATCCCATCAATCCCGGTGCCTTACCCCTTTTTTTTACCTATGCCCACGAACTTCCCCCCACTCACAATGGCTCTTCCCCCACTTCCCACAAGATGTTATTCTCCTTGCCCTTTTCACGAAAATCCAAAATTTCCCCATTTCTAACATTTAACCAAATTTCAAAATATTCCTTCCATTTCCCAAACCTCTAACTCTCATTTAATAACTTCCTCTCCTATTTTTAACTGCAAATCCCTTTGTTCTCTAGGCTTTTTTTTAAAATTTTTAATCTATCCAAAATTTTTTTATTTTAACAAAATTTGTTGATAAAAATCTCACCCCTCTCTATTTCCTTTTTTTTTAATTGTTCACCACTTCTTAATTTTCTCTTTTTCTCCTTACTCTTCCCCCCTTGATCACTTACTTTGTAAAAACTTCTCATATGC